>VFSX01000445.1:40000-60000 GCA_016618255.1 Chlamydomonas sp. UWO 241
ACTGGACTGCGCGGCCCTCTGCGTGACCTTGTAGGATCTCCTACAAGAGCCCCCCTAGAAGCGTAGCCTGCGCCTCAACTCACGCGCCGGGGTCCTCCGGGCGCATACACGTAAAATCGGCAAGACCTTGAACTCGGCCGTGTAAATCCGGTTAAAAAAAACAAATGTGCACACCTTGGCGGCCCGGGAGTGAACGCGAGCGCAAAGTTTGCCTGCACGAGGCCACATGCCGCGCTGAACGGGCTGCGGCGGTTGTAGCTGGTGGGGGCGACCTGCGATTGTGTTTGGGTTTGCGCGTGCGTGTGTGTGTGTGTGTGGGGTGGGGGTGGCAGTGTGTGAGGTTGTCGGGGCAGCACAGAAGCATGCACACGCCCATGCACATACATGCACACACACACACGGACACATACAAACATACAGACACACACACTTTTCCGGGCACCCCGCATCGCCCGTGAATGCGCCACCATCCTCCAGACCAGCCGTGACCCCCCACCCCACGCTGCCGCACACACACAGACACACACAGACACACACAAACGTACAATCACACACACACCTTTGCCGGGCAGCCCGCATCGCCCGTGAATGCGCCACCATCCTCCAGACCAGCCGGTCCCCCCCCACCCCACGCTGCCGCACACACACAGACACACACAGACACACACAAACGTACAATCACACACACACCTTTGCCGGGCACCCCGCATCGCCCGTGAATGCGCCACCATCCTCCAGACCAGCCGGTCCCCCCCCACCCCACGCTGCCGCACACACACAGACACACACGGACACACACAAACGTACAATCACACACACACCTTTGCCGGGCACCCCGCATCGCCCGTGAATGCGCCACCATCCTCCAGCCCAGCTGTCCGAACGGAGCAGAATGAGCAGCCTAAGGGGTGGGATGCACCGGCGACGACACCACCTGTGATGTTAACCTGTGCGTGCATGTGCAGCAGCAGCAGCAGTGCGTGTGTGTGCGTGTGCGTGTGTGTGTGTGCGTGTGTGTGTGTGCACGGAGGAGAGTGAGCAGACAAGTGCATGCCCCTCAGGGGCGTCCAACAGATTGTGGATGCAAGTTAAACGACAGACGACAGACGACAGACAACAGACAACAGACAACAGACAACAGACAACAGACAACAGACAACAGACAACAGACGACGGACAACAGACAACAGACGACGGACGACGGACGACAGACACAAGACAACACACAATACAAAACAGACAACATGCAACAACAAGCAAC
Source organism: Chlamydomonas sp. UWO 241 (assembly GCA_016618255.1). Classification (NCBI taxonomy): domain Eukaryota; kingdom Viridiplantae; phylum Chlorophyta; class Chlorophyceae; order Chlamydomonadales; family Chlamydomonadaceae; genus Chlamydomonas; species Chlamydomonas priscui. The sequence goes on from VFSX01000445.1 coordinate 41,262, forward strand.
AGGTAACAAGCAGGCAGCAAGCAACAAGCAACAGGCAACCGGCAGTCGACCACATGCTGTGCAATCGATGATTACAACCCCGGGCCGAGCAACAGTCCGCGCTTCAGAAGCATCACCACGGCGTGCTTTCAGGCAAGCATGCTGCGCTCCATGCACGTTGCTTCACCAACCGCGCATGCCCTTGCCCACCCACATGCGTTCAGCAGACTGTTCAGATTGTACAATTTACCATCCAGCATCCAACATCATTACTACCCACCTCTCCCGTACCGTGCATCAGTCTGCGCATCATCAGCATCACGCATTATGAGACTCTCTCTCGTCAATGATGCCCTCTCTTAAAATGACTCCCTCTCTAATAACTTATAACCCGCCTTGCCCGGGTCGTGCATCCGTCCACGCTTGAGCAGCAGTAAATCTCTCTCTCTCTCTCTCTCTCTCTCTTATCACAACCCACCTCGCCTGGGTCGTGCATCAGTCCACGCTTCAGCAGCATCACGCCGGCGTGCTTGGAGTCCAGCACGTTGACATGCTCCATGAGCACGTGCGTGTCGATGCCGCCGGTGGTGACCACGCCAAAGTCCCACGACATCCACACGGTGGCGTTGGCGAGTGCGGTGCACCTGACATGTGCGTGTGCATGTGTGTGTGTGTGCGTACGTGCATGCGTGCATGCGTGTGTGCGTGCGTGCGTGCGTGCATGCGTGTGTGCGTGCATGCGTGCATGCGTGCGTGCGTGCGTGCATGCGTGTGTGCGTGTATGCGTGCGTGCATGCATGCATGCGTGCACACTTTCCACACTGTCCACACCACCACCACAAGAGGCACCCACCCAGCCGCGCGCGACGCCGCGCTCGACTTGAGCCACACGCCGACGACGTTTGAGTGTGCAGAGTTGTTGGAAAACGACACTGAGCCTGCGGCATCGCTGCCACTGTCGCATGCTGGGCCATGTAGCAGCCACCCAACGCCCTCGCTGCCTGCTGCCACGTTGCCGGAGGCCTGCAGGTGCGTGTGTGCGTGTGTGTGTGCGCGCGTGTGTGTGTGTGTTTGTGTGTGTGTGTGTGTGTGTGTGTGTGTGCGTGTGTGCGCGTGTGCATGCGTGCTCCCGTATGAGGGCCTCCAGGGTTCCAACCGCAAGCCCTGAATCCCCGACCCTCAAACATGTTCCCTGTGTGTGCGCGTGTGCAGGATGTGTGCACGCTAAAAGATGCTGCTCTGCCGAACTCCCGAGGAGCGCAAGTGAAGGCGGTCATAACTTCCGAGGCGGTTGGGGGTGCGCCTCAGGCAGTGGTGGGCGTCTAAGGCGGTCGGGGGTGCGCCTCGGGCGGTCTCGGCGCGCCTGAGGCGCCGCCTGATCAGCGCAAGTGCAGGCGCAGCCTCAGACGTTGGGAGTGTGGTTGGGATGGGGCAAACATGCATGAAATGCACCACCACGACAGCGCCGCCGTGCAGCTCAAACGTCGCGTGCGGGATGGGGCAAACATGGGATGGGATGGGGCAAACATGGTCAGGGGATGGGGCAAACATGCATAAATGCACCACCACGACCGCGCCATCGTGCAGCTCAAACGTCGCGCGCGGCGACACCCGCGTGCGCGCGTTCATGGCGGCCCCCTCCAAATCGATGATCGTGCCGAGCGCAAGATTTCCCATGATCGATGCGTGTGCGCCCGTCCGGACCTGGGCGTGCGTGCGTATGTGTGTGTGTAAGTGTGCGTGTTCGTGTGTGTGTGTGTGCACGTGCTTGTTTGTGTGTGCATGCTGCCCCCCTCCAAATCGATGATCGGGATCTAACACGGACTGTAAGCTCGACTGCACACACACGCACCTCGACCGCTGGCGCATCAAACGACTCGTAGAGCACACACCCCGACACAGCCAGCATGCTCGGGGGCACCTGCCCGCTGCGTGTGTATATGTGTGTGTGTGTGTGTGTGTGTTTGTGCGTGTGTGTGTTTGTGTGTGTGTGTGTGTGTGTGTGCGAAGGAGCTGGCGCCCGTCAATGCATGCTGGACATCGGTCAAGATGGCTGCTCGTGGGGGCGAGCTACCATCAGGGCTTCAGCGGTGGTGACCGCCGAGGCAACAACAGAGTTTATCCGCTTCACCATCGCAGCGTTTGTCACCGCGCTCACCCTCGGGGGCACTCGTCTGCCGGTGACTGGCGTCGGCATTGGTCTTCAGGCAGCCTGCCATGACGACTCTGTTTGCCCAGGCCCCCCTGGAGGGTGGGACCTGGCCATGCATGACGCATGGGGCGCAGGCAGAGCCCCATGCATGGAGTTGGACAACCATGCACCATGCCAGGCGGGGACTTTTCTGCTTCAGCGCCGCCAGTCGGCACAGCCGGCGTGGTTGGCCTCAAAGGCCAGGAGGAGGACGGTCCTTTCCTATACGCTCCTTGCCAGACATGTCCCTCAGGGACTTGTTTGGGTCTGAACTAGCCGGCGGGAGCGGTAGTCTAGACGGCAGGTAACCGGCTGGTGGCTATCGTCCTTCACAGGGCGGTGGCACTAGGACTAGTGTTGTCTTAGCTGGAATGCCATGCAACTGTAACTGTAACTGTGTGCGTATGTGTGCTTGTGCACGTATGTGTGTGTGTGTGGATGAGAGAGAGAGAGTGGAGAGCCAAGAGTCGAGAGAGAGAGAGAGCTGCCACCACGAGCAACGCTGCTGCTGTCTCTGGTCCCCCCACACATGAACCAACAGGCCAACACGTTTGTAGGTGTAAGTAGGAGGCGTTGGCCCTTACAGTCAACACACCGTGCTGACATGCTGCTTGGGGGACACGGTTGGGGGTGGTCTGCCGCCAAATGCGTGTCAGGGGTGGCAGCACCGCTTGGGGCTGCCCCAGACACGTGTCTTAGGTCGGCATGTTAACGGCCATCCGCCCTTCTCCTTGCCCCCAAATCAGCGTTTCCCCCAAAGCAGCGTGTCAGTACGGGATAATAGAGAAGGAAGGCGGCATGTTGCAGCACCGACCTGGACGCCGCAGCTGCCGGCACAACAAGCGCCTCTGCCACCAAGACACTTGGAAGACACTCGACAATGCCACCCACCAAGACACTTGGAGAAAAAACGGTGCCTCCGGCTGGCCTCCGGCGGAAAGGAATCAATCGGTCAGAGTCAATCCAGGAAGCACTGGCACCGACCTGGATCAGTGATTTCCTTTTAAGGAGTTTAAATGATTTACTCCACAGCCGGATTTTGCTTTGACCTCGTTGACCGTTGACCTCCCATTGACCGTTTGTCCTCATACATGGGTCATTTGAAAGCTGGTGACGTGTTCTGTCTGGCGGGCTTGTCGGACTAATAATCCACTGGATGGATTGAGCTGTATGCAAGGTCAAAGTTCAGCCGGAAAACAGCCAAATGGCTGTGTAAAGCCGAAAGGAAACCACTGACCTGGACGCCGCGGCTGTGGGAGCTGCCGTCACGACGAGCGCTCCCGCCATTGAGAACGCGACCGAGACGTGTGACACGTGCGATGGGTTGGGCGCCAGGTCGGCAGACGTGCCGGTCGCGTTGGCGGCCAAACCTGCCAGGAGGCGGGGAGGGTGGGGGCAGTGAGAGTGTGTGAGCGCGCGCACGCGTGTATGTGTGTGTGTGTGTGTGTGTGCGTGTGTATCACGTGCGATGGGTTGGGCGCCAGGTCGGCAGATGTGCCGGTGGCGTTGGCGGCCAAACCTGCTGGAAGGCGGGGAGGGGGGGGGCAGTGAGAGTGTGTGTGTGTGTGAGTGTGTGTGTGTGTGTATCACGTGCAATGGGTTGGGCGCCAGGTCGGCAGACGTGCCGGTCGCGTTGGCGGTCAAACCTGCCGGGAGGCGGGGAGGGGGGGGGGCAGTGAGAGTGTGTGAGCGCACGTGTGTGTGTGTGTGTGTGTGTATTACGTGCGATGGGTTGGGCGCCAGGTTGGCAGATGTGCCGGTGGCGTTGGCGGCCAAACCTGCCCCGGGGGGGGTGGGGTGAGTGCGTGTGTGTGTGTGTGTGTGTGTGTATATCACGTGCGATGGGTTGGGCGCCAGGTCGGCAGACTTGCCGGTGGCGTTGGCGGCCAAACCTGCCGGGAGGCGGGGAGGGGGGGCAGTGAGAGTGTGTGAGCGCGCGCATGTGTGTGTGTGTGTATGTGTGTGTGTGTGTGTGCGTGTGTATCACGTGCGATGGGTTGGGCGCCAGGTCGACAGACGTGCCGGTCGCGTTGGCGGCCAAACCTGCCGGGAGGCGGGGAGGGGGGGGGGCAGTGAGAGTGTGTGAGCGCGCGTGTGTGTATGTGTGTGTGTGTGTGTGTGTATTACGTGCGATGGGTTGGGCGCCAGGTCGGCAGATGTGCCGGTGGCGTTGGCGGCCAAACCTGCCCGGGGGGGGGGGAGTGAGTGCGTGTGCGTGTGTGTGTGTGTGTGTAAGAGTGTGTGTGTGTGTGCGTGTGTGTGTGTGTGTGTGTGTGTGCGTGTGTGTGTGTGTGTGTGTGTGTGTGTGCGTGCACGTGTGTGTGTGTGTGTGCGTGCACGTGTGTGTGTGTGTGTGTGTGTGTGTGTGCGTGTGTTACTATCGCATATGGCGGGCCACCCGCTGGCGAGTTAACTTGAGACCCAAAGGTCCTCATCTCACGAAATGAGTGCCAGGGTGTGTGTGCTCTGGCACAGGCAGGAGCCGCAATCCAGGCTGCCCCAGCGGTGGGAGCTGCAATGAATTCCCTCTCCTTAGCTCTCCCCCGCGCTCCCTCTCCCCCCCTCTCTCCCTTTCCCCCCTATCTCCCCCTCTCCCCCACTTTCCCCCCTCTCTCCCTCTCTGCGTGCATGTGAGTGGCCAATGCAATGACCCCCTATGCACTCGCAGCTTCACCCTCGGGCGCCGAATTGAGATTTGCGCGGAAAAACAAACTTTTTGCGCCCACTGCAACCGCCAGGATTTGAACTTGAACGATCTTAGACCACCACCAAGATATCCAGAACTGCAAACTGTCGGACGAGCCGCACCACGTCCCAATCGTCCAACCACAGCTCTCGTGACATGTATCCGAAATTGTGCTCAAAAGCGTAGTTGTACCCGTGTAACGTCAACCCCGTGAACTAAGACTATGACCCCCCCTGCGCTCGCCGCCTCACCCTCGGGCGCCGCCTCCTCATCGCACACGCCGCCGGCACTGCCGCCGCTGCCGTCGCTGGGCCCTGCGGAGGTGGACCCATTGCTGCTGGCGTTGCTGGCGTTGCTGGCGCTGCTGCTGGTCGTGGTGCACGCACCGTCGGCCCCGCCGTACGCGAGGGCGTCAGCGGGGCGGCCGGAGCTTGCGTTGACCGGGAGGAGGCCGAGGAAGGAGAGGGCGGGGCGGCCGTAAGCCTGACCACACTGGCTCAGCTGTGGGTGGGTGCGGGGTGTGAGGGGGGCATGGGGGAGGTGAGAGAGGGAAAGAGAGAGAGGGCGACACAGAGAGAGAGGGACAGAGGGGGGAGAGGGAGAGAGAGGGACAGCGAAGGAGCAGGCCAACGCAGGAAAGGGAGAGAGGAAGGACACGTAGAGAGAGGCCGAGGAAAGAGAGGAAGGGACAGAGATGGGGAGAGAGAGAGGAAGGCGAGGGCGGGGCGGCCATAAGCCTGCCCACACTGGCTCAGCTGTGGGAGGAGATGGGGGTCGTGTGTGGAGTGAGAAAGAGAGAGAGAGCAAAAGAGGGAAAGAGAGAGAAACAGATAAAAAGAGATAGACAAAGACAGAGAGAAAGAGGGAGAGAGGGGGATACAGAGAGGGAGAGAGGGAGAGAGGGAGAGGGCGGGGCGGCCGTAAGCCTGCCCACACTGGCTCAGCTGTGGGAGGAAATTGGGAGCGTGTGTAAAGGTGAGAGGAAGAGAGAGAAAGAGAGAGAAGGAGTGAGAAACAGAAAAAAAATATAGACAGAGAGAGAAAGAGGGAGAGGAGGGGATACAGAGAGAGGGTGGGAGAGGGAGAGAGAGAGAGGGAGAGACGGAGAGTGAGAGATAGGGGGGAGGGAGAGAGAGAGAGGAAGGGGAGGGCAGGGCGGCCGCACGCCTGCATGCACTGGCTCAGCTGCACGCACAAAAATGCACGGAAGTGCATGCATGAGAGAGGGAGAGAGGGAGAGAGGGAGAGAGGGAGAGAGGGAGAGAGGGAGAGAGGGAGAGTGAGAGAGGGAGAGAGGGAGAGAGGGAGAGAGGGAGAGTGAGGGAGCCAGCCGATGAAGGGGAGAGAGAGAGAGAGAGAGAGAGAGAGAGAGAGAGAGAGGGGCCCAGGAAGGAAATGGAGAGGGTCCGAGGAAAGAGAGAGAGGGAGAGAGATGGGGAGGGAGAGAGAGGAAGGGGAGGGCAGAGCGGCCGCGCGCCTGCCCGCACTGGCGCAGCTGCGTGTGTGTGTGTGTGTGTTTTGGGGTGGGGTGGGGGGTGGGGGGTGAGAAAGAGAGAGAAACAGGTAAACCCACTCATACCACACACACACACACACACACACACACACAAGTAAACCCACCTCGATGTGTGAGAGGCGCGCAGACGCGTTGCCCGCGATGATCAGTGTGGACCCGTACCGCTCCCTTGTACCGCTTGTACCGCTCACGCTGTACTGCTGGTCACCATCCGACGGTACGACACGCACGTTGGAGCTGAGCAGGCCCACCTAAGTGTGGGTGTGGATGTGGGTGTGGGTGTGGGTGTGGGGGGTTGTGTGTGTGTGTGTGTGTGTGTGCACGAGTGTGGTTGGGTGGGGGGTCCTCATCAGGTGGTTCAGTGTGCTCAAGCAAACCAGCAATGCGACGTCGACCTAAGGAATCCTTATGTCCCGACAAGTAAGGCCCTCCCATTGTCCGTACCCAGGTGCTGGATCAAGACACCAGCCTCTGTGGGTCCAGGGTTTAGGGTAAAGCGTGCAGGGTTCAGGGTTTGGGGCTCGGGGATTTGAATAGGCTATAGGAGGGGTTCGGGGGGGGGGGGCGTGCCCACCTGCCCAGACTCAAAAGCCCACCCCCTCACCCCTTAACCCCGGAGCCCTTATCCTTGAACCCCGAAGCCCTGCTATGCCAGCCACACTTCACACCTTGATCACGACCAGGAGTGCTGGCAGGTTGACGCCCAGCGCTAGCGTGGACCCGGCGCCCACCTGCCCAGACTCAAAAGCTCACCCCCTCACCCCTAACCCCGGAGCCCTACGAGACTCCTTATCTCGTTAACCTAAGCCCTGCTATGCCAGCCACACTTCATGTGAAATAACCGGGGGTATGGGTACGAAACATCCCATCATCATTTCCTGTCCTAGGCAGTGCTAGAGGCTCCCCCCCCTTCCCTCCTCCGGTGGGAACATGGATCACACATGGATCACACATGGATCACACATGGATCACACATGGATCACACATGGATCACACATGGATCACACATGGATCACACATGAAGGCGTCTATAAAGGGGGGGGGCATGGCGAGGGGGAGACTGCTGCGGGCCATGGAGCAGCTGGCGCGTGGTTGTTGCAACAGGGTCTTTCAGGACTTTCAAGAAAAAAAAAGGCTGAGCAGCCCACCATCCCATGCAACAGTCAGAGATGTCCACAGCGTCGAGCGTCGAGCCTCTGGCCACTCCGAAGGCGGGAGAAATGTGAACTAGACACACCTGCTTCCAGGCATACTTCGACCCTTTCTGACCATATAAATATTACGTGCTACCTGCTGTCGCCAGCTGCTGCTGCTGCTGCCCCCTCCCCCCCCACACATACACACATGTGCCCCCTGATGCATACCTCGGCGCGCATGTCGATCATGGGAAGGCCAGGGTAGGTCCGCGTGTGTGCCGAGTGGGGGTGGGAGAGAGGAGATGCGAGGAGCAGCGTTGTGGTGCCGTGGGTGGCATCGGTGAACGCTGATGCAATCGTGCGAACCTCGGCCTGTCGTGTGTGTGTGTGTGTGTGCATGCGTGTGAGTGTGTGTGTGTGCATGCGTGTGTGTGTGTGCGCGCGCTTGCATGTGCTTGTGGGTTGTGCATGGCGCACCAGATGGCGCAAGAATCATGACACGCACACACACACACACACACGCACGCGCGCGCGCTTACACGCACACACCAGTGGTGCAAAACATCGTGACGCGGGTACATGCGTCACACAGGAGGGTCGTTTGGCAGGACCTCCGCGTCAGCGCGACGCGCTTTTGTGTGAAAAACGAAAACCCGGCAATTTTCACACTTTCATGTCACAAGATCGACCCTCATTGGCCCAAAGCGGAGCGTGTTCCGCGTCACAAGACCTCAATCATGACAAGATGTTCTGCATGACAGGCACAAACACACACACACACACACACACCTGCCAAAGGTTCCAGGAGCTTGACGCCACCACCACGCACGCCCCAACCAGCCACCCCAGGAGCACACACACGCATGCACACGCACACGCACACGCACACCCGCACCCGCACCCGCACTCACACTCACACTCACACACGCACATGCACACATGCACACATGCACACACACTCACGCACACACACGCACACGCACGCACACACACACACACACACACACACACACACACACGCACTCACGCCCCCCCCCCACGCACACACACCCCACACACACCTGCCACGGATTCCAAGAGCTTGAAGCCACCACCACGCGGCCCCCAACCAGCCACCCCAGGAGCACACACACGCATGCACACGCACACGCACACGCACACGCACACCCGCACCCGCACCCGCACTCACACACGCACATGCACACATGCACACATGTGCACACACTCACGCACACACACACACACGCACACACACACACACACACTCACGCCCCCCCCCACGCACACACACCCCACACACACCTGCCACGGATTCCAAGAGCTTGAAGCCACCACCACGCAGCCCCAAATCAGCCACCCCAGGAGCACACACACACTCATACACACGCACACACCCGCACCCGCACATGCACATACACACACACACACACACACACGCACGCACTCACACCCACACCCACACACACCTGCCACGGATTCCAGGAGCTTGACGCAACCACCACGCGGCCCCCCACCGGCCACCCGAGGCTCTCTCCCTCCACCACCAAAGCTTCGTCACCAGTCTCAGAAAACGCTGACAGGCGTGCCCACCTGTTAAGGGTTTAGGGAGGGTTTAGGGTTAAGGGTAAGGGTTTAGGGTGAAGGGTTTGGGGTTTAGGGTTCGGGGTTAAGGGTTCAGAAAGGGTGTGTGCGTGCATGCGTGCGTGCATGCACAGGCGTGCCCACCTGTTTAGGGTTTAGGGTGAAGGGTTTGGGGTTTAGGGTTCGGGGTTAAGGGTTCAGAAAGGGTGCATACGTGCATGCGTGCGTGCATGCTTGCGAGGGAGGGGGGGGATCTTTCACGGCATGCGTGCGTGTGCATGTGTGTTCGTTTGCATGCGGGGGTGCATACATGCATGGGAGGGGGAGGGTGAAGCAGGGGAGGCAGGGGCATGAAGAACGTCCACATGCAAGCATGCGGCGGCACACGAGTCACACTATCTGAACCCCCAAAACCCCGAACCCTCACACAGGCACGCCCACACTACCCCCTATCCACACACACACACACACACACACACACACGCAAACACACGTACGCACACACACACACACACACACACCGGGTGGGCACGGGCGTGCCATAGAGGTCCAGCCGGCCGCCGTTGAGGGCGGCGAGCACCTGTGCGTGTGTGTGTGTGTGTGTGTGTGTGCGTGTGTGTGTATATGTGTATGTGTGTCGTAGAGGTCTAGCCAGCCGCTGTTGAGGGCAGCGAGCACCTGTGTGTGTGTATGTGTGTGTGTGTGTGTGCGTTGTGTTGTGTTGTGTGTGTGTGGGGGGGGGCCGTAGAGGTCCAGCCGGCCGCCGTTGAGGGCGGCGAGCACCTGTGCGTGTGTGTGTGTGTGTGTGTGTTGTGTTGTGTTGTGTGTTTGTGTGTGTGTGTGTGTGTGTGTGTGTGTGTGCATGTGTGTGACTCCATTGGAGATATGGTTGCTGCTATTTTCCGCGCTCCCAACTCCCAACTTTTCCTGTCGTGAATTCAATACGCAATTGAGACATTCAAAGACATTAAATCGAGGCCAAGCACCAAATTTGCTGCCCAGATTGGCCTTGACGCTCACCACGAACCCGGGCGTGTCGCGGGAGGCACTCGCTGCTATATAGGGGCCCCTACACCCCGCGGGTGTGTTGCCTTTTCCCAGCTTAACATTCAAAAGTTATACACAGTTAATACGATTAAAAGGACAGAGGCACCAACCTTGCTGCCCAGGTTGAGCCCAAGCTCGTCGCTCACGACGAAGTCGGGCGTGTCACGGGAGTCACTCGCTGTTATATATCACGCGGGTGTGCTGCCTTATTCCCAGCTAAAAAAATGATATACAATTAAAAAGATCAGAGAACTGGATCAGATTCAAAGGACCGAGGCACCAACCTTGCTGCCCAGGTTGAGCTCGTCGCTCACGACGAAGTCGGGCGTGTCGCGGGACCCGCTGAGTGAGATGGTCGCGGTCGCGTTTGCCGGGTGTGGCGCATGGCGCTGTCCGGCCCACAGATATCCGGTGCCGAATACGAGGATGTAGGTGGACTGCACGGGGGGTGGGTGGGATGCGGGGTGTGCGGGGAGCGGTTTGTGTGGGGGTGTGTGGGGTGGGGGGCGGGGGCAGTGCGTGTACGGCACATGTACAAGAGCAAGACGCAACATTGACTCGGCATGTGATGCACACACGTGTATGCATTCGTGTGTGTGTGCGTGTGCGTGTGTGCGTGTGTGTGTGTGTGTGTGTGTGTGTGTGTGTGTGCGTGCGTGTGTGCGTACGCATGTGGGGGCAGCGTGCGGCGAAGAGGGTGACACACACACGTGCACACACACACACACACACACCACGCACCGAGAGCGTAACGTTGGCGTGGCGCGAGAACGTCACGTTTCCCTGCACCACAAGTGCCTCCATCAGCGGCGTATCAACGTCGATGACGAGGTCCCAACCATAGGGGATGGTCACGTTGTCGCCCGCCTGCGGTGGCAGCATGTGTGTGGGGGGGGGGGGCATGTGTGTGTGTGTGTGTGCGTGCGTGTGCATGTGTGTGTGCACGTGTGTGTGTGTGTGTGTGCGTGCGTGCGCGTGTGCATGTGTGTGTGTGTGTGTGTGTGCAGGTGTGCGTGTGGTTCCATCAGTGACGTATCGATGTCAATCGCGAGGTCGCCCGCCTGCGTGGTGACGTTGTCGCCCGCCTGCGTACGTGTGTGTGCGTGTGCGTGTGTGTATGTGTGTGTGTGTGCGTGTGTGCGCCTGTTCGCAGCAGTGCTGAGCGGGCACAGCCCCCCCGGAAGTTGGAGAGACTTCTCCTAGTAGTGACCAATCTGTGACTTCACACAACGCCCTTCGCACTCTTCAAACACATCAGACTCGATAGGCCCTTTGGCCAACGTGTGGACTTCACATTATCCGCACAAATCACACTATTTCCACTGCCCTACCAAAATCCCAACGTCTGAACCACGCAAGTGAATGTGGTTGTAACGTCTTGAGACGGTCCGGGGTGCGCCTCAGGCTGTGTTGTGCGCCTGAGGCGGTCGGTGTGGCGCCTGAGGCGGTTTGGTTAACGCCTAAGGCGACGTCTGAGGCGATCGTGGGTGCGCCTCAGGTGGCACCTCAGGCGGTCGGAGCGCCTGAGGCGCCGCCCGATCCGCGCAAGTGAATGGGACGCCTGAGGCCCCGCCTCAGGCGCCGCCTCGGGCGTTGTGGATGTGGGCTTTGGGTATACACACCACTACACAGTTACAGTTACAGTTACATCGGCTTTCCAGCAAAGACTACACCACTCTCCTTTGTAAAAAAGGATAGCCGGGGCAAAACCCAGCTACACACCACTATCCTTTGTGGGCCTGCTATCCCACGCGGGGCTCGCTATCCCTACCACATTCACAACGCCTGAGGCGGCGCCTGAGGCGGCCCATTCCATGGCGCGGATCAGGCGGCGCCTCAGGCGCTCCGACCGCCTGAGGCGCCACCTGAGGCGCACCCACGATCGCCTCAGGCGTCGCCTTAGGCGTTATTCAAATCATCTCAGGCGCCACACCGACCACCTCAGGCGCCCACCACCGCTTGAGGCGCATCCCGGCCCGTCTCAGGCGTTATGACCGCATTCCATGGCGCGGATCAGACGTTGGGATTTTGGTCGGGTATCCTTTTGATACGGGGCGTCCGCGCGCGCGGGCGAGCCGCGGTGGCAGGGCGGTGCGTTCTAGGCGGAGAACACGTTTTGGGCACTGTGGCCACAATTTCTGTCTTGCGTCACTGCAGCACCGACCTGCGGCGCCCCGCCCTCCCTGGTCGACCACGTCTCGGCGTCAGACCACAGCAGCGTCCCGTCCCTCACGTCGATCACAACCTCGGGCTCGTTGGTGCACCCGCCCGTGGGGCAGCCCTGTGGTACATGGGGGGGAAGGGGTGTGTGTGTTAAAGGCAGCACGTGCGCGTGTGCGTGTGCGTGCGTGCGTGTGTGTGCGTGCGTACACATGTGTTGTTGTGTGTGTATTGTGGAGCTTTAGCGTGACACACGCAACTGCCCGACTCTCTGGGCAAAGCTCAAGCCCCTTGGTGCGAGAGGGTTTACGTTCATACGCGGTGTAGGAGTGACCAGGGGGAGTGACTCTAAAGCTAGAATCGCCTTTAAAGTGGATGAGCCACTAGCACACAGTCGACAGGCAAATATTCCGCCAGCAGCTTCTGCGCTTGCTTTTTGGTGTTTTTGGTGTTCAGCTCCAAGGCCAAAACCCCTTGTCGAAACCGCAAACCCTTGAGTCGGACACATAAATCTCCCACGCGGCGTTTAACCACGCCAAAAAATAAAAATCGCCAGCCTTGCTCCCGTGATTCCCACCCCCCTCGCGAACCGTGACCATCAGGTGCGTGCGCGGGTGATCGGTAACCGGTGCTGGCGTAATCTGGCACATCCACATCCACTGCGCAGCATTCCGCCCGCTTTGTGCCGCATGCGACGGCCGCATGCGACACAATGCACATATTTGACGCGCCTGATGTGCGATGGCTGCGAGCGCAGGTAAACGGAGGTAACAGCAAGAATTAGGCGACCCGGCACACCGCGACTTCGACCAGATGGCCGGCAACATTTTTGCGGCGAGCTCCAAGGCGGGGGACAGCCCGAGCAGCTCGCCGCCAGCATCTGGTGGCCTAGCAACTCACACTGGCTTCCTGTGGCCTGCGGTGCATGCCGTCCATGCACCTGCAGCCACTACTACCAGGGGGGCCCCCATGGACAGCCTGCGCAGCACCCTGCGCAGCAGCCTGCGTAACAGCCTGCGCAGCACCAATGTACCGCCTGCCCTATCTGCCGTGAAGGCAGAGCAGGGCGCTGCCGTGGTGAAGGCAGAGCAGGACGCACAGAGCTGGGAGGAGGCCGAGGCGGCGCCGCGTGCACCTGTGACCAGGATCCTTGCCGGGGTCGCCCCCGCGTGGACCATTGATCCCCGCAGCGGCCGCTTTCCCACCACGCTGGCAGACAGCCCCGCCACGCCCCTGTCACAGTCCGGCTTCACCTCTACCCTGGCTGACGCGTGGCCGTGGGCGGCAGGCACCAACATCGTGCGGCGGCTGTTTGTGTTCTGGAACCCGCACAGGGACGAGCGCGCGGCGCACCGCAGGCAGTCTGTCATGCTGGAGCTGTCTGCCGTGCAGCACGCGGCGCTCTATGCGATTGCAGGCTGCGACGACGTCCAGTTCCGCATCGCCAGCATCAACGTCGCGGTGAGGCGTGTGCGCCGGGGGGGGGGGGGCGTCGCGGGGGCGCACCGCATGCCACGCACCCCCGGGCTACTTCTAGCTAGCTAGAGAGCGGCCCTCGTGTGTGCCCCTTGCCACCTGCGGTACACCCAGCCAGCGCCAGACACCAGGAACACAGATGACCCTGCCCCTTCCTACAGTAGCATTGCCGACACCTGCCCGCCCGCACGCACGCCCGCCCGCCCCGCAGACGCGCGACTGCCTCGAGCGCATGCTGGACATCGACAAGGCCGCGCTGGCGCTCTGGTTTAAAAACCGCGGCGGTGCGTACAAGCAGCGTCGCGTCGCTGCCGGCGCCAAGCGCAAGGAGTCCGTCCTCTCTGCCAGGGGGCTGCACAAGGCGGGCGGCTGTGTCAGGGGCGTTGTGGGCAACCGCGTCCGCGGCGCTGCTGCTGCTTCGCGCGCCGCCAAGCTGCAGAGGACGAGGGGCGGTGCCATGGGCGCCCCGGACACGGTGCGCATGGCCAAGCCTCAGCGGTGGGGGGCGGGCGGCTGCACGAGGGACTCGACGGACGCGCGCGATGCCGACGCTGCTGCGGCGCTCGCGTCGCTCAGCGGCGCCGCCGAGTGCCCCACCTCGCAGCGCGGCGGCAGCAGCAGCGACAGCGACGGCGGCAGCAGCAGCAACAGCGGCGGTGACGCGAGGTGGTCTCCCGGCCGGCTCGGCGCTGACCTGCCTGCCGCTGCGCCGCAGCAGAGCACTGTTGCCGCGGCCGCTACTGCCGCGCCGCAGCTGCCTCGCAGCCCCGGCGCAGGCCCTGTGCTGCAGAGCTCGGGCGGCTTCCAGTCGGGTGCGTCGGAGCTGCCGCCGGGGCAGGCGCACGCCCAGTGGCTGGCGCAGGGGCAGGCGCAGTGGCAGGCGCAGGCGCCGAGAGGCGCGGCGGTGTCAGGGCAGGTGTTGATGCCTGCGTGGCAGGTGCCATGCCAGCAGGCACAGGCGCCGGGGCAGGGACAGGCCCAGTGGCAGGCGCCAAGCTTGAGCATGCCACAGGCCCAGGCGCAGGCGCCACCAGGCGCGGCACCGGCGCTGGTGCAAGCAAAGTGGGACATGCCCAGCAGCTCGGGCATGCCGCATGGCATGCCGCCGGGGCAGGGGCAGCCGCCAAGAGGCGCGGCGCCGGGGCAGGTGCACGCGCAGGCCCAGTGGCAGCCACAGGCGCCGGGGATGCACGCGCAGGCGCAGTGGCAGGCACCAAGCAGCTCGAGCATGCCGCAGAGCATGCTGATGCAGGCGCCAAGCAGCTCGAGCATGCAGGCGCCAGGCAGCGTGCCGCATGGCATGCCGCAGGGCGTGCTGATGCAGGCACTGTGCGGCTCGAGCATGCAGGCACCAAGCAGCGTGCCGCATGGCTTGCCGCAGGGTAGGCTGATGCAGGCACTGAGCAGCTCGAGCATGCAGCATGGCATGCAGCCGCAGCAGGGCATGCTGATGCAGGCGCCAATCAGCTCGAGCGTGCAACATGGCATGCAGCCGCAGGGCATGGTGGCGGGCCAGCAGTGGCTGGCGCCGCCGGGCATGCAGGTGCAGGGCCAGTGGCTGGCCCCAGGCATGCAGCTCCCGGGCATGCCTCCGCAGGGCACGATGGCGGCGCCGGGCGCGCCAAACGCGCCACACTATGTGTACATAGTAGTCTTCCCCATGCAGGTGGCCCCAATTGCCCCGCCGATGTAGGACGTGTCCCTACGGGCCGGCACATGTGATCGACCTGTACATAGAACCACTCGCCGCGTCGTGGCCTCAACGGGCACACTGGCTGAGGAATATGATACAATGATGCATCACTGTGTGGGTGGAGCAAAGGAGATTGTGCCTCTCTGGCGCGTGGGGCACCACCGCCGCCTCACCCCACCCCAACTGCTTTTCCTACATTTTCGATCTAGTGCCGGGGGAGGTTGCAACTGCTACTCCTCCCACTGGCCCCCACACATAATAGAAGGACTGATCCACCGGGAAGGCCCGAGGAGCTGCTTTCTGGGGGCGCCCCAATCCATGTTATTAGGTTCACCAGTGTGCTCGCAACTGGCATGCAGCGATGCGTCATGAGACGCATCAACACAAATAAACGCGCTGAAAGCCCATGTACACCCCCACCCCGCCCGCCTCATGTGCGCGACACCCACCCACCCCTCCTATGCGTCACATGCAAACTGCCACTCTGCGTACATATGTGTGTCTCGCGACAGGCTATGCAACCCGTAGGCCACGAAACCCTAAAGCCACGATACCCTTATGCCACGAGACCCTGAGCCTATGAGACCACCCCAAGGCTACGAAACCCACAAAACCTTGTAAATACGCCAGACACAGTCAGTCCAGTCCAGTCAGCATGACCAGCCACGAGCACCCAGTCCAGTCAGCATGGGCCCTAGGCGGTCACCCGGTCACGATCACCTAGTCCAGGCAGTCATGATCACCCACGATCACCCGATCCAGTCAGCATGACCAGCCACGAGCACCCAGTCCAGTCAGCATGACAGCCACGAGCACCCGAGCACCCGATCCAGTCAGCATGACAGCCACGAGCACCCGATCCAGTCAGCATGACCAGCCACGTCCAGAGAGCACGAGCAGTCACCTCATCAGAGTGTATGCGCGACATGCCTCAGCCGCGCACATCAATGGGGGTGCACTGGGAGGAAGCACCCACTGGCAGCGCAAGCGCCTTGCATGGCTAGGCGATGCATGGCTATGCAGGATGCATGGCTATATCCCAGTTAGAAAAACCCTTGACATGTTGAAGGTTGCGACCCGGCTTGACATCCTTTCCGGCAATGACGTTGACGCGCGCGCCCACAGCGCAGTGCCCCGACAGGTCATTTGTGTGGCGCATGGGCTGAGGGCTTAGGGTTCAGGGTTTGAGTTAAAAGGCTTCAGGTTGAAGAGCTAAGCGGCACCCACCTGCGCAATGACGTTGGCGCGCGCGCCAGTGGCGTCCTTAAGGACACCGAGAATGTCCTGTTTGCCCCCGCAACATTTTAGGGGACATGCCGACTTGTCCCCCCCCCCCTCGGCAGGAAACGTTTTTTGCGGGAAAGTGTGAAAATCGTCGAATTTCACACTTTTCGGAGCGAAATTTCCGCTATCCACCCCCGCAGTTTTCCCCCAAATTTTCCGGTTTGCCCCCGCAACGGCGTCTGCGGGGGCTGCGGAGGCGCTAATGACATGTCAACAGTACGACACCCACTTGTTCAATGACGTTGACGCGCGTGCCCACGGCGCAGGCCCTTGACAGATTCAGCACGTGGCGTATCGGTGTAGGCTTGAGGGTTCAGGGTTAGGGCTTCATGGTTTGAGGTCAAGGTCAAGGGTCAAGCGACACCCGCCTGCGCAATGTCGTTGACGCGCGCGTGCCCACGGCGCAAGCCCCCGACAGGTACAGCGCGTGGCGCATCGGTTTAGGCTTGAGGGTTTAGGCTTTAGGGTAAAGGGTTTGAGGTTTAGGGCTTCGGGTTTAGGGTTAAGGGTTTAGAGTTCAGGGTCAAGCAGCACTCGCCTGTGCGATGACGTTGATGCGCGCGCCCACGGCGCAGCTCCTCGCCAGGAACAGCACGTGGCGCGTCGGCTTAGGCTTGAGGGTTTAGGCTTTAGGGTATAGGGTTTGAGGTTTAGGGTTCAGGGTTTGGGTAAAACGGCGTCAGGTTAAAGGGTTGAGCGGCACCCGCCTGTGCGATGACGTTGACGCGCACGCCCACGGCGCAGCTCCCCGCCAGGAGCAGCACGTGGTGCGTCGGCTTAGGCTTTGAGAGTTTAGGCTTTAGGGTATAGGGTTTGAGGTTTAGGGTTTAGGGTTTGGTCAAACGGCGTTAGGTTAAAGGGTTGAGCGATGACGTTGACGCGCGCGCCCACGGCGCAGTCGCCCGACAGGAACAGCACGTGGCGCGTCGGTTTAGGCTTGACGGTTCAGGGTTAATGCTTTAAGTTCAAGTGTTCAGGGTCAAGCGGCACACACCTGCGCAATGACGTTGACGCGCGCGCCCACGGCGCAGTTGCCCGCCAGGAACAGCACGTGGCGCGTCGAGTTGTACGTCTCGTTGCCGTAGAACACGCCGTCGGGCGTGCGCTCGCGCTGGTATCATCCGTCGCCGAGCGTCGCGTTGGGCGGGAGCGGTGCGCTTTCGTAGCCGAGCGCGAGCGCGCTCTTGCCTCCGGCGACCACGTCGTAGTTCTCCTTTGTGTGTGTGTGTGTGTGTGTGTATTAGCCGCGTGTGTGGGCGCTCTTGCCTCCGGCGACAATGTCATAGTGCTCCCGTGTGTGTGTGTGTGTGTGTGTGTGTGCATGCGTGTGTGTGCACTAGCCGAGCGCGAGGGCCCACTTCCATTCGGCGATGACGTAGTAGTGCTCCTGTGTGTGTGGGGTGGGAGGGCGGGTGCGTGCGTGCGTGCGTGTGTGTGTGTGTGCTCGTTTGTGTGTGTGTGTGTGTGTGTGTGATCAATTTTACAGTCCGTCGGACGCATTTGATGGCGTACTAGACGTGTGATTGACCCAACCATCCACCCCCATGCACCCCTCCCCACCCCTCCATGCACCCCACCCCCCACACCCACCCACGCACCCACCCACCCCCCTGCACGTAGTGGACCGACAGGTCCACATAGTCACTCTCCCCCCACACCCGCCCCCCACACTTGCCCACACACGCCCCTTCTCCCCCACCGCACCCACCTGCACATATCGCACCGACAGGTCCACATAGTCGCCCACTCCCAGTGGGTCCATGCTGTGCACGCTGAACGAGGATGGGTCGAGGCGCGTGGGCGTGTCCCAGCGCACAGTGTAGCCGCGGCCAGAAGGCACCACAAACTGAGACGAGGGAGTGGGGGAGTGTGTGTAAGTGTGTGAGCGAGGCAGAGACAGAGAGGGAGAGAGCGGAAGAGTGAGAATAAGCAAGAGAGAGAGGGAGAGAGACAAAGGAAGAGAGAGAGAGAAAGAGAGATGCACAGAGGT
>VFSX01000445.1:65000-70000 GCA_016618255.1 Chlamydomonas sp. UWO 241
TTGTAGGCTGTGAGACCTGTAAAGACAGCGGGGAACTGCTCGTAGCCCCTGCCGCATGGGTCCGCCTTGGGCAGGTACTCTGTGTGGGATGGGAGCGGGGAGGAGAGCAGGGAGAGGGGCATTAAGTAGTTTGTTGTCATGTTTTAGAAAGCTTTAAAATAGCGGTTTGTTGTGCTAACCACAGGGAACTAGCCATGCGTGAGCGGCTTGGGCAGGTAGTTCTCTGCGTGGGGTAGGGCAGGGTATGGATACGATCGAGGGCCCTTTCAAGGCTTCAAAAAATGTCCACGTGGGCTTTGTTTGCAGGAGATAGCAGGGGTGGAAATAGCAGGGAACTGTCCGCAGCCGCTCACGCGCGGGGTCCGCCTTGGGCGGGGACTCTGCGTGGGCAGGGTATGGGGAGCGTTTATGTTGTGCTCAACCTTGATACGGGGCAGAACTGCAGCGCGTAGACACATGCACCCCCCCCACACACACACATGCCCACACATGCCCACACATGCACACTCATGCACACACACATGCACACACAAAAATGCACACACATGCACACACACATGCACACACACATGCACACACACACATGCAACCCCCCCCTGCACACACACGCACCTGGGTGGAGCCCAAGAGTGCGTTAGAGTGCGCGACGTTGGTGGAATCCCCCCACCCCCACCCCGCCCCCACACACACGTACGCATGTGCAGGCGCACACACAAACACACACACACACACAGATAGACAGACAGACAGACAGACAGACAGACAGACAGACAGACAGACAGACAGACAGACAGACAGACAGACAGACAGTCAGACAGTCAGACAGACAGACAGACAGACAGACAGACAGACAGACAGACAGACAGACAGACAGACAGACAGACAGACAGACAGACAGACAGACAGACAGACAGACAGGACGGACAGACAGACAGACAGACAGACAGACAGACAGACAGACAGACAGACAGACAGACAGACAGACAGACAGACAGACAGACAGACAGACAGACACAAATAAACGCATGCACACATGCACACACATGCACCTGGGTGCAGACGCAGCCCGTACAAAGCGTTGGAGTGCGCGACGTTGTTGGAAAACGTGTACTTCGGACACACATCGGGTGTGTACGACGGGCCGTCTGGGTGGTCTTGCAGCCTGCGTGTGTGTGTGCGCGTGTGTGTGAGTGTGTGTGTGAGTGTGTGTGCGGTTGTGTGTGTGTGTGTGTGTGTGTGTGTGTGTGTGCGTGAGTGCGTAGAGGGGGTGTACGACCGGCCATCTGGATGGGTTTGCATCCCGCACGCGCCACGTTGTGCGTCCACGTGTTGAGATTGTGTTGTGATTTTGTTGGAATTTGTGATCCAAAACGAACGGTGAACCCAGAACCCTTGGTCCTAAATAAGAAAAACGAACCAGAAGCTGTACCCCGCCGCGCTCCCGCCCGCCAAGCCTTCCGCCCACGTGTCGTCAAAATTTGTGAAAAACGAAAACCTAAACCCTGAACACTAGCTGATGATGATGGATTTTACAGTCGTGTGTGACGAGGACGAGGACTACTGTGACCTTGAGGAAGGTCCTCTCCTATATGCTCCTTGCCAGACATGTCTCTCAGAGACCGCTGTTTGGGGTAGTCTAGCCGGCGGGAGCGGTAGTCTATCGGCCGGGAGCCGGCGGTACTATAGTACTTAAGTGTGCTGGAGTATCAGCGGGTGTCTCTAGTAGAAGAGTAGCCTGCTTAGCTGGAAACCCCGTGTTACTGTTACTGTTACTGTGTGACGAGCCTACCGGCTAGCGTATTCGACCTTGCTCGGCATATA
Source organism: Chlamydomonas sp. UWO 241 (assembly GCA_016618255.1). NCBI lineage: Eukaryota > Viridiplantae > Chlorophyta > Chlorophyceae > Chlamydomonadales > Chlamydomonadaceae > Chlamydomonas > Chlamydomonas priscui. The sequence goes on from VFSX01000445.1 coordinate 66,822, forward strand.
ATACCCGAGCGCTACGGACGGGTGGCTGGCTACTGGTGGTGGGGGGCTAGTGGGTCGGGGCTGGACCTAGACAGGGCACTCGGCCCCCAGATCTGACTCCTCCCCGTGGGGGCACGGCCGGGGTTCACAAGCCCGCGGGATCGTTTCCCCTAGACCTCCACCATAGCGGCAGCAGAGGCTACTGATCATCATGATCATAGCTAGAAACCCCAACAACACTAAAAACGCCACCCTTCAGAAACTGACCCCAGCGCCTTAACCCAAACGCCTACCTGGACCAGAAACCACGCCGCCCGCCCGCCCGCCACGTATTGTTGGAATTCCTGATTCAGAACGAAGCATAAAAAAACTCAAAACGCAAGAAAAGTCTTCTGTCTCAGACTTTCAGTAGTGTTCGTTTGATTACAGTCACGGGTGACCACGGACGGAGGCTTCTGTAAATCTCACTTCACACTTGGAAAGTCTCATTCGACAGAAACTCCAGTTTTCTATCCACCTAGGTGTTCAATAGAAAACCACCAGAAAGCTTCAGCCTAGACACCCAACCCTAACACACACACACCTGAACCAGAAGCCGTACCCCGCCTCGCTCCCGCCCGCGACGTTGTTCATCCACGTGTTGCTTGGTTTGATGATGCAGAACGAAACCATAAACCATAAAACGCTTAACCCCTAAAACCTGAACCCTAAAACCCTGTAACCCCACCTGAACTAGAAGCCATACCCCGCCTCGCTCCCGCCCGCGACGTTGTTCATCCACGTGTTGCTTGGGTTGATGATGCAGAACGAAACCATAAACCATAAAACGCTTAACCCCTTAAACCTGAACCCTAAAACCCTAAAACCCCACCTGAACTAGAAGCCGTACCCCGCCTCGCTCCCGCCCGCGACGTTGTTCATCCACGTGTTGCTTGGGTTGATGATGCAGAACGAAACCATGAACCATAAAACGCCTAACCCCTAAAACCTGAACCCTAAAACCCTGAAACCCCACCTGAACTAGAAGCCATACCCCGCCTCGCTCCCGCCCGCGACGTTGTTCATCCACGTGTTGCGTGGGTTGATGATGCAGAACGAAACCATAAACCATAAAACGCTTAACCCCTAAAACCTGAACCCTTAAACCTCAAAACCCCACCTGAACCAGAAGCCGTACCCCGCCTCGCTCCCGCCCGCGACGTTGTTCGTCCACGTGTTGTTGGGATTGGTGGTGTAGAAAAAACATAACCTTGAGACTATTACCAGCTATTTGTTTTTAAACCCTACAAAACCCTACAACCTGAACCCTAAAGCCCCCAAACCCCACCTGAACCAGAAGCCATACCCCGCTTCGCTCCCGCCCGCAACGTTGTTTGTCCACGTGTTGTTGGGATTCGTGATCCAGAACGTCGCGGGCGAAGAGTCGGTGTTGAGCAGCGCAAACGAGGGGCGGGTGCGGAAGCCGAGGTTGCCGTCGAACGTGTTTCCGGTCTCGATGCCTGTAGTGTGTGTGTTTGCGTGCGCGTGTGTGTGTGTGTGTGTGTGTGTGTGTGTGTGTGTGTGTGTGTGCGTGTGTGTTGAGCAGAGCAAATGAGGGGCGCGTGCGGAAGTCGAGGTTGCCGTCCAACGTGTTTCCGGTCTTGATGCCTGTAGTGTGTGTGTGTGTGTGTGTGTGTGCGTGTGAGTGTGCATGCATGCGTGCGAGCGTGTGTAAGTCCACCCACCGTCCTCCAAGAAGAAGCCATGCCCAGCTGTGTCGTACGCAACATCGCCACTCAGCTGTGCCCCCAGGATGGGCAAGTGTGTGCATGCATGCATGCAACCATGTGTGTGCACGTGTGTGTGTGTGTGTGTGCGTGTGAGTGTGCATGCATGCGTGCGAGCGTGTGTAAGTCCATCCACCGTCCTCCAAGAAGAAGGCATGCCCAGCTGTGTCGTGCGCAACATCGCCACTCAGCTGTGCCCCCAGGATGGGCAAGTGTGTGCATGCATGCATGCAACCATGTGTGTGCACGTGTGTGTGTGTGTGTGTGCGTGTGAGTGTGCATGCATGCGTGCGAGCGTGTGTAAGTCCACCCACCGTCCTCCAAGAAGAAGGTATGCCCAGCTGTGTCGTACGCAACATCGCCACTCAGCTGTGCCCCCAGGATGGGCAAGTGTGTGCATGCATGCATGCAACCATGTGTGTGCACGTGTGTGTGTGTGTGTGTGCGTGTGAGTGTGCATGCATGCGTGCGAGCGTGTGTAAGTCCACCCACCGTCCTCCAAGAAGAAAGCATGCCCAGCTGTGTCGTGTGCAACATCGCCACTCAGCTGTGCCCCCAGGATGGGCAAGTGCAAGCGTGCATGCATGCAACCACGCGTGTGCACGTGTGTGTGTGTGTGCGTGTGCATGTGTGTGTGTGTGTTTGTGTGTCAGGCCACCCACCGTCCTCCAGTGTGCCCGGGTGCACAGCGTTGTCCTTCGGCCGTGCTCCCAGCACGGGCGAGTGTGTGCATGCATGCATGCAACCATGCGTGTGCATGTGTGTGTGTGTGTGTGTGTTAGGCCACCTACCATCCTCCAGGAAGAAGGCATGCCCGGCTGTGTCATACGCAACATTGTCCCTTAGAAGTACGCCGTGCGTGCCATGCACGGTGACGGCGCGATTGTGGGATCGGTGGATGGCGCAGCCATTGATGTACTGCGACAGAGTGTGAGAATGTGTGTGTGTGTATGTGAGAAAGAAAGAGATAAGAGAGATATCTAAAGAGAGGTGGGAGGCAGAGAGAGAGTGCGGGAATGGGAAGAGAGAAAGGTGAGAGAGGTAGAGAGTGAGCGGATGAAAGAGTAAGAGAGTGACAGAGACATAGAGTGAGAGAGTGAGAGAGTGAGAGAGTGAGAGAGTGAGAGAGTGGGAGATTGAGAGAGTGAGAGAGAGTGCGGGAGGGCAAGGGGCAAGAAACATTGATGCCTTTGCCAAAACCCTCTCACCTGCCCTGTCACGTTGCCCTTCATGTGCCAGTGCAGCGCATACTTGCCGAGCCGGAACGCCTGCCCCATCTGCTGAAACTCGACCTGCTCAAACTGGATGCCGGAGGGCGCAAGGGGCATGCCGCCCATGCCGGCGCCTGTGGGTTGGTTGTGTGTGTGTGTGTGTGCATGTGCGCGCGTTAGTGTGTGTGTGTGTGTGTGTGTGTGTGATGCCAGCACCTGGAAT
>VFSX01000445.1:75000-77500 GCA_016618255.1 Chlamydomonas sp. UWO 241
AGGCTGGCAGATGCTCGCGTATGTGTGTGTGTGTGTGCGTGTGTATGTATGTTGTGTGTGTGTGTGTGTTTCTTGGAGGGGAGGGGGAGTGTGTGTGTGTGTGTGTGTGTCTGTGTGTGTGTGTGCACCGGGGAGCGTGGCCCAGCCAGCGCGCATGGCGAGGACCTGTGTGTGTGTGTGTGTGTTTGTTGGGGTGTGTGGGGGGGGATGCGCGTGCACGTGTAGCCCCCCCCCCCCCACACACGCAAGTTTTAAATTTCCACACTTTCACGCTCCCACACTTCCACACGTCCACACTTTCACACCTTGGACCCGTACTGCGGCAGGTGCACGTCGCTCGGCACGCCCGTCAGCGTGATGCGCGCGCGGCCGAGAAGGGGCGACTCGGGGCTGCATTTGTTTTGTGTAAAAGAGACATATCGTGAGGTTGCGTGTGGGTTGCGTTGTTTGTCACATTGTGATAAAGCAGTTACAGTTACATCGGCTTTCCAGCAAAGACTACCTCTAGTCCTATAACCACCGCCTAGACCCAAGTCCAGTTCTGGCCCTAACAATTACTTGTGAGGGGCGGTAGCCACCAGCCGGCTGCCTGCCAACGTGTAGTCCCAGAGCAAAAAGGAGAGCTATTGTGCGACGCCTCCAAAATAGGTCCTAACTGCTTCTAGGGGATAGGGGGTCAAGTGGCACTTGCCAATCTACTTGACCGCCGTGGTGGAGGGGCCGGCGCCTGAGGGGCAGCCGGACCGTACACCACGGCTCTCCACCCGACCCTATCCTGAGCACGCTCAAACGCCGTGTCCGAAAAAGTCTTCCAATCAGAACGAGTGCCACTAGTTTCGCCTAGCTGCTGAATCAGTAGCTTCAGAAAATAGTGTCGGGAGGAGGCTGGAGGCCTGTGATAAAGCACCATTACATTTTGTTTGCACCGATGTGAAGCGCACGCGGCCAAAGAGGGGGTACTCGGGGCTGCGTGGGGTTTGGGCGTGTTGTTGTTGTTGTTGTTGTTGTTGTTGTTGTTGTTGTTGTTGTTGCGGTGGGTCATTGTGGTGGTTGATTTTATGTCGATTTTGTGGTGGTGGTGGTGGAGGTGCGTCCGAGCAGGGGAGAATGCGAGACTGGCTGGGGGGGGGCGCGTCGTTTGCAGCATGTGTCAATGACACTGACTGCGTACCGTACGCGCTACACACAACTGCCAGCCACTGAAATTCCCAGTGCATGAGGATGTATGATGCGCACAGCTAGATGCCTGCTCACACACACACGCACACACATGTGCGCGCACACACACACACACACACACACACACACACACACACGTGCGCACACTCACACACACACAGACACACGTGCACACACGCCCCCCCCCACCCCCACCCCCCACCCACACCCCCACACCCACGCACACCTGCCAGCGCTGAAGTTTCCGGTGCAAACCAGAGTGTAGGACGCACACATCCGGATGATTGCTCACACACACACACACACACACACACACACAAACACAAACACACACCACACCTCCACACACACCTGCCAAAGCTGAAATTTCCGGTACGAACCAGAATGTGGGACGCACGCAGCCAGATGATTGCTCTCACACACATACACACACACACACGTGCGTGCACACGCAACGCAAACACATATGCCCCCCCCCCCCCACACACACCTGCCAGCGCTGAAGTTTCCGGTGCAAATATAATGTAGGACGCACGCACCCGGATGATTGCCCCCACCACCCACCCACACGCACCCACACACACACCCCTACACACCCACCCACCCACACCTGCCAGCGCTGAAGTTTCCGGTGCGAACAGAATGTAGGACGCACGCAGCCAGATGATTGCTCACACACACACACACACACACACGCACGCACGCACCCACACGCACCCACACACACACCCCTACACACCCACCCACCCACACCTGCCAGTGCTGAAGTTTCCGGTGCGAACAGAATGTAGGACGCACGCAGCCAGATGATTGCTCACACACACACACACACACACATGCACGCACACACGCACCCACACACACACCCCTACACACCCACCCACCCACACCTGCCAGCGTTGAAGTTTCCGGTGCGAACAGAATGTAGGACGCACGCAGCCAGAAGATTGCTCACACACACACACACACACACACCCACCTACACACCCACCCACCCACACCTGCCAGCGCTGAAGTTTCCAGTGCGAACCAGAATGTAGGACGCACACAGCCAGATGATTGCTCACACACACACAAACACACACACACACTTGCCAGCGCTGAAGTTTCCGGTGCGAACAGAATGTAGGTCGCACGTAGCCGGATAATTGCTCACACACAAACACACAAAGACACACACACCCGCCAGCGCTGAAGTTTCCGGTGCGAACCAGAATGTAGGACGCACGCAGCGAGATGATTTATCACACACACACACACACACACACACCTACACCTCCACACACCTGCCAGCGCTGAAATTTCCGGTACGAACCAGAAT
>VFSX01000445.1:82500-85000 GCA_016618255.1 Chlamydomonas sp. UWO 241
GGCGGTGACGGCGGCCTGGGTTGGTTGTTGGGTGGGTTGGGTGGGTGTTTGGTGGTGGGTGGGGGGGAGGGGTGGGTGGGTATCTGGGGTTGTCATCGGGTGGCACCGGAACGAGTAGCCGCCGTACACAAAGGTCGATCGTTGTGGGGGATGGGGCGCCGACGGCGGTGACGGCGGCCTGTGTCGGTCAAGGGTCCCGCAGCGTGTGTGCGTTGACGTGAAAGACTGCGCGAGAAGAGTGTGAACCCACAGCCAAGAGTGTGAACCCTCCCCCCAGTTACAGCTACAGTTGCATCGGCTTTCCAGCAAAGACTACCTTCTAGTCCTTGTACCACCGCCTAAACTCGCCGCCAGTTCTGGCCCTAACAATTACTTGTGAGGGGCGGTGGCCACCAGCCGGCTGCCTGCCAACGTGTAGTCCCAGAGCAAAAAGGAGAGCTATTGTGCGACGCCTCCAAAATATGTCCTAACTGCTTCCCACCCCCCGCACCCACCTTATTCATCACGCTCCAAGTGATGCTGAGGTTGCTACCGGCGTTGGCTGGCATGGAGCGTGGCGAAGCCTCGACGACCGTGGGGGTGTAGCCCATGGGGAAGACAAAGATGGCCTGAACGAGGACAGGGCAGCAGTGGAGGCGGGAGGAAGGTTGTTTGGACGAGAGCTGAGGTTGCCACCGGCGTTGGCTGGCATGGAGCGTGGGGACGCCTCGACGACCGTGGGGGTGTAGCCCGTGGGGAAGACAAAGATGGCCTGCGTGTGTTGTGCCGTGAGCGGTGGGGACGGCCTCTCTCACTCTCTCTCTCTCTCTCTCTCTCTCTTTCCCTGGCAACTGGCGACTGGCCGCTGGTGCTTGTGATGCGGGGACACACACGCACACACACGCACACACACGCACACACACGCACACACGCACACACACACACACACACACACGCACACACATGCACACACACACACGCACACACGCGCACACACACATACACATGCACACACACACGCACACACACACGCACACACACGCACACCAACACACGCACACACACCACACACACACGCACACATACGCACACACACGCACACACATGCACACACACACGCACACACACGCACACACACGCACACACACACGCACACACACGCACACACACGCACACACATGCACGTGCACATGCATGCACACTCAAACAAACAGACACATGCACACACAAACGTAAACAACATGCACGCACCTGCATCGCGCCCCCATACAGCGAGCTGTCGTCGTCCCACACCAGCACCCTGAAAGCGACACACACATACGCACACACACACACACTCAAACACACACACATGCACACCCACACACCACGCACGCACCTGCATCGCACCCCCATACAGCGAGCCGTCGTCGTCCCACAACAGCACCCTGAAAGCGACACACACACATACGCACACACACACACACTCAAACACACACACACGCACACCCACACACCACGCACGCACCTGCATCGCACCCCCATACAGCGAGCCGTCGTCGTCCCACAACAGCACCCTGAAAGCGACACACACACACACACGCACGCACATACGCACACACACACCATGCACGCACCTGCATCGCACCCCCACAAAGCAAGCTGTCGTCGTCCCACACAAGCACCCTGAACGCTACCGCCTCACATAGTCGGGGTTGGCATGCGCACCGTGCAGGACAAGTGCCGTGGTGCGGTGTGTGTGGGTCCTGACACACACACACACACACACATGCACACACACACACTCAAAACACACACACACACACCATTCACGCACCTGCATTGCACCCCCATACGCCGAGCCGTCATCATCCCACACCAGCACCCTGAACGCGACTGCTGACACAGCGGGGCTGAAGGACGCATCAAACCAGCGCTCGATGCGCACGACCATGTTGGTGGTGTTGGACTCGACGATCAGTGCGCTGAGGCGGATGCCGCGGGGGCCGCCGCTGACGTGCGTGATCTGCAGGTGCGTGTGTGTGTGTGTGTGTGCATGTATGTGTGTGTGTGTGTGTGTGTGTGTGCGTGTGTGTGTGTGTGTGTGTGGACTGTGGTTGGTAGTTTAGATTTGATGATCTTCGCGTTGATGCGGATGCCGCGGAGGCCGCCGTTGACGTGTGTGATCTGCAGGTGCGTGTGTGATCTGCAGGTGCGAGGGAGTGTGTGTGTGTGTGTGTGTGTGTGCGTGTGTGTGGACCATGGTTGGTGGTGTTGGACTCGACGATCAGTGCGCTGAGACAGATGCCGCGGGGGCTGCCGCTGACGTGCGTGATCTGCGTGTGTGTGTGTGTGTGTGTGTGCAGGGGAGTGTGTGTGTGTGTATGTGTGTGTGTGTGTGTGCGTGTGTGAGTGTGTGTGCGTGTGTGTGGACCATGGTTGGTAGTGTTGGATTTGATGATCGTCGCGTTGATGCGGATGCCGCGGGGGCCGCCGCTGACGTGCGTGATCTGCGTGTGCGTGTGTGTGTGTGCGTGTGTGT
>VFSX01000445.1:90000-97500 GCA_016618255.1 Chlamydomonas sp. UWO 241
CACACACACAAACACATGCATGCACACACTTCCATATGTAAACACACATACACGCACACACAAATACATGCACGCACATGCACCTCCACCATCACACACACACACAGCACACACACACACAGAGAGAGAGAGAGAGATAATCGTTACAGATCCCACCGCTAGGCATCCTGGTTTACGGCTCTTGCCTGTGCTAAAGCACATACCCCGGCAATCGTTTCAGAAGTCAAAAACACCCATGGATCTTAGGTTCGTTCGCTAGCGGGTGACCAGCCATATGCGCTAGTACGAGAGGATATCCTTGGGCTCGGGGATTTTGGTAGCATCATCATCAGCATCATCGTCATCTTCAGGGGACACGGGGACAGGTAGTGCGGCGGCAATTCTTGGCTTCATGGGGAGGAACAGATCGGCGGAGGCGGAGGCGGACACACACACACACACCTGGGGGGAAAGGCAGCACTGAAGCCCAGGGCAGGTCACGCGCCGAGCCGCCAGAACCCGCATCCCAGCGGAGGGTGACGGACGCAGAGGAAGAGTCAAAGTCGGAGTGGATGACGGTGATCTGTGCGTGTGTGCGTGTGTGTGTGTGTGTGTGCATGCATCCCATCCAAGGTTGGCGGACGCAGACAAAGAGTCGAAGTCGGAGTGGATGACGGTGATCCAAAAACGTCGATGCGCTGCCAGTGTGTGTTTGTGTGTGCGTGCATGTGTGTGTGTACGTGTGCATGTGTGTGTGCGTGTGTGTGTGTGTGTGTGTGTGTGCGTGTGTCTACCCATCTGCCCACCTTAGCAAGGCCTTCTGTCAGCGGCGTCGAAACGTCGACGCGCCCCCGGCGGCCGCGGCGTACCTCCCGATCTCAACGCCATCGTCTAGCTCAACGATCTCTCCCCCGCTCTCACCCCCTCCTCTCTCTCTCACGCGCACCCGCTCTCTTTGTTTCAAATCGATCGATCACTGCCCATATACCCACCTTGGCAAGGCCTTCCGCCAGCGGCGTCGAAAACGTTGACGCACCCCCGGCAGCCGCGGCGTACCTCCCGACCTCAACGCCGTCAACCAGCAGCTGCAGGGTGTCTCGGCCGGAGAGGAAGAAGGTGGTGTTGCCGGGGGCATCGATGGGGAGGTAGAAGGTGAAGCGGGACACGAACCTATGAGGGGTGTGTTTGCGTGTGTGCGTGTGTGAGTGGAATGGGGGAAGGGGGGGGGGTGCGCGTTCGTGTGCGCGAGAGAAAAAGAGAAGGAGGGAGAAAAGGAGTGGGGGAGAAAGAGATGGAGAAAAAATAAGATGTTGTTGCCAAGGGCATCGATTGGAATATGCAAGGTGGCACGGGCAACGAACCTGCGTGGGGGGGGGGGGGGGGGGAGAAGGGGGTTGTGCGCGTGCGTGTGAATGAGAAAGAGAGAGAAAGAGAGAGAAAGAGTGGGAGAGAGAGACGGCGAGTAAGATTGTGATGTTGCCGGGGGCATCGATTGGAAGGTACAAGATGCGGGAAACGAACCTGTGTGTGGGAGCGGGGGAAGAGGGGAAGGTTTTAGTTCACGTGCATGTGCATGAAAGAAAGAGAGAGAGAAAGAGAGAAAGATCGGGAGAGAGAGACGGAGAGTAAGAATGTGGTGGTGCCCGGGGCACCAATTGGGAGGTTGATGATGAAGGTGCGGGAAACGAACCTGTGTGCGGGAAGGGGGGGGGGGAGGTTGATTGTGCACGTGCGTGTGCATGAGAGAAAGGGAGAGAGAAAAAAGGAGAGAGAGAGAGAAAGGGAGAGAGAGAGAGAGACAGGGAGAGAAAGAGAGAGAGAGAGAAATAGCTGGAGAGAGAGACGGAGAGTAGGAATGTGATGTTGCCGGGGGCACCGATTGGGAGGTACAAGGTGGAGGTGCGGGACACGAACCTGTGTGCGGGAGGGGGGGGGGAGGTTGTTTGTGCACGTGCGTGTGCATGAGAGAAACGGAGAGAGAGAGAGATAGAGAGAGAGAGAGAGAGAGAGAGAGAGAAAGGGAGAAAGAACGAGAAGAGAAAGAGAGAAATAGCCGGAGAGAGAGACGGAGAGTAGGAATGTGATGTTGCCGGGGGCACCAATTGTGAGGTACAAGGTGAATGTGCGGGACACGAACCTGTGTGCGGGAGGGGGGGGAGGTTGTTTGTGCACGTACGTGTGCATGAGAGAAAGGGAGAGAGAGAGAGAGAGAGAGAGAGAGAGAGAGAGAAAGAGAGACAGAGAGAGAGAGAGAGAGAGAGAGAAAGAGAGAGAAAGGGAGAGAGAAAGAGAGAGAGAAAGAGAGAAATAGCCGGAGAGAGAGACGGAGAGTAGGAATGTGATGTTGCCGGGGGCACCGATTGGGAGGTAGATGATGAAGCGGGAGAGGGATGTTATGTGAGAAGGATGTTATGTCATGTGTTCACAGAGTTGGGGCAGCCACGGAGTGGAGGCAGGCACACACACACACACACACACACACACACACTCACACATGCAAACACACGCACACACACACACACACACACACACACACACACACTCACACGCACGCACACACACGCACGCACGCACCAGTCCTTGTCCACGCCCGGCGCCGGAGGGTCCGCCCCCCACCACATGTTGACGCCCGACCCTCCCGGGCCCCGTGACCTTATGAAAAACACATTCACTGACACACACACACACACACGCGCATACGCGCACACGCGCGCACACACATGCACGCACGTACCAGTCCCGTGCCACGCCCGGCGCCGGAGGGTCTGCCCCCCACCACATGTTGACGCCTGCCTCAAGTGTGACCGCGTCGGGTGTGACCGCGTCAAGTGTGGACTGCACCGGGAATGCGCGCACGGGCGGCCAGTTCCAGTACTGCGTGTGTGTGTGGGGTGGGGGGGGGCATATGTGTGTGTGTGTGTGTGTGTGTGTATATGTGTGCTTGTGTCACGGGCGGCTATTTTGTTCGTTTTCTATTGAATCGCCAGACGGTGGAAAAAACGATTTCGGTCGTGTGCAACAATCCACGTGTGAGGGAGAGTAACGGAATGCCTCTCGGGGTGCTAGCACCCCAACCATTTTCTTGGGTCGCGAGCACCGCTCCCTGTTGCGGCTTCGCGTTCCTGACAGACTTTTGCAACACAATATATTGTCACGCATGACTGTGATTCAAAAGAACACATTCTTCAAACGAACACTCCTACTGCAAGGCTGAGAAAGAAGCCAGTAGAGCAGGGGGGAGGGAGAGAGAGTGAGTGTTGGGGTGGACATGCACACACATGCAGACACACACACACACACACACATGCACCCCCCCCCCACACACACACCTGTGTGAAGACCTTGCCAGCGGCAGGTGCCGTGCGACACTGAAGGGATGTTGCAGTGACAGAGCCTGGCACGAGGGCGCATGGTAGGACGCCACCGACCGACACGGTGTTTGCCTGTGATGGTGATGAGCGGGTGGTCGAGTGCATTTTGTGTGCATGTGTGTGTGTGTGTGTGTTTGTGGATGTGTGTGGGTGTGTGACAGAGCCTGGCACAAGGGCGCATGGGAGGACGCCACCGACGGACACGGTGTCAGCCTGCGTTTGCACGTGTGTGTGTGTGTGTGTATGTGTGTGTGTGTGTACGTGTGATGGATCCTGGCATGCGAACGCCACCGACAGACACGGTGATGGCCTGCACATGACACACAAATGTGCATGCACACGTGTGATCGTGGAGTTCTTGTGTGTGTGTGTGTGTGTGTGTGTGTGTGTGTGTGTGTGCATGTGAGCAACAGAGCCAAACACGAGGGTGGGTGCACATGAGCATGCCTCCGAAGGACACTCCACGTATGTGTGTGTGTGTGTGTGTCACACCCACCGAGCTGCAGTGCCACACGGCCCCGCAAGTACGCACACACTCTCTCTCACACACACACACACACACACGCCCCCTACAAACAAACACACACACACACACCTCTGGGTGAGCGACATCAAACCCAGCAGCTGCGCCATCCGTGCTGGAGTTTGATCCAACGGTGAGTAGGCCACCGCCAGCGAGCGATCCAGCATTACCAGACACGCTGGTCACATAGGGGAAGACGCCTGTATGCGTGTGTGTGTGTGTGTATGTGTATGTGTGCGTGCGTGTGTGTGTGCGCGCATGGCTGCGGCTGTGAGCAGGCCTTCGCCAATGAGCGATCCGGCATTGCCAGACACGCTGGTCACATAGGGGAAGACGCCTGTGTGTGTGTATGTGTATGTGTATGTGTGTGTGCGTGTGCGTGTGTGTGTGCGCGCGTGGCTGCGGCTGTGAGCAGGCCTTCGCCAATGAGCGATCCGGCATTGCCAGACACGCTGATCACATAGGGGTAGACGCCTGTGTGGGTGTGTGTGGGTGTGTACACTCTCTCTTTTGATCTCTCTGCCTCTCTCAACTCACCCAGTAGGTCGGACCCCTCCGAATGGCCCCCTCCCGCGGTCCGTGCGGAGCAAAACACGGTACGGCCCAGGCGGCAGCGCTGGCAGCACGCAAGTCACGAACACACACACACACACACACACACACTCTCTCGTGCTCTCTCTGCCTCTCTCAACTCACCCAGTAGCTCAGACCCCTCCAAAACGGACGCCTTCCCGCGGTCCTTGCGAAGCGAAACACGATACGGCCCGGGAGGAAGTGCTGGCAGCACGCAGACACACACACACACACATGCACGGACACACGCACACACACACTCTCTCTCTGCCTCCCTAAACTCACCCAGTAGATCGGACCCCTCCGAAATGGACTTCTCCCCGCGCTCCGTGCGGAGCGAAAGACGGTACGGCCCGGGAGGAAGTGCTGGCAGCACGCAGACACACACACACACACACACACACACACTCTCTCTCTGCCTCCCTCAACTCACCCAGTAGATCGGACCCCTCCAAAACAGACGCCTCCCGCGCTCCGTGCGAAGCAACACACGGTACGGCCCAGGAGGACGTGTGAGCAGCATGCAAGTCACGGACACACACACACACACACACTCTCTCGTGCTCTCTCTGCCTCTCTCAACTCACCCAGCAGGTCAGATCCCTCCGAAACTGAAGCCTCCCCGCGCTCCGTGCAAAGAGAAACACGGTACCGCCCAGGTGGCAGCGCTGGCAGCACGCAAGTCACGGACACACACACACAGATGTACTAGAGCTAGTGGGATGGACACAGTCAATGTGTATCCACTCAGTGGACTAGTGCGGGTGATAGTATCTGCCTGCCTCAGGGATTGAGTGCGCACAAGTCTAATACGCCATTAAAGGCGTCCAACAAGACAGTAAAATCGACCACACACAAACAGAGACACACACACTCTCTCTGTGTGTCCCCCCCCTCCCCCACTTTCACTCTCTGGCTCTCTCGCTCCCTCCCCATCTCTCGCTTTCTCCCCCTCTCTCCCTCTCTCTCTCCCTCTCTTCCTCTCTCCCTCAACTCACCCAGTAGATCGAACCCCTCCGAAATGGACGCCTCCCCGCCCTCCGTGCGAAGCGAAACACGGTACGGCCCGGGAGGAAGGGCAGGCAGCACGCACGTCACAGACCGGCCGTCGGCGGCCGCCGCCACAGACGCGCACTCGTACGCCGTGGGTGTGTCGCTGCCGCTGCTGCTGCCGCTGCTGCTGCCGTTGTACATGCCCGGGGGTGGCGGGTAGGTGGGCGGGTAGGCGGGCGGGGGCGGGGGAGACGGCGGCGGGGGTGACGACGGCGTCAGCGGCGTAAGGAGCACGTGGGCGACGTCCGCGAGGAAGCGGCCGGACACGGTCAGCACGCTGCCTGTGTGTGTGTGTGCGTGTGTGTGTGTGTGTGTGTGTGCGGCGTGAGGAGCACGTGCGTGACGTCCGAGAGGAAGCGGCCCGGCACTGTCAGCGCGCTGCCTGTGTGCGTGTGTGTGTGTATGAGTGTGTGTGCGTGCGTGTGCATTTGCGTGTGTGTGCGTGTGTGCGTGTTTGTGTGTGTGTGTGTGGCATGGGGGGCACGTGGGTGACGTCCGAGAGGAAGCGGCCGGGCACGGTTGGCGCACTGCCTGCGTGTGTGTGTGTGTGTGTGCGTGCACGTAGCAGCTTGTGTTGTGTTCAAAATTTGATCATCGCAAGGAAGACCCCCCCCCCATACAAACACACACATACACACACACACACACACACACACACACGCACACACGCACACACACACACACACACATACACGCACACACGCACAGACGCACAGACGCGCACGCACACAGACGCATGCACGCACACGCACGCACGCACAGACACACGCCCCCCCCCCCCCCACACCACCTACATGCCCGCGCAGCGGTGACAGACCGCCCATCAACGGCATCACGACAGCACCGCAACCACGCGCCGCGGGGCCCCCGCACGTGGCGCGCGCCCTAAACCATCAAAACCTGAAACCTGGAAAGCGCAGTGTAACCCCCCCCACACCCCTAAACAGAAAAAGCACGACCTGCATGCCCACACTCTGTGGGACAGCCGAACCAGCGCCTGCGACGCCGCTTTGTCATCGCAGAGGCGGCCGCACGTCGCCCGCGCGCCATAAGACGCCCAAACCCTTAATCCTGAAAGCGCAGTGCCACCCCCAGCGTCACCCATGTAAACCCTGAGCAGCAAGCGTTACCTGCGTGCCCGCGCTGGGGGACAGACCGACCATCACCAGCTTCAAAACAGCATCGCAACCACGCGCCGCGGGGCCCCCGCACGTGGCACGTGCCCTGAACCACCAAACCCTCAAACCTCGGAAGCGCAGTTCCTGCTTTAGCTGTTCCACTCAGGCTCACTTGAGTTGGAGAAGACGAGACGAGAGAGCAACGTGGCAGCAGTTTTGACGTCTCTGTAGACTTGTCTCTCGCTCGATCAGAAAGCGCAGTGTCACCCTCTCTCGACCCCAAACCTTAAACAGCAAGCATGAACTGCTTGCCCTACTGTGGGGAGACCCTCGAGGTAAAGTTTCAGGTTTAGGGTTTAGGGTTTAGGGTTTAGGGTTTAGGGGTTAAGGGTTTAAAACCCGGCGTCGCCGCGCCGTCACTGCAGGGACGGCCGCAAATTGCGCGCGCGCCCTAAGACACCCAAACCCCTAGCCCTAAAAGTGCAGTTTCACCCCCAGTATCACCCCCCCTTAACCCCGGAAGCGCCCCCGACCTAAACCCTAAACCCTGAGCGCCGTCGCACACTACAACCCCGAGCCCTGCGCCTCCAGCGCCGCACCTGCATGCCCGCGCTGCGGCAACGCCAGCCGAACCATCACCGGCGTCGCTGCACCGTCATTGCAGGGGCGGCCACACAGGGGCCCGCGCGCCCTAAGATACCCAAACCCCCAACCGTAAAAGCGCAGTGCCACCCCCATTGTCCCCCTTTAACCCCTCAGCATAAAGCGTTACCTGCGTGCCCGCGCTGGGGGGACAGATTGACCATCACCGGCGTAAAGACGGCGTCGTACGCGTACCCACACGTCGCGGGGTCGCCGCACGTTGCACGCGCGGTGCGGGGCT
>VFSX01000445.1:107500-110000 GCA_016618255.1 Chlamydomonas sp. UWO 241
CCGCCCACGAGAGCACACACACACACACACACACATGAACACACACACACACACACACAGAAGCATATACACACGCAAACACACGCAGGCGTCAGATGGACTGAAAAAATCACCACCACACAGGCACACACCCGGAGCCAGGGTAGAGCGCGGTCAGCGATGAGCCGTCTGCGGCGCACGAGAGCGCGCGCACACACACGCACACACACACACACACACAAGCATGCAAACCCGCACCCACGCAGGCGTCCGAGTGACTATAATACCCACCAACACATAGGCACACACACCCGGAGCCAGGGTAGAGCGCGGTCAGCGAAGAGCCATCTGCGGCGCACGAGAGCACCCGAACACACACACACACACACACACGCACGCATGCACACACACACACACACGCACGCACACGCCCCCCACCCCCACCCTCACCCCCACACATTCCTCCCCACCACACGCACACACCCGGAGCCAGGGTAAAGCGCGGTCAGCGATGAGCCGTCTGAGGCGCACGAGAGCAAGGCGCATGGGACTCCTCCGATGGAGAGGACGTTGGCCGTCATGCAGTTTGTCGCGTCGATGCCTTCGCCAGACACGGTCACGAGCCTGTGGGGGCAGTTGGGCAGTTGGGCAGTTGGGCAGTTGGGCAGTTGGGCAGTTGGACTCCGATGGAGAGGACGTTGGAAGTTGAGCAGAAGGTGGCATCGGGGCCTTTGCCAGACACGGTCACGAGCCTGTGGGGGCAGTTGAGCTGTTGTGAAGTTGGGCGGTTGGCAGTTGGCAGTTGGCTGTTTGGCGGTTGGGTAGTTTGGCAGTTGGGCTCCTCCGATGGAGAGGACGTTGGCCGTCATGCAGTTTGTCGCGTCGATGCCTTCACCAGACACGGTCACGAGGCTGTAGGGCAGTTTGGCAGTTTGGCGGTTGGGCGGTTGGGCAGTTTGGCAGTTGGGCTCCGTCAAGTGAGAGGATGTCGTTGGCAGTCGTGCAGTTTGTGGCATTGGGGCCTTCGCCAGAACCGGTCACGAGCCTGTAGGGGCAGTTGGCAGTTGGCGGTTGGCGGTTGGCAGTTGGCGGTTTGGCAGTTGTTTGGCGGATGGGCAGTTGGCGGTTGAGCAGTTGGTGGTTGGGCAGTTGGCGGTCGGCAGTTTGGCAGTTGTTGGGCAGTTGGGCAGTTGGGCAGTTGGGCAGTTGGTGGTTGGGCGATTGTAGATTGGCGGTTGGGCAGTTGGGCGGTCGGGCGGTTGAACAGTTGGGCGGCTGGCGACAAGTGGCTGGCGATTGGGCGGTCGTGCAGTTGGTGGCAGTTGGTCTGGCCCCAGGGACGGACCACACGCAAACGCACACACACACACACGCACACACACACGTCCAGCCTGTTGCAGCTAGAGCGCTTGAGGGACAGCAAGTCAACACACAGAGCGCGGACACAATGCACACACACACACAGAGGCAGGAAGAGAGGGAGAAAGAGAGCAACACACACACACACTCACACACGCACACACACACATGCACACACACACTCACATCCAGCCTGTCGCAGCCAGGGCGTTGGGGGACAGCGAGTCAACACACAAAGCGCGGACACACATGCACACACACACAGACAGGAAGAGAGGGGGGGAGAGAGGGCAAAACACACACACACACACACACACAGAGCGAGGGAGAGATAGCATCAGACACACACCAACACACCCACACTCACGTCCAGCCTGTTGCAGCCAGGGCGTTGGGGGACAGCGAGTCGACACGCACAGCACAGACGCACATGCACACGCACAGAGACAGGAAGAAAGGGGGACAGAGAGAGCAACACACACACACACACACACAGCGAGGGAGAGAGAGCATCAGACACACGTACACACACACACACATGCACACACACACACTCACGTCCAGCCTGTCGCAGCCAGGGCTTTGGGAGACAGCGAGTCGACACGCAGAGCGCGGACGGTCACGTCGGCTGCTCCGTTGCTACTGGTGGCTGCATAGCCGAGGGGGTCGAAATACACTTGCACCTGCGTGCGTGCGCGCAGATGTGTGTGTGTGTGTGTTTGTGCAAGGGGGGCAGGCATTGGCTGCGCCGTCGCTGCTGATGGCTGCAAAGCCGAGGGGATACACTTGCACCTGCATGTGTGCGCGCGTGTGAGTGTGTGTGTGTGTGTGTGTGTGCGTGCGTATGTGTGTGTGTTTGTGTGCGTGTGTGTGTGTGTGTGTGCGTGTGTGTGTGTGCAAGGGGGGCAGGCATTGGCTGCACCGTCGCCGCTGATGGCTGCAAAGCCGAGGGGGTCAAGTACACTTGCACCTGCGCGTGTGCGTGCATGTATGTGTGTGTGTGTGTGTGTGTGTGTGTGCGTGTATGTATGTATGTATGGAGGGGTGTGGAAAACGTGAGGAACGAGCAAGCGCCTCCCCCCCCCACACACCTAACGCACACCCCTCATGTTAACATATCAAAAACACCCCCTTTATCTGCCGGCCTGCTGCCTCGCCGCCG
>VFSX01000445.1:112500-125000 GCA_016618255.1 Chlamydomonas sp. UWO 241
TTGTCTTGCACCTTTCATGGCACATAAGACCCTAGTTGGAAAGAGGCCGGCACCTTTGATGACACATTAGACCCTAGTAGGAAAGCGTTCAATGGTAGGGATACATAGGTAGGGATAGTAGGAAAGCGTTCAATTATACCCCAAGTAAAACCCTAAATCCTCAAGTATCGCTGCGTGCGTGCGTGCGTGCGCCTGCCTGAAGGCACACTTGGCCTGGGGCGCACACATGCATGGCACACGGCTGATGCTCAGCTGCACGGATGACAGATGTTGCACTCAAACCAAGTAAAACCCTGAACCCTTGGGCAACCCTTGTCGAAGACCCAGGTATCTTTTGTAATATCTCTTTTTGTCGTCTCTCTGTTGTAATCTCTCTTTTGTACTCCCTCGTTTGCAATTGTTGGGGCCAGAACTGGACTTGGGTCGAGGTAGCGGTACTAGGACTAGAAGGTCACTAGAAGGTAGTCTTTGCTGAGAGCCGAAATCACTGTTGCTGCTAATTTACCTCCTGCTGTGTGCGTGCGTGCGCCTACCTGAATGCGCACTCGGCCTCGAGTGCACACGCGCCCGGCACACCATTAACACTCGGCTGCACAGGCAATGCATGTCACACCGCCACCTCTCTAGGGCTCCTTACAAGTGCGGCATGTGCCGTGCCATCCAGGGTTTCCTCTGCCATCTCTTCTCCCTCTTGTGTGTGTGTGTGTGTGTGCACGCGCGCGCACGTGTGTGTGTGTTTGTGTGTGTGTGTGTGCATGCTTACCTGAAGGCGCACTCGGCCCCGAGCGCACACGCGCCCGGCACACCATTGATGCTCAGGTGCACGGACAACGGATGTTGCACCGCCATGCGTGTGAGCGATGTTGGCACCAGGTAGAAGTTGTCGTGGGAGCCGGTTTGGACCTGGATGGGGAGGGCAGTGTGTGTGTGTGTGTGTGTGTGTGTGCGTGTTTTGATTGTACCGTCTTGTTGGACGCTTTTGATGGCGTGTGTGTTGGGGGCAGCAAGTAAAATTGGTCGTGGGGGCCGGTTTGGACCCATGAGGGGGGGGGGTTGACCGTGTGGGCGCAGGTGTGAAGTGTGCGTGGGTGGGGCAGGCACGGCGCGTTTGCCAAAAGTTAATCTGCTTGAGCTGTTCCACTGAGGCGCAGTGAGTCGGAGAAGACGCGACGAGGAGACGAGGAAGCAAAATGGCAGCAGACTTTGACCACAGTCCCCATACTACCCCACCTCCCCACTGGGCCACACCTTCTCTACACGTGCGAACATCTACCGTTGCACACACTGCATATAATTTGACTTCTCTGTTAATTTGTCTCTCGACGCGGGCGCCACACAAACTGGGGCAAGATGAATGCACTGCACCTGGGGCAGCGACAGCTGGGGTGCGTAAGCCGGTGCGGCGCAAAAGTGTGGATGCAGGTGTGGGCAGGTGTGGGCGCGGGTGCCACACAAACTGGAGCAACATGAATGCACTGCACCTGGGACACCGAAATTTGAGGGCGCCAGCCGACGAGGCGCCCGAGTGTGAATGCAGGTGTGGGCAGGTGCAGGCGCGGGTGCCACACAAACTGGAGCAACATGAATGCACTGCACCTGAGAAACCGAAATTTGAGGGCGCCAGCCGACGAGGCGCGACGTGTCGGAGACCCGGAGGGGCTCGAGGGCGCCCGGGGAGGCCGGGTTGGCGGGGTCAAACGTGACGGTGAGGGTCTGTATCGTGGGAGGGGGGGGGCGGGGGGAGTTAAACAGGTGTCGGCGGGCGTCTTTATTAGGGGAGGGGGATGCTCGAAATGGCTCGAGGGCGCCCGGGGAGGCCGGGTGGGCGGGGTCGAACGTGACGGTGAGGGTCTGTATCGGGGGGGGGGGGGCGGGGCTAATATGATGGGGGGTCTGTATCCGGGAGGGAGGGGAGGGAGGGCGAGGGGGAGGCGAGGGGGAGGGCCGGGCGAGGGGGAGGGGAGGGGGAGGGGGAGGGGAGAGGGGAGGGGGTGGGGGAGGGGAGGGGGAGGGGAGGGAGGGGGAGGGGGAGGGGGGGAGGGGGAGGGGAGGGGAGGGGAGGGGGAGGTAGGTAGGAAGGGGAAGGGGGGGGTAAACACATTGTGGTGAGGGTCTACATTTGGGGGGGGGGGCAGCCTGTGATGACGGGTGCGTGCAAGCTGTATACCGCTCGGGGCCGGATATCCCATCCCCCAGAAAACATCTACACACTTGGTGGAGGAGGGCGTGGCGGGGTGCGTTGGAAAGCTGTCGCCGAGAGCAGCACAGCAGCATGTGATGCGTGAACACCCACTATGAATTGTGCCTGGTATGAGCGGCCAAAGTTGCTCGAGCCGGGATAACACCAACCCTTAAATCCTTCCCAGGGGTCGCTGGGTGTGCGGGGTCAAAGTTTATGGCGAGGGTCTGCATTGGGGGGAGGATGGGGAGGATGGGGGGGTGGGGGTGGGGGTGAAGGTGGGAAAACATGGTGAGCGTGTGGTGGATGAGTGAGGCGGGAACCCTCCCCCAACCCCAACCCCAACGCCTAAGCCGCGCAAGTAAGGCGGCCATAACACCTGCGGCGATCGGGGGTGCGCCTCAGGCAGTGGTGGGCGCCTGAGGCGGACGGGATGACAGGCGTCGCCTTAGACGATCGCGCATTCGCCTCAGGTGGCAGTTGGAGCGCCTGAGGCGCCGCCTGATCCGCGCAAGTGAATGCCATGCCTGAGGCGCCGCCTCAGGCGTTGTGAATGTGGCAGGGGAAGGAGGGAGGCGGCCTCGGTGCGCACATGCGCGGTTCATGTGCGTGCTCGTGCGTGCATGCGCGTGCGCGTGTGCACGTGCATGCGTGCGTGCGTGCATGCGTGCGTGTTGGCAAGCCTTCCCAGCAGTCACCCACGTGTCAAGCCCCCAACACGCTGCGTGCGCGCGCAACGGCGCCCTTCAGCCCAAGACATTAAGCCCCCCCAAACCCAAACCATAGCCGGGTCGAACACCCCACAACACAGGTGTCCGACCCGATCCGACGGGCTAAAATTGGCCACCCACAACCCTCGTCAACAGTCGCCCCCGCGTCTTAAACCCACCCGACATGCTGCGCGCGCGCGCACAACGCGCGCTTTGGTGAGGTGCCCGTGGCCTGTGCTGCTGCTCGGCGCCCACCATCTAGTGTGGGTGGCGCTTCGTGGGCTGCTTTTGTAGCTCGACCTTTTGGTGGGTCTTGCGCCTGCCGTCTGACATAAGTCCTGCTGGAACTCTGGAACTGCTTGTGACCGCCGGCAGTGGATTTTCAACACAACTCCATCATACAAAAACTGATAACCTTGGAACACAGTCCCCACGCCTCCACCCAAAACGACCCGATGACGGACGATGGTAGCGCACTCTGATCCCCTTCCTTTGCGACCCCCAAAATGCTTTGAACAGGTGTCCGTTTTAAAACATACAGAACCGAAACCACAACCCTTCCAACCTCACCCAAGTCTCGAGCCCACCCAACATGCTGCGTGCGCGCGCAACGGAACAAAAAAAACGCAGGAACCCAAGCCATCAAAACTCCGAGCCACACCCCCTTCAACGACGCCCGCGTCTCAAGCCTACCCGTCACACTGTGCGCCCGAGCAACGTAATAAAAAAAAATGCAGAAACCCAAACTTGAGCACACCCGCGCGTCACGCCCGTCCGCCACGCAACCCTTAAAAACCCTTCAAAAAAATTAGAAACCCCTCCGTAGCTCACCCGCATCTCGAGCCCAGCCGACACGCCGTGTGCGCGCGCAACCGAGAGCGGCCTTCCGGGCAGGTTGGGGAGCCGCGAGAGAGCAACAATGAGCTCCTGGTCGGACATCTGCGCAAGCAGCATGGAGGTTGAGGATGGGGAGGGAGTGTGTGTGTGTGTGTGTGTGCGTGTGTGTGTGTGTGTGTGTGTGCACGTGTGCGTCTGTTGTGTGTGTGCGTGCGCGCGCGTGCCATCGAGAGCGGCCTTCCCGGCAGGTTTGGGTGTCGTGAGGGAGCAGCAATGAGCTCCTGGTCAGACATCTGTGTCTGTGTGTGTGTGTGTGTGTGTGCATGTGTGCGTATGTTGTGTGTGTGTGCGCGCGCGTGCAATCGAGAGCGGCCTTCCCGGCAGGTTTGGGTGTCGTGAGGGAGCAGCAATGAGCTCCTGGTCAGACATCTGCGCATGCAGCATTGCGTTTGAGGAGTGTGTGTGTGTGTGTGTGTGTGTGTGTGTGTGTGTGTGCATGTGTGCGTATGTTGTGTGTGTGTGCGCTTGCAACCGGCAGCGGCTTGATGGGCAGGTTTGGGTGTCGCGAGGGAGCAGCAATGAGCTCCTGGTCGGACATCTGCGCAGCATTTGGGAGAAGCAGGGAGGAGGTTGAGAGGGGGCGGTGGGGGGGGGGGGAAGGGGGTCGATGAAGACCCTTTGTTACGACCAAAGGCACGGTTTAGGAGGCTTTGAGGCGACTCGCTTCTTATTCTAGGGTCTCATTCAGGTTCAGTGACAGTTACATCGGCTTTCCAGCGAAGACTACCTTCTAGTCCTAGTACCACCGCCTAGACCCAAGTCCAGTTCTGGCCCTAACAATTCCTTGTGAGGGGCGGTAGCCACCAGCCGTCTGCCTGCCAACGCGTAGTCCCAGAGCAAAACGGAGAGCTATTGTGCGATGCCTCCAAAATAGGTCCCAACTGCTTCATGGGGATAGGGGGTTAAGTGGCGCTTGCCAACCTACTTGACCATTAAGGTGCTCGCTTCTTATTCTAGGATCTCACCGAGGTGCTCGGGCCTAAGCGCCGAGCACGGTCGTATACGCCTCTAGAGGGATGCCCCTGACTGTAACATCCATCATCAGGGTCCCAAGGCGAACGTTTGATTTTTTTTTACAAGTTTTACAAGTACGCGCCCGGAGGACCCCGGGGCGTGAGTTAAGGCCTAGACTACACGTCTAGGGGAGCTCTACTAGTAGAGCCCGCAAGGCCACGCAGCGCGCCAGCCTACCAACTGAGGGTGTTGGGGTGTGCGCTCACCGTTGCCCGGTCGGCCACCACCGAGCGGCACCCGCTCCCTCACACCTTGAATAAAACCTGCCCGCCCAGCGCCCAGGGGCTACCGCGCGACGCCACCTCCCACCACCAACACCCAAGCCCCCGCCAAACCCTGGCATCCCGATCCCGAAAAACAGAACACCGACCCTCATCCACGGCAAAACCGCGACCCGTCAGCCCCCTTACAGTTGCCATGTCGGCCACCACCGCGCCGCACCCACTCCCACACACCCCGACCGGAGCCTGGCCGCTCAGCGCGGGGCTCCCGCGCGTTGCCATGGCCGCAGACGCTCCAAATACCAAGCCTTCAACCCCCCCACAGTGAACCCTCCCCCCTTCGATACCCAAGGCCCCCAACACCTCGACCCGTCAGCCCCCAGCGTGACCGTTGCCAGGTCGACGACTACCGCACGCCCCAGCCCCCGTACCCAACTGGAAGCTGCCCGCCCAGCACGCCACGGCCGCTCACAAAAAATCCTCGACCCGTCAGCCCCCTTACCATTGCCAGGTTGACCACGACGGCGCCGCAGCCGCTCCCGTAGCCGACCGGAGCCGGGCCGCTCAGCACGGGGCTCCCGCGCGACGCAACGGCCGCAGACAACACCCAAGCCCCTGACAGGCACAGCAGATCCCGAAACAAAACACCGACCCTCGCCGACGACAAAGCCGCAACCCCCAGCCCCCAGCGTTACCGTTTCCAGGTCGGCCACCACCGAGCCGCAGCCGCTCACACACCCCGACCGGAACCTGCCCGCCCAGCGCAGGGCTCCCACGCGTCACCATGGCCGCAGACGCTCCAAATACCAAGCCCCCAAAACCATCACAGTGAACCCTCACACCTTCGACACCCAGGCCCCCCAACACCTCGACCCGTCAGCCCCCTTACCGTTGCCAGGTCCACCACCACCGCGCCGCAGCCGCTGCCACGCCCCGACCGAAACTGCCCGCCCAGCGCGGAGCTCACGCGCGACGCAACTCCCCACCATCAACACCAAGCCACCACGAAACCCTGACAGGCACAGCAGATCCCGAAAAAACAAAAAATCGACCCTCACCCACGACACAACCGCAGCCCCCACCCCCCTTACCGTTGCCAGGTCAACCACCACCGCACCGCAGCCGCTCCCGTAGCCGACCGAAACCGGGCCGCTCAGCGCGGGGCTCCCGCGCGACGCGACGGCCGCGGACACATCGACCCCGGTGGAGAGGTCAAGCGCCGCGAGCGCTGGGATATTGTCGCCCGCTGACCAGGCAAAAGTGATGGTCCAGAGAGTGGAGAGGTAGGGGCCGTCGCGGTGGGGGGTGGTCAAGGTGACTGACTGCGGGTACAGGCCTGTGCGTGCGTGCGGGGGGGGCGTGTGTGTGTGTGCGTGTGCTTGCGTGTGTGTGTTTTGCATGTGTGTGTGTGTGTGTGTGTGTGTGTGTGTGTGTGTGTGTGTGTGCGCATGTGCGGCTGTGGGGCGAGACCTGCACGCACACACACAGATACACAAACACACACACAAGGGGGTCGGGAAATGTGGTCAACAAAGGTGGTCCGGGTGTGACGGTCCAGAGAGTGGAGAGGTAAGAGCCGTCGCGGTGGGGGGCGGTAACGGTGACTGACTACGGGTTTAGGCCTGTGCGTGCGTGCGGGGGGGGGGGGCGTGTGTGTGTGTGTGCGTGTGTGTGCGTGTGTGTGTGCTTTGCGTGTGTGTGCTTTGCGTGCGGCGCTGGCCCCTCCACCACGGCGGTCAAGTAGATTGGCAAGCGCCACTTGACCCCCTATCCCCTAGAAGCAGTTAGGACCTATTTTGCAGGCGTCGCATAATAGCTCTCCTTTTTGCTCTGGGACTACACATTGGCAGGCAGCCGGCTGGTGGCTACCGCCCCTCACAAGGAATTGTTAGGGCCAGAACTGGACTTGGGTCTAGGCGGTGGTACTAGGACTAGAGGTCGTCTTTGCTGGAAAGCCGATGTAACTGTAACTGTGCTTTGTGTGTGTGTGTGTGTGTGTGTGTGCGTGTGTGTGTGTGTTGTGTGTGTGTATGCGTGTGTGTGTTGTGTGTGTGTGTGTGTGTGTGTCCTCCCCCCTTTCCTCTCACGCCTTTCTTCCTCCCCCTCCCTCTCCCCCCTCGCCTCCCACGCCTCCTCCGATCCCTCCCATGCCTCCCCTGATCCCTCCCACGCCTCCCCTGATCCTTCCCACGTCTCCTCCAATCCCCCTGATGCCTCACCTGACCCCCCCCGATGCCTCATCTGACCTCTCCCACGCCCCTTCCAACCCCCCTCGTCTACCGAGCCCCTATTCCAGGCCCGCCTGCCTTCGTCCGTCGCCCCATCGAGTTCATCGGTCCAAGGAGCTGATCCGACGTCCTCATGGCCTGCCCAACGAAAACTCAGTCTAGTAGGCCGCGGCCAAACGGATCTAGTAGTTGCGGCGACGTATACATTGCACGACGGACAACCCCGACTAACGCCCATGGAATGAATCGGCCCATGGGGCGATGATACGCTGCAATTGAAGATGAAGTTGGTTGGCCAGAGTGGCAACCCAAGTTGAAGTTGGTTGGCCAGAGTGGCGACCCAAGTTGAAGTTGGTTGCCCAGAGTGGCGACCCTAGTTGAAGTTGGTTGGCCAGAGCGGCAGCCCCCCCCAGACCCTCCCAAACCAAGGATACTATCCACTCGATTCAGGCGCTGGTTGGTCACCCGCTATTAGAAAGACATCCCAGTGCACGGGTCAGACTTCGTAACAATTGCCGGGGTGTATTGCTGTTAGTAGTACAGGCATTGCCGGTGCATGCGGACGGCCTCATGTAACGCTTGGTTGGTTGGTTGGTTGGTTGTGTGTGTGTGTGCAGGGGCTGTTGTGGTGCGGGGCGGTCACGGTGACTGACTGCGGGTACATTCCTGTGCGTGCGGGCGGGCAGGGGGGGGGGGCGTGTGTGTGTGTGTTTGTGTGTGTGTGTGTGTGTGATTGTGTATGTGTGTGTGTGTTTTGCGTGTGTGTGTGTGTGCGTGTGTTTCGTGTGTGTGCATGCGTGTGTGTGTTGTGTGTGTGTGTGCAGGGGCTGTTGTGGTGGGGCGCGGTCACGGTGACTAACTGCGGGTACAGGCCGGCGCGTGCGTGCATGTGTGTGTGTGTGTGTGTTTGTGTGTGTGTTTTGCGTGTGTGTGCATGTTTTGCGTGTGTTTTGCGTGTGTGTGTGTGTGTGTGTGTGTGTGTGCAGGGGCTGTTGTGGTGGGAAGCGGTCACGGTGACTGACTGCGGGTATAGGTCTGCGGGCGCGTGAATGCACACGCACACAAGGGGTCGGGAAATGTAGTCAAAACAGAGGCTGTCTGATGGTCAACCGCGCGGTGGGTGGCGGCCACGGCGACCAATTTAGGGGTTCAGCCTGCGCGCGCGTGCACGCACACACACAAGGGGGTCAGGAATTCTGGTCAACAAAGGTGGTCCGGGTATATGATGGTTGAGCGGGTGGAGAGGTGAGGACCGTCGCGGTGGGGGCAGCCATGGTGACCAATTGCGGGGTGAGGGCTGCGGTGTGTGTGTGTGTGTGTGTGTGTGTGTGTGTGCGTGCGTGCGTGCGTTCGTGCGTGGTGCGTGTGTGTGTGTGCGTGCGTGTGCGTGTGTGCATGTATGCACATGTGTCTGTGTCTGTGTTCCTGGTGTGTGTGTGTGTTTGTGCGGTCTGTCTCCTGACACAATGCAACGCACCGGTAAGCGTCCTCACTGCGGCTCTGATCTCCCCCGCTGACGCGTCCGAAAACAGCTCGACGGACTGCGCACTGCTGCCGCCCACAACTCCGAGGAGCAGCTCCCCCGTCAGGTTGCCGCCGCCTGGGGGGGAGAGGGAGTGTGTGTGTGGGGGGGGGGTGCAAGGGTGTATGTGGGTGTGTGCACGATAAGTCACCGCCCGGTGTGCGTGTGTGCGTGCGTGTGTGTGTGTGTGTGTGTGTGTGTGCGTGTGTGTGCACGTACGTGTGCATGGTTGGTTGCCAATAATGGGGTGGGCGAGGGGAGGGGGTGCAAGGGTGCGTGCGTGTGTGATGCCGCTTGCGTGCGTGTGTGATGCGTGCGTGCGTGTGTGCGCGTGTGATGTGTGTCACGCAAACAACCACAAGCCCATGGATATCCTCTTGTACTAGTATGAATATCCTCTTGTCATAGGGTTGAGGGTTGAGGGGGACCTGCTTGGCTGCAGATTGCGCACGTGCGGCTCAAAGATGACCTGTCTGTGTGCGCGTGCCCGCGCGCGCGTGTGTGTGTGTGTGTGTGTGTGTGTGTGTGTGTGTGTGTGTGTGCGTGTGTGCACGCACCAGTCGCACAGATCTCCGCGTTGCGGCGCAGGCAAGACTCAAGGAAGTCGCACAATGCCCCCCCCCCCCCCCCCCCCCCAAAGCTCATTGAAACGTAACCACCCTCGAGCGCAAGATCCAAGGGTTCTCGACTCATGATTCCATGATGCCACGATGCCTGGGGGGTGCTTTAGCACAGGCACGAGCCGTGATCTAGGTTGTCCGAGTGACGGGATCTGTACAGTCTCTCTCTTTCTCTCTCACTCGCTCCGTCTCTCTCACTCTCTCACTCTCTCTCACTCTCTCTCTGTGAGTGTGTGCAAGCGTGTGTGTGTGTGTGTGTGTGCCCCCAAGAAGGTTGTGGACATCTCGCCCGAGCAATTCTCCCCCGAGTGGATCATCCTAGCGAGATGCCCACACCCATGGAAGTAGCTACCCCCCCCCCCCCCCCACCCCCCCACCCACCCACACACAACGTACCCAGGAGGGGTGGCAGCTCCGGTGCGGGGGACAGCTAAAATGACACACACACACGCACTCACACACACACACACACACACACACATACATACACACAAGCTCCCCCCCCCCTCCCCACAAACCCACACACACACAACGTTCCCAGAAGGGGCGGCAGCTCGGGTGCGGTTGACGGCTCGAATGACACACACACACACACACACACACACACACAACGTACGTGGAAGGGGCGGCAGCTCCGGTGCGGGGGACAGCTCCAAAGATAGCTGTCCATAAAAGGGGTCGTCCTCTGGGGGGGGCGTGGCCGGGGTCGGTGGGTAGGTCCCGTAGGGCCCATAGGGGGGCGGAGCCCCGGGATAGGTCCCGTAGGGAGGCGGAGCCCCGGGGTAGGTGCCGTTGTTAGGCGGAGCCCCGGGGTAGGTCCCGTATGGGGGCGGAGCCCCGGGGTAGGTGCCATAGTTGGGCGGAGCCCAGGGGTAGGTCCCGTACGGAGGCGGAGCCCAGGGGTAGGTCCCGTAGTTAGGCGGAGCCCCGGGGTAAGTCCCGTAGGGAGGCGGAGCCCCGGGGTAGGTGCCGGGTTGGGTCCCGTAGGGGGGCGGAGTGCCGGGGTACGCGCCGTAGGGCGGCGGCGGAGGCGGCGGCGCGCGCGGCGCGCTCGGTGGCGGCGTCGCGACAACCGTGGTGCCGTCGGGGTCGACACACGTGTGCGGCGGGGCGCCGGCCGGCTGGTCGAACGCGGGGGCCGCGCGCCCGGTGGCCACGAGCGCCGCGCGCGCGACGGCAAAGCCGGGGAGCCCCGACGCGCCGTGGGCGCCGATGAGGTAGGAGGCGCTGCCGGCGCGCGCGTCAATGGTGACTCCGAGCAACGACCTGGTTGTTTGTGGGGGAGGGGTGGGGTGTGGGCGGGTCAAGGATTTCGGGAGGGCTGTTGCGTGTGTTCCAGACGGAAGAGGTGAGGGGGATGATTGTGGGGGGGAAGGGGAGGAGGGGGCACCGCGGCGGTAGGAGGCGCTGGCGGCGCGTGCGTTGATAGTGACCCCGCGCGACAACCTGTTTTTTGTGTGTGTTGGAAGGGGGGGGTGAGGGGGAGGAGGGTAAAAGAAGAAGAGGAGGCATTGCCTCCAACGCATGC
The DNA here is from genome assembly GCA_016618255.1 of Chlamydomonas sp. UWO 241. Classification (NCBI taxonomy): domain Eukaryota; kingdom Viridiplantae; phylum Chlorophyta; class Chlorophyceae; order Chlamydomonadales; family Chlamydomonadaceae; genus Chlamydomonas; species Chlamydomonas priscui. The sequence goes on from VFSX01000445.1 coordinate 123,420, forward strand.
ATCAGGGGGGGGACGCGGCGCCTGCAAAGAGGAAGGAGACCAAGGGGGGCAAGCCTGACGCGCTGACGCAGCTGCTGCACGACACGAGCGCAGAGTGCGAGTTGCTGCAGGTGTGTGCGCGCGTGTGTGTGTGTGTGTGTGTGTGTGTGTGTGCCGACGCCGTACTTGTCTATATTTTGGATGCAACTTATCAATGCCCGCAAGTCCAGCACCTCGCCTTCCGACGCCGCGTGTGCTTATATGTTGGATGCAACTTATCAATGTGCGAGGCTCCTGTTTGACCTTTTTGTGCCACGGACGCAGGCCCCCCCTGTTTGCGCTCGCAACGGCCGCACACAGGTCCAGATTCTTTGGACTCCAGAACCTCGACCCCTGACTTGTCTATGTGCTAGTTGCACGGGCCGACGGCTCCTCATCAGACACCTTGCACCCTATTTGACCCATCTCTGACAGGGACGCAGGCCCCACCGGCTTGTGCCAGTGACAGCCGCAATCAGGCCCAGAACAATCGTCCTCCGCCAACTTGTCTATGTGCTAGTTACAAGGGCCGACGGCACCTCATCAGACACCTAATACCCTTTTTGACCCCCTCTTGACACGGACACATGCCCCGCCTGTTTGCGCCAGTGACGGCCGCAATCAAGTCCAAAGCCTCGTCCTCCAACGCCTTGCTTGTGTGCGTCGTTAAGGGCCAACGGCTCTTCGAAGCCTGTTTCGACGGCAAACGCACCTTTGTGACCTATTCGTGACCTATTCGTGATCTATTTGTAACCTATTTGCATCCTCTTTGTGATCTTTTTGTGACCTATTTGTGACACGGACACAGGCCCCGCCTGCTTGCGCCAGAGACGGCCGCAATCAGGCCCAGAACCATCGTTCTCCGCCTGACTTGTCTATGTGCTAGTTGCCAGGGCCGACGGCTCCTCAACAGACAACTAGGACCCTATTTGACCCATCTCTGACACGGGCACGGGCCCCGCCTGCTTGCGCCAGTGACGGCCGCAATAAGGTCCAGAGCCGCGTTCTCCGACGCCTGACTTGTGTGAGTCGCCGAAGGCCAGCGGCCCTTGCTGTTCGACAGACACATACCGGGCGCACCTGTGTTACCGATTGTGACCTATTTGTGACTTATTGTGACCTATTTGTGACCTATTTGTGACACAGACACATGCCCGACCTGTCTTCGCCCGCAACGGCCGCAATCAGGTCCAGAACCTTGACCTCCGACGCCTTACTTGTGTGAGTCGCCAAGGGCCAACGGTTCGTCTTGGTTCGACAGACACCTGGCGCACCTTTGGTGACCGATTCGTGACCCATTTGCGGCATACGTGCGACCTACTTGTGACCTATTTGTGACCTATTTGGGACACGGACACACGCCCTAGCCGTTTGCGCCAGTGACGGTCGCACGCAGGTCCAAAACCTCGTCCTCCGATGCCTTACTTGTGTGCGTCGCCAAGGACCAACGGCTCCTCATCAGACACCACCTAGTACCCTGTTTGACCCATCTCTGACACGTTCACACGCCCGACCTGTTTGCGCCAGTGACGGCCGCAATCAGGCCCAGACGCTCGACCTCTG
>VFSX01000445.1:130000-137500 GCA_016618255.1 Chlamydomonas sp. UWO 241
TGTGTGTGTCTGTGTGTTGGGGCCCCGGGAGACAAACGGCCGGCGACGGCGTCCGGCAGAAAGAACTCGCCCCGCTTAGGGCTTAGGGTTTAGGGTTTGGGGTTTAGGGCTTAGGGTGTGGCCTCTTACCGTAGGCGGGAGCCAGGTCGACGGCGGACGTGGGCGTGGTTGTGTTCCTTGTATTGTCTCCAGAAGACGAAGGGTAGGCGACGGCGGGGGCGGCCAATGGAGCTTAAGAGTTGAAGGTCGAGGTTTTAGGGTTTGGGGCTTAGGGTGTGGCCACTTACCGTAGGCGGGGGCCGGGTCGACGGCGGTCGTGGTGGTGTTCGTCGCGTTTCAGTCCCAGTCCCAATGTTGAGGGTTTGGGGTGTAGCCACTTACCATAGGCGACGCAGGGTCGACGGCGGACGTGGGCTTGGGCGTGGTGGTGTTTGTCGTATTGTTCCCGGCAGACAAAGGGTCGTCGTCGGCGGCGGCGGCGGCCGGCAGCGAGGACTCGCGCCCGACGGGGCTTAGGGTCTAGGGTCTAGGGTCTAGGGTCTAGGGTCTAGGGTCTAGGGTCTAGGGTCTAGGGTCTAGGGTCTAGGGTCTAGGGTCTAGGGTCTAGGGTCTAGGGTCTAAGGTCTAGGGTTTAGGGTTTAGGGTGTGGCCTCTTGCCGTAGGCGGGCGCCGGGTCGACGGCGGGTGTGGGCGTGGTGGTGTTGGTCGCGTTTCAGTCCCCAGAAGACAACGTTGAGGGTTTGGGGTGTAGCCACTTACCATATGCGGGCGCCGGGTCGACGGCGGGCGGTGTAGTGTTCATTGTATTGTCTCTGGAAGATGAAAAGGGTCGGAGGCAACGGGCTCCGGCAGCGAGAACTCGCACCCAATGCGGCTTAGTGTATAGGGTCTAGGGTCTAGGGTCCAGGGTTCAGGGTTTATGGTGTGGCCACTTACCGTAGGCGGGCGCCGGGTCGACGGCGGGCGTGGGCGCGGTGGTGTTGGTCGTATTGTCTCTGAAAGATGAAGGGTCGGCGGCGACGGGCGAGAATTTGCGCCCGACGGGGCTTAGGGCTTAGGAGGGTTTAGGGTTTGGGGTTTAGGGTGTAGCCACTTACCGTAGGCAGGGGCCGGGTCGACGGCGAGCGTGGTGGTGTTTGTCGCGTTTCAGTCCCAGGAAGACAATGTCGAAGGTTTGGGGTGTGGCCACTTACCGTAGGCGGGCGCTGGGTCGACAGCGGGCGTGGGCGTGGTAGTGTTCGTCGTGTTGTCTCCAGAAGACGAAGGGTCAGCGGCGGCGGGGGCGGCCATTGGAGCTTAGATTTGGTGGTCGAGGTTTTAGGGTTTAGGGTTTAGGGTTTAGGGTTTAGACATGCGTGTCGAGAGCATGTGCTGGGATACGTCGTGGGGCCGTCACGGGCCTCTCGGAGCGACATGCAACAGTCGCACCAAACCCCCTGCCGCGCCGCTACGGGTAGCCAGCCCCCCGCGACGCCTCCTACCGATCGGTACCACCCGTGGCATGCACTTGAAGAGGCGCTGGGTCCCGTGCCGTGTCGCGTTGCGGAGGTAGCTATGCTGGGCGACATCAAACTTTCGGCATGTTTTTTCGGCGTCGTCTCTGGACCAAATCCACTTTTGACGGGTGCTTTTTAGTTGCCGCCAATCTCGTTTAGACGCATGCTTCGAGGGAGGCCGTGGCTTGGAGAGACGGTGAAATGCGGAACGAAATCGTTTGGGGTCAAACGTTACACGTCACGGTAACGTTTGACCCCAAACGGCTTCGCTCCGCATTTCACCGTCTCTCCAAGCCACGGCCCCCCACGAAGCATGCGTCCAAATGAGATTGGCGGCAACTAAAAAGCACCCGTCAAAAGTGGATTTGGTCAACCAGGGAAGCCACAAGAAATTCCCAAAGTTTGGTGTCGCCCGATTGGCCGCTTTTCCCCCTGGGGCAGGCTCAGGTTGGGTGGGGATGGCCTGAAATTAACTTAAATTAACTTAAATTAACTAAAATTAACTGAAATGACTGCAAACAACTGAAATTAACATCGCTGACCCACAACCACGCCCACCGGCGGTGCTGGTGCGGTGTACGGATCACACCACACACACAACACCCACACCCACACTCTCCCACACTCTCTCACTCACACACACACACACACACACACACACACGTGCACACATACACACACACACACACGCAGCCAGCGGTGCTGGCGCGGTATAAGGATCACACCAATCACACATGCGTGCGCGCACACACACCGGTGCTGCTGGCGGTGCTGGCTAGGTATTTGGATGACCACACACACACACACACACACATGCATGCACACACCCACACACCCACACACGCACAGCACCGGCACTCGCTGCCCTCAATGGCGGACGGCTGGACCTCTATGGCACACACACAAACACACAAGCACACACACACACACTCACACACCAGCATTGCTGGCGCGGTATACAGACGATGCAGCTGTGTCCCACTCGTATGCCGGACCGGTGTATGATGTGTCGATGAGGGTGGCAGAGACGGTGGTGCCATCCGCAGCCTGCGTGTGGTCGATTTTACAGTCCGTCGGACGCCTTTGATGGCGTGTGTGTGTCTGTGGGCGCCCCACTCTGTGGGCGCCCCACTCTGTGGGCGCCGCCCCACTCTGTGGGCGCCCCACTCTGTGGGCGCCGCGCAGTCATCGCCGCCGCCTACGTCGACCCCCCTTCACCCATGCCGCCGCCGATTCTCGCCGCCTCTCCTCCTCCGTACGCCCCTGTCGTCGGGCTGCCAATTTAGCAGCCAGTCGACGCATGCATCCAGGAACTCAGTCCATCCGCACTCTCTCGCACGCCCTCCACATGGCAAAAAACACGTGACGCCCTACCGCACAGATTTCCCTCCCCCCGCAGCTCTGGAGCTTCAGACAACGGAGCCCAGGTATCTCAGTGCCATCACCTCGACCGCCATGCGGCCCGAGCCAGCGCTCAACTTGAGCTACCGAGTTCCTCCAGCCGCCACCGTCCCGCCCACCGCCCACTGCCAAGTCGTTCATTCGACCCCACGCCCCACCTCAAGAGACCCACCGCTTATCCCACTGCCGCCCCGTCGACCTCCATACACCCACATGGAGTTGCCCCTCCCCATGCGCCCCATGCGCGCACATGCACCCCATGCACCCCCCCCCCATGCTACCAGCGCCTATGTATGCGCCATGTGGCCGGGCCACAGTGTGGCTCCCTCCTCTCTCCCCTCTCCTCCCTCCCTTCTCCTGTCTTCCACCCCTCCATCCCCACTGCACCCCACCCCATCCTGTGCCCTCCGCCCCTCCTAACCCTCCCCCGCCCTCACCCTCTCCCTCCGACTACCCTCCCGCTGCCTCCCTCCCACTGCCTCCCACTTGCACAACTACCGCTGTTTGGACACGACTTCGCTCTATGCCGGCGGCGCCATCACCTTCTTCCGGCTCACGCCGGTGACTTTTGCGCCCATTCCGTCACGTTCTACGCCCTCCGCAAACATCCATCTCTTCAACTTCACACGCGACATTCCCGAGCACCCCGAGTTTGCCGAGCGAGTCACCACCGAGTGGATCATCTTCGCATGATTTCCACAACTGTGGAAGTCCTTCTGCCGACACATAGTTTAAACTCAGTTGAGGCGGATTGACGAACACAGCCGTCAATGACCCGCCTCTGCCCCTTTCCCCCACTGCTTTACGAATGAGGTTGTTCACCCTCTTGCTGGCGCACGGTTGGTCTCCCGCCTTCAAACGGAATCTCCTCAATTGATGACTAGAAACAGCCTATCTAGGTCTGCCGTGCAGAGTTCTCTGTAACGATATATCTCTCTCTGTGTGTGTGTGTGTGCGTGTGTGTGTGCGTTTGTACGTGCGAGTGTGTGTGCATGTGTGTGTGAGTGGGTGGTGTCAATGAGGGTGACGGAGACGGTGGTGCCATCCACAGCCTGTGTGTGTGTGAGTGTGTGTGCGTGCGTGTGTTTGTGTGTGTGTGTGGAGGATGTGTCGATGAGGGTGGCGGAGACGGTGGTGCCATCCGCAGCCTGTGTGTGTGTGTGTGTGTGTGTGTGTGTGCGTGCTAGTGTGTGTGTGTGTGTGTGCATGTGTGTGTGTGTGTGTTGCAAGGGATGTCAATGAGGGTAGCAGGTGTTGCCATCCGTGGCATCTGCATGTCTGTATGCGTGTATGTGTGTGCGCATGTGTGTGTGTGTGCGCGCGTGGGTGCGTGCATTAATCCGAAACCCTCATCCCCCCCTCCCCCCCACACACACACGCACTCATCCAGTGATTATACTTTCAGGATTTTTAATTAATTCTTCCACAGCCGGATTTTGCTTTGACCGCGTTGACCGTTGACCTCCCGTTGACCGTTTCTCCTCATACAGAGGTCATATTAAAGCTGTTGACATGTTCTGTCTGGTGGGCTTGTCAGACTCACAATCCAATGGATGGGTTGAGCTGTGTTCAAGGTCAAATTACAGCCGGAATCCAGCCAAATGGCTGTGGGGAGCCGAAAAGGAAATCACTGCACTCACCGCCCAGCTTGCGTTGAGCTGCGCGCTGTCATCGGCAGTCACAAAGAACGTGTAGTTTCCAGTGGCTGGCGGAATAAAGAACGCCTCCAAGCGGCTGCAATGCAGCAGCACGGTTTGTGAGTTTGCATGGGGGGGGGCGTTAATGCATGCATGTGCATGCGTGTGCGTGCGCAGGCGTGCGTGCGCGTGCGTGGGGTGGGGTGTGTGAGGTGTGTGTGGGGTGTGTGGGGTGTGTGTGCGTGTGTGCGTGTGCGTGTGCGTGTGCGTGTGCGTGTGCGTGTGCGTGTGCGTGTGCGTTTGCATGTGCGTGTGCGTGTGCGTGTGCGTGTGCGTGTGCGTGTGCGTGTGCGTGTGCGTGTGCGTGTGCGTGTGCGTGTGCGTGTGCGTGTGCGCGTGCGTGTGCGCGTGCGCGTGCGTGTGCGCGTGCGCGTGCGCGTGCGCGTGCGCGTGCGCGTGCGCGTGCGCGTGCGCGTGCGCGTGCGCGTGAGCGTGCGCGTGCGCGTGCGCGTGCGCGTGCGCGTGCGCGTGCGCGTGCGCGTGCGCGTGCGCGTGCGCGTGCGCGTGCGCGTGCGCTTGCGCGTGCGCGTGCGCGTGCGCGTGCGCGTGCGCGTGCGCGTGCGCGTGCGCGTGCGCGTGCGCGTGCGCGTGCGCGTGCGCGTGCGCGTGCGCGTGCGGGTGCGGGTGCGGGTGCGGGTGCGGGTGCGGGTGCGGGTGCGGGTGCGGGTGCGGGTGCGGGTGCGCGTGCGCGTGCGCGTGCGCGTGCGCGTGCGCGATGCGCGTGCGCGTGCGCGTGCGCGTGCGCGTGCGCGTGCGCGTGCGCGGTGCGCGTGCGCGTCGCGTGCGCGTGCGTCGGTGCGCGTTGCGCGTGCGCGTGCGCGTGCGCGTGCGCGTGCGCGTGCGCGTCGCGTGCGCGTGCGCGTGCGGTGCGCGTGCGCGTGCGCGTGCCGCGTGCCGCGTGCTGCGTGCGCGTGCCGCGTGGCGCGTGCGAGTGCGCGTGGCGCGGTGCGCGTGCCGTCGCGTGCCGCGTGCGCGTGCGCGTGGCGCGTGCGCGTGCGCGTGCGCGTGCGCGTGCGCGTGCGCGTGCGCGTGCGCGTGCGCGTGCGCGTGCGCGTGCGCGTGCGCGTGCGCGTGCGCGTGCGCGTGCGAGTGCGCGTGCGCGTGCGCGTGCGCGTGCGCGTGCGCGTGCGCGTGCGCGTGCGCGTGCGCGTGCGCGTGTGCGTGTGCGTGTGCGTGTGCGTGTGCGTGTGCGTGTGCGTGTGCGTGTGCGTGTGCGTGTGCGTGTGCGTGTGCGTGTGCGTGTGCGTGTGCGTGGGCGTGTGCGTGTGCGTGTGCGTGGCGTGTGCGTGTTGCGTGTGCGTGTGCGTGTGCGTGTGCGTGTGCGTGTGTGTCTCTGTGTGCGTGTGCGTGTGCGTGTGCGTGTGCGTGTGCGTGTGCGTGTGCGTGTGCGTGTGCGTGCGTGTGCGTGTGCGTGTGCGTGTGCGTGTGCGTGTGCGTGTGCGTGTGCGTGTGCGTGTGCGTGTGCGTGTGCGTGTGCGTGTGCGTGTGCGTGTGCGTGTGCGTGTGCGTGTGCGTGTGCGTGTGCGTGTGCGTGTGCGTGTGCGTGTGCGTGTGCGTGTGCGTGTGCGTGTGCGTGTGCGTGTGCGTGTGCGTATGCGCGTGCGCGTGCGTGTGCGAGTGCGTGTGCGCGTGCGTGTGCGCGTGCGTGTGCGCGTGCGTGTGCGTGCGTGTGTGTGTGCATCCAACGTGTGTGTGCATGCAATGCAAACCCACCCCACCCCGCCTCACCCCACCCACACATGCGTAGGAGGAGGCGGGGATAATTATTACCGGGGGGGTCATTACGAAACTCGAGGATGCCAGAGCTTCCCACAGCCAGATGGGGGGGGCCGCCCGGGCCGGGACCAAGGGGGCTGCCCCATACTATGGCCAACTTGAGTCTGGAAGGGGGGGGGCCATGCACACTGTGTGGCGGCTGTGGGAAGCTGTGGCACCCTCAAGTTACATAATAAGTCCCCCTTGATAATATACCCCCCTCGTCCTAACAGACACAGAAGCAGTAAAATTGACTCTCCAGTGAAGACTAGCTCACACACGCGTAGCTGCAATGAAACGAGCACATATGATTAAGCATAGACAGGTGTCTATAATAGTGGTGCCACTATCCTTTGTAAAAAAGGGTAGCCGGGGCAAAAAAAAGCTGGGGGATATCTTTTGTGGCACTGAGCAGTGTCTTAGTGCCTTAGGTAGGTCGTCTTTGCTGGAAAGCCGATGTAACTGTGCTGAGCAGTGACTTCCTTTTCGGCTCTTCACAGCCATTTGGCTGTATTCCGGCTGTACTTTGACCTGGAACACAGCTCAACCCATTCGGTGGATTGTTTTTCTGATCAGCCTACCAGACAGGGCTCGTCAACAACTGTCAAGTTACCTGTGCGTGAGGACAAACAGTCGACGGGAGGTCAACGGTCAACGCGGTCACAGCAAAGTCCGGCTGTGGAACAACAAATAAAAAAAACATCCTGCAAAGCAAAACGCTGGCACCGAGTGTAACAGCCGCGCATGTCAAGTAAGGAGTCAGCACGAAGGATGCTACATGTCAGAGCAGCCAGTGGTCTGACATCTCGAGATCCAACCTTTTTAGAGCGGGAACCCACACCCGGCTCTCTCCGATTGAAGGCCCAGTGGCTAAGGTTTTTGGTTTCGGTGCGCTAGGCCAGTCACACCGAGACAGGAGCGCACCTGCAGAAGCTGCTGCGCGTGATGAGCTCCAGCGGCGTCTCAAACGTGTCAGGGATCACATTGCGGTAGCCCCCAGCGCTCTCCACCGTCACGCTCGCTCCCAGACTCGAGAGGTGCGACCGCCCGCCCGCAAAGTTGTACACCTGTGGTGGTTGGGGAGACGGTTTCCAGGGCCTAGGGTTTAGCAACAGCAGCAACAACAGCAGCAGCAGCACCAACACCAACAC
>VFSX01000445.1:140000-142178 GCA_016618255.1 Chlamydomonas sp. UWO 241
ACGTGCAGTGCTGCAGCGGCGGAGCGTCGGTAGGGGGGAAGTCACGGCCGGCGAGGGTCATTTCAGTGCCGCCTGCGTGCGAATTCGAATTTGAATTCGATTTGTAGTTTGATATTAGGATTGAATTCGAATGTTCATGAGCGCACAATACGTGCAGTGCTGCAGCAGCGGAGCGTCGGTAGGGGGGAAGTCACGGCCGGCGAGGGTCATTTCAGTGCCGCCTGCGTGCGAATTCGAATTTGAATTCGATTTGTAGTTTGAGATTAGGATTGAATTCGAATGTCCATGAGCGCACAATACGTGCAGTGCTGCAGCGGCGGAGCGGCGGTAGGGGGGAAGTCACGGCCGGCGAGGGTCATTTCAGTGCCGCCTGCGTGCGAATTCGAATTTGAATTCGATTTGTAGTTTGATATTAGGATTGAATTCGAATGTTCATGAGCGCACAATACGTGCAGTGCTGCAGCAGCGGAGCGTCGGTAGGGGGGAAGTCACGGCCGGCGAGGGTCATTTCAGTGCCGCCTGGTGGCGATTCGGAATTTGAATTCCGATTTGTAGTTTGAGATTAGGATTGAATTCGGAAATGTCATGAGCGCACGATACGTGCAGGCTGCAGGCAGCGGAGCGTCAGGTTGGGGGAAGTCACGGCCGGCGAGGTCTTTCAGTGCCGCCATGCGTGCAAATTCGAATTTGAATTCGATTTGTAGTTTGAGATTAGGATTGAATTCGAATGTCCATGAGCGCACGATACGTGCAGTGCTGCAGCAGCGGAGCGTCGGTAGGGGGGAAGTCACGGCCGGCGAGGGTCATTTCAGTGCCGCCTGCGTGCAAATTCGAATTTGAATTCGATTTGTAGTTTGAGATTAGGATTGAATTCGAATGTCCATGAGCGCACAATACGTGCAGTGCTGCAGCAGCGGAGCGTCGGTAGGGGGGAAGTCACGGCCGGCGAGGGGCATTTCAGTGCCGCCTGCGTGCGAATTCGAATTTGAATTCGATTTGTAGTTTGAGATTAGGATTGAATTCGAATGTCCATGAGCGCACAATACGTGCAGTGCTGCAGCGGCGGAGCGGCGGTAGGGGGGAAGTCACGGCCGGCGAGGGTCATTTCAGTGCCGCCTGCGTGCAAATTCGAATTTGAATTCGATTTGTAGTTTGATATTAGGATTGAATTCGAATGTCCATGAGCGCACAATACGTGCAGTGCTGCAGCAGCGGAGCGTCGGTAGGGGGGAAGTCACGGCCGGCGAGGGTCATTTCAGTGCCGCCTGCGTGCGAATTCGAATTTGAATTCGATTTGTAGTTTGAGATTAGGATTGAATTCGAATGTCCATGAGCGCACAATACGTGCAGTGCTGCAGCGGCGGAGCGGCGGTAGGGGGGAAGTCACGGCCGGCGAGGGTCATTTCAGTGCCGCCTGCGTGCGAATTCGAATTTGAATTCGATTTGTAGTTTGATATTAGGATTGAATTCGAATGTTCATGAGCGCACAATACGTGCAGTGCTGCAGCAGCGGAGCGTCGGTAGGGGGGAAGTCACGCAGGTAGGCGATAGGCGTCTTGTAGCGAGGGCTGGCACCACTATGTGGTAAGCTTCGGTTCCACGCGTGGGGGGCGTAGTTATGTAGTAATTTGAATAGCGCTATTTGATTAGTTCTTCATGATATTAGTCGCATTGAATTTCGAAAGATGTCCATGGCACAAACGTGCAGTGCTGCAGCGGCGAGCCGCGGTAGGGGAAGATCAACGGCCGGGCGAGGGTCATTTCAGTTGCCGCCTGCGTGGCGATTATCTCGAATTTGAATTCAGATTGTAGATTGTGGAATTAGGATTGAATTCGAATGTTCATGAGCGCACAATACGTGCAGTGCTGCAGCAGCGGAGCGTCGGTAGGGGGGAAGTCACGGCCGGCGAGGGTCATTTCAGTGCCGCCTGCGTGCGAATTCGAATTTGAATTCGATTTGTAGTTTGAGATTAGGATTGAATTCGAATGTCCATGAGCGCACAATACGTGAAGTGCTGCAGCAGTGGAGCGTCGGTAGGGGGGAAGTCACGGCCGGCGAGGGTCATTTCAGTGCCGCCTGCGTGCGAATTCGAATTTGAATTCGATTTGTAGTTTGAGATTAGGATTGAATTTGAATGTCCATGAGCGCACAATACGTGCAGTGCTGCAGCGGCGGAG
>VFSX01000346.1:0-10260 GCA_016618255.1 Chlamydomonas sp. UWO 241
GGCGTTCAGTCCAGACGGCAAGACGCTGGCCACGGGGAGCCGGGACGACACCGCGCGTCTGTGGGACGTGGCGACGGGCAAGGAGCGCGCGGTGCTCAAGGGCCACTCCGGTTCCGTCACCACCCTGGCGTTCAGTCCAGACGGCAAGACGCTGGCCACGGGGAGCGACGACCGCACCGCGCGTCTGTGGGACGTGGCGACGGGCAAGGAGCGCGCGGTGCTCACGGGCTACTCCGCTTTTGTCATCACCTTGGCGTTCAGTCCAGACGGCAAGACGCTGGCCTCGGGGAGCTGGGACCGCACCGCGCGTCTGTGGGACGTGGCGACGGGCAAGGAGCGCGCGGTGCTCACGGGCCACTCCCACGGCGTCACCACCCTGGCGTTCAGTCCAGACGGCAAGACGCTGGCCACGGGGAGCCGGGACGACACCGCGCGTCTGTGGGACGTGGCGACGGGCAAGGAGCGCGCGGTGCTCACGGGCCACTCCCACGGCGTCACCACCCTGGCGTTCAGTCCAGACGGCAAGACGCTGGCCACGGGGAGCGACGACCGCACCGCGCGTCTGTGGGACGTGGCGACGGGCAAGGAGCGCGCGGTGCTCACGGGCCACTCCAACGGCGTCACCACCCTGGCGTTCAGTCCAGACGGCAAGACGCTGGCCACGGGGAGCCGGGACGACACCGCGCGTCTGTGGGACGTGGCGACGGGCAAGGAGCGCGCGGTGCTCACGGGCCACTCCCACGGCGTCACCACCCTGGCGTTCAGTCCAGACGGCAAGACGCTGGCCACGGGGAGCCGGGACGACACCGCGCGTCTGTGGGACGTGGCGACGGGCAAGGAGCGCGCGGTGCTCAAGGGCCACTCCGGTTCCGTCACCACCCTGGCGTTCAGTCCAGACGGCAAGACGCTGGCCACGGGGAGCGACGACCGCACCGCGCGTCTGTGGGACGTGGCGACGGGCAAGGAGCGCGCGGTGCTCACGGGCTACTCCGCTTTTGTCATCACCTTGGCGTTCAGTCCAGACGGCAAGACGCTGGCCTCGGGGAGCTGGGACCGCACCGCGCGTCTGTGGGACGTGGCGACGGGCAAGGAGCGCGCGGTGCTCACGGGCCACTCCCACGGCGTCACCACCCTGGCGTTCAGTCCAGACGGCAAGACGCTGGCCACGGGGAGCCGGGACGACACCGCGCGTCTGTGGGACGTGGCGACGGGCAAGGAGCGCGCGGTGCTCACGGGCCACTCCGTCCGTCACCACCCTGGCGTTCTGTCCAGACGGCAAGACGCTGGCCACGGGGAGCCGGGACGACACCGCGCGTCTGTGGGACGTGGCGACGGGCAAGGAGCGCGCGGTGCTCACTAGCCACTCCGAAGGCGACAACACCCTGGCGTTCAGTCCAGACGGCAAGACGCTGGCCACGGGGAGCTGGGACCGCACCGCGCGTCTGTGGGACGTGGCGACGGGCAAGGAGCGCGCGGTGCTCACGGGCCACTCCCGTAACGTCACCACCCTGGCGTTCAGTCCAGACGGCAAGACGCTGGCCACGGGGAGTGAGGACGCCACCGCGCGTCTGTGGGACGTGGCGACGGGCAAGGAGCGCGCGGTGCTCACGGGCCACTCCGGTTCGTCACCACCCTGGCGTTCAGTCCAGACGGCAAGACGCTGGCCACGGGGAGTGAGGACGCCACCGCGCGTCTGTAGGCCGTGGCGACGGGAGGAGCGCGCGGTGCTCACGGGCCACTCCGGTTCCGTCACCACCCTGGCGTTCAGTCCAGACGGCAAGACGCTGGCCACGGGGAGCGGGACACCACCGCGCGTCTGTGGGACGTGGCGACGGGCAAGGAGCGCGCGGTGCTCACGGGCCACTCCATTTCCGTCACCACCCTGGCGTTCAGTCCAGACGGCAAGACGCTGGCCACGGGGAGCGGGACACACCGCGCGTCTGTGGGACGTGGCGACGGGCAAGGAGCGCGCGGTGCTCAGGGGCCACTCCATTTCCGTCACCACCCTGGCGTTCAGTCCAGACGGCAAGACGCTGGCCACGGGGAGCCGGGACGACACCGCGCGTCTGTGGGACGTGGCGACGGGCAAGGAGCGCGCGGTGCTCACGGGCCACTCCAAAGGCGTCACCACCCTGGCGTTCTGTCCAGACGGCAAGACGCTGGCCACGGGGAGCCGGGACGACACCGCGCGTCTGTGGGACGTGGCGACGGGCAAGGAGCGCGCGGTGCTCAAGGGCCACTCCGGTTCCGTCACCACCCTGGCGTTCAGTCCAGACGGCAAGACGCTGGCCACGGGGAGCGACGACCGCACCGCGCGTCTGTGGGACGTGGCGACGGGCAAGGAGCGCGCGGTGCTCACGGGCCACTCCGAAGGCGTCAACACCCTGGCGTTCAGTCCAGACGGCAAGACGCTGGCCACGGGGAGCCGGGACGACACCGCGCGTCTGTGGGACGTGGCGACGGGCAAGGAGCGCGCGGTGCTCACGGGCCACTCCCACGGCGTCACGACCCTGGCGTTCAGTCCAGACGGCAAGACGCTGGCCACGGGGAGCGACGACGACACCGCGCGTCTGTGGGACGTGGCGACGGGCAAGGAGCGCGTGGTGCTCACTGGCCACTCCGAAGGCGTCAACACCCTGGCGTTCAGTCCAGACGGCAAGACGCTGGCCACGGGGAGCTGGGACCGCACCGCGCGTCTGTGGGACGTGGCGACGGGCAAGGAGCGCGCGGTGCTCACGGGCCACTCCCGTGACGTCACCACCCTGGCGTTCAGTCCAGACGGCAAGACGCTGGCCACGGGGAGTGAGGACGCCACCGCGCGTCTGTGGGACGTGGCGACGGGCAAGGAGCGCGCGGTGCTCAAGGGCCACTCCGGTTCCGTCACCACCCTGGCGTTCAGTCCAGACGGCAAGACGCTGGCCACGGGGAGCGACGACCGCACCGCGCGTCTGTGGGACGTGGCGACGGGCAAGGAGCGCGCGGTGCTCACGGGCCACTCCGCTCTTGTCATCACCTTGGCGTTCAGTCCAGACGGCAAGACGCTGGCCACGGGGAGCTGGGACCGCACCGCTCGTCTGTGGGACGTGGCGACGGGCAAGGAGCGCGCGGTGCTCACGGGCCACTCCGTTTCCGCAAGGACCAGACGGTAAGCAGACGTCGGCACATGCGCCCAGCGTCGTGGTTGCGTCGCGCGGAAGTGAGGACGGTGATGATGGATACGTCACCACGGGATAGCGTTGAACGCCTCGACGTGTTCCGCGTCTATGCACGACATCATGGTCACGATGTGCCACTGCAAGAAGATCTGCCTGACGGCTGCGTCCTTGAGCTGCTCCATGTGTTTGATGTTGTTGGTTTTGTAGATGAGGCGGTCGTTGCTGTACACAATCCCGACGCGTGACCAGACCTGTGTAAACCTGGTGCGATCGATATCCACGACTTTGAACATCATCGCCCGAATGAAGCGGTTCTCAGTCGCCAGGATGTGTGCGACAATGTCGTCGTTATCCGACAGGTACCCCGCGCGCGCCTTGTAGTGCCCTGTGACTGCCGAGAACCAGGCGTGTGCCTCCTGGGAGCTCCCTGGTTCGGGTTTGAGGAACATGATCAGGATGGCCGCGCGGACGAGGTACTCTGTGTTCCGGAGCTTGCCGTACATGTTTGCCTTTTGCGTGGGGCAGTCGCCCTTGATCGACGCTCCGAGGAGCCGCACTGTGGCGGGGACCCCCCGGTTCTGCAGCACGATGGCCTTCATGGGCGGGGCCCTCTTGAAGCCCAGTTCCAGGGAGAACGGCGTGTAGATCGTGGGCGGGGGAGACCTGGTGTCCGCCATGGGGTAGTTTCTGCGTGGCGGGTTCATGAGCAGGTTCATGACGTACTCGTCAATGCCGTAGCCTGCGTCGGTGATGAGCGTGTTCATTTCGCGGAACACCCCGGGCGACACAAACGCGTTCGCCATCATCGCAGACACGCCGTTCTTGGCGTCTTCCATCGCCCGGCCGAACACCGTCATGGCGAGCACCTGGGTGAGCATTGTCGAGTCGCGCACTTTTCGGGCCCAGGCCGCGATGCGCGCCGAGCAGGCGGCGCGCGCCTTGCTCTCCAGCGCGGGAAGGACGCATCTCGGGAAGGAGCCGCCGGCGTCGGCGAGAACTGCGTCGAGTGCGTCTCTCACAACGTCTTGCAGGTCTTTGACGCGCATGGTGTGCGTAGTAGCGTCCGCACCGCCGTGCGGCGGCGGCGGCGGCGGCGGCGATGCGTCGGCGGCGGCGAGCATCGCTTTGAACCTCGGTGTACGCACGGCGACGGCTTTGAAATCGTCGAAAATCCAGGGGAGCGGCGGGTCGAAGAAAACGTCAAACTCTTCGTCGTACATGATCGTCATCATGTCGCCAAACCACTTGCGTCCCGAGTCGTGCTTCTTCCAGAACCAAAACTGTGCGATCGGGCAGTGGACGTCATTCTTGGGGTCGGCGGTTTCGTCGATGTCGAGGTACTTGACATGTAGAGCACGCACTGCATGGGGTAGTAGTGATCGATGACGATGAAGAGGCGGTTCGACCCGGATGCCGCAGTCGCGGGGTCGTTGTACCAGCGCTCGCCGGTCTGGAGGATGAGGGGGCTCGGGGGGTTGTCGAGGTCGACTGACGTGAATAGATCGACCGCGGGGTCAATCATGGGCAAGAACCGCCAGACCGACGGAAGAAAGTTGGTCGGCGCCTCCGCCGACGACCCCGTCGCCACGTAGCGCACGCCGCTGACGTTCAGAGACGCATATCGCTCGACGAGGTCCGCGAGGCGCGTCTGCACCATGGCCGTGATGTCCATGACGGCCTTGTCCGAATACTTTTTGTACACCGAGTAGTCGACATACGGGAGGTACTCCCACTCGGGGTAGGCGCCAATCCCCCACACGCCCTTCTCCAGGCCCGACATGAACTCATCGACGCGGTCCTTGTAATCGGTCAGTGTCTTTGCGCGCTGCGGGAAGATGAAAAGCGACGTGCTGATCACTTTGCGGCCTCCTCCACCGCGTCCACCACCGCGTCCACCCCCGCGTCCACCACCGCGTCCACCCCCGCGTCCACCACCGCCTCTGCGTGTAATGTCAAACGCCTCTACAAAGAGCTTCGCCTCGCCACGCAACGTCTTGATGTGGACGGTCGGCTCGCCGCTCGGCGCATTGGAGGTCTTGAATATGTTTGGCAGCTTCATTACACCAGTGTTCATATAAAACAGTACAGCTACTGTACGGGAGCACTACATACACCCGTCTGTGCATCCCAACCGAGGCCCGCCTCCCCATCGGAATTTGCGCTTGTATTGACCTTCGTTTTTTGTATGTGCCAATGTGACAGATCATGAGAGTAGATTCAAACACACCGTGGTCGATCAATCGAATTCAAAAACGAGCCCCAGAGAGAGAGATTGCTCACTGTGTCGCGTTCTACGGGAGACTCACGCGGATCTTCATGATTACATCCAGGATACACAATCATACAGACACAATCATACACCTGACGGCTCGTCGTCGTCAGACTCAAAGCTGTACTCCACAGGCGACGCGACGTCCACAAGGTGGCTGTACATGGACAGCTCGTGGCCCGAAAGGGCAGCGGCGGCGTGCTCATTGCGCGGCGTCAGGTCCATGCGCAGAAGACGAAGCTTCACGAGCTCCAGCATCCGGGAGACACTCTCAGGGCACAGGCGGTAGTTCCTCGCCTCCTTGGTGCGCTTGCCCTTGACCTGCACCCGCTTCGTCTCGCTCACCATATCCAAACCCACGGCGTTCAGGATCATCTTCACAGACTTGGACACCTTGGACAGGTCCCACCCGTCGCGAACACCGCACGAGGCCTGACGGAACAGTCGAGCGGTGTTGGTGTAGTCGCGGAACATCTGGGTGCCCTTCAGCTTGGCGTCGAACACAGTCATCAAGTCCGGGATCACGGTCGTAGTGTCAAACGGAGACGCAAAACCCAGAGCAGCGAGCGTCTCCTCAATCAACACGATCTTCAGCACACCAGAGTGCTCTGTCGTGTGTACGTCGGCGCCGCGCACCGGGCGCAGGATCGGACACAGCAGGCGCGACAGGAGCCGCGCCTTGGGGGACCCGACAGCACCAGGCTTGTTCTCCAGCAGGAACGCCTCGTCAACGCGGTCAATGCCCCAGGCAGAGCAGTAGCGGCTCAGGTACAGAAGGAACTTGTCGTCCTCGCTCGCATCGTTGGCCATCACGCGCTGCTCGATAGACTCCAGGAGCGCCTTGCGCCGCGTGGCAGTGGGCACATCGCTGAGGATGTCGGTGACAGGGACGGTGACAGGGACGGTGACAGGGACGGTGACAGGGACGGTGACAGGGACGGTGACAGGGGCAGCTCCGGTCAGCGCATCCATCTGCTCCTGCGCCTTCAGGACGCGCGACAGGAACTCGCTCGTCGCCTCCACATCGCCCTCGCCCGGCGCGAGCACGCGGGCGGCACTGACCGCAGCGTAGGTTGTGCCGAGGTCCACGCGGTGACCTGCAGGCTCCAGAAGGTCGGCGAAGCAGGACACGTAGTCGAAGCTGGCGTTGTGAATCTCCGCGAGGAAGTAGCTCTCTACCGTCATCTTCAGTGTCGGGGGGGCCACGGTTGCACACAACGGTGCAAGAGCGCCACCTGAGAGCTCCTGCAGTGTGTGGTCGTCTCCGCCGTCAATCGCACGCACGTGCTTCACCTCGTAGCACGTGGCGAAACCCTCCATCCACCTGCGCATTGGGAGTGGTCGCGCATTCAGAAAGTGGTCCCCGAAGGGATATTTAATATAAGAGAGAAGTTCCCCTTCGGGGACCACTTTTTTGCCTCGAACGCACCTGAGCCATTGGAAGAGGTCGACGTGTGTCGGGTCAGTGGGAGTGGTCGCGCATTCAGAAAGTGGCCCCCGAAGTTATATTTAATATAGCGAAGCGTATTTGAGAAGTCTGACTTCGGGGACCACTTTTTTGCCTCGAACGCACCTGAGCCATTGGAAGAGGTCGACGTGTGTCGGGTCAGTGGGAGTGGTCGCGCATTCAGAAAGTGGCCCCCGAAGTTATATTTAATATAGCGAAGCGTATTTGAGAAGTCTGACTTCGGGGACCACTTTTTTGCCTCGAACGCACCTGAGCCATTGGAAGAGGTCGACGTGCGTCAGGTGCTCTCGGGTGGCCTCGCGCGCCACCCGCATGTTCTTGGCGACGAGCGTCCTGACGTCGGGTGTCCACCAGGTGGCGCACGCGTCCGGTCATCTGAAGCGCGCCCATCGGCGCCGCGGACCCGGGGCAGAGGTAGAGGTACATCCTGTCAAAGTGTTCGGTGCTGAAGTCAACGCCGGCCGATATGGTCGGCGTGTATATGACGACCCGTTTGCTGCTCCAGAGTGCGTCGACATCGATGAGCATCGCCTTGACTGCGTCGCCCGTCTTTGACGTGTGCAGCAGGCAGAGGTTGGCGGCGTCCCGTGGGTCGTCGAATGTCTCGAGTGCGGCCCTGTGCACCTCCATCGCGCGCTCCTGGCTGAGCGACACGACGACGACGTTCCTGCCGGCGGTGATGTCGTCCCGCCACGAGGTATGTCACTCTCGGGCATCAACAGTTTGGCCAGAGTCATTTTGGCCAGAGGTGTCAAGGAGGAAGGTGTGCTCTGCCAGGGGTTGCCTGTGGGTTGATGACAAGCAGGTGCTCGCGGGCGGGGTGCTGCCGCCGCGGGAGCCGGCGCAGCAGGGCGGGGGAGAATACCCACCACCACCACCACCAGGGGCGCAGCATGCCGGGGGGGGACAGCCAGTGGACACGGGGCCGGACATGGGGCAGCTGCCGGGAGCGGCGCTGCCGCGGCCGGCCGGGCCGGGGCACCACGGGGGACAGGCACTGACACTGCCACCAACAGGGGCGCAGCAGGCAGGGGGGGGCCAGGCGGTGGTCACGGATCCGGGCAGGTTGCAGCTGCCGAGGGTGGCGCAGCAGGCAAGAACGGGGTACCAGGGGGGGCATGCACTAACACCACCACCACCCGGGGCGCAGCAGGCATCGGGGGGGCAGATTGGGGGCACGGGGGCGGGCATGTGGCAGCCGCCGGGGTCGGGCATGTGGCAGCCGCCGCTAGGAGCAGGGTTCCAGGGGGGGCAGGCACCAACACCAACGGCACAGACCGCAGGTGGGGGGCATCCCTGGGGCATGGGTCCGGGCATGTGGCAGCCAGGGGCAATGCAAGAGGGGGCAGGGACGGCAGCACTGCAGCTTCAGATACACCATCTGCAGCAGCAGCTGCAACAGCTAACGGGCACGGGGCAACAGATGGGCATGGGGCAGCAGCAACAGGCTGCAGGGCTGCAGGCATTGCGCGTGCCGCAGCACACAAACGCAAGGCAGCAGCACATGGGCAATGGCGCGCGCACAGGCACAGGCGGCACAGGCACAGGCACAGGCACAGGCACAGGCACAGGCACAGGCACAGGCACAGGCACAGGCACAGGCACAGGCACAGGCACAGGCACAGGCACAGGCAGGCACAGGCACAGGCACAGGCACAGGCACAGGCACAGGCACAGGCACAGGCACAGGCACAGGCACAGGCACAGGCACAGGCACAGGCACAGGCACAGGCACAGGCACAGGCAGGCACAGGCACAGGCACAGGCACAGGCACAGGCACAGGCACAGGCACAGGCACAGGCACAGGCACAGGCACAGGCACAGGCACAGGCACAGGCACAGGCACAGGCACAGGCACAGGCACAGGCACAGGCACAGGCACAGGCACAGGCACAGGCACAGGCACAGGCACAGGCACAGGCACAGGCACAGGCACAGGCACAGGCACAGGCACAGGCACAGGCACAGGCACAGGCACAGGCACAGGCACAGGCACAGGCACAGGCACAGGCACAGGCACAGGCACAGGCACAGGCACAGGCACAGGCACAGGCACAGGCACAGGCACAGGCACACAGGCACAGGCACAGGCACAGGCACAGGCACAGGCACAGGCACAGGCACAGGCACAGGCACAGGCACAGGCACAGGCACAGGCACAGGCACAGGCACAGGCACAGGCACAGGCACAGGCACAGGCACAGGCACAGGCACAGGCACAGGCACAGGCACAGGCACAGGCACAGGCACAGGCACAGGCACAGGCACAGGCACAGGCACAGGCACAGGCACAGGCACAGGCAGGCACAGGCACAGGCACAGGCACAGGCACAGGCACAGGCACAGGCACAGGCACAGGCACAGGCACAGGCACAGGCACAGGCACAGGCACAGGCACAGGCACAGGCACAGGCACAGGCACAGGCACAGGCACAGGCACAGGCACAGGCACAGGCAGGCACAGGCACAGGCACAGGCACAGGCACAGGCACAGGCACAGGCACAGGCACAGGCACAGGCACAGGCACAGGCACAGGCACAGGCACAGGCACAGGCACAGGCACAGGCACAGGCACAGGCACAGGCACAGGCACAGGCACAGGCACAGGCACAGGCACAGGCACAGGCACAGGCACAGGCACAGGCACAGGCACAGGCACAGGCACAGGCACAGACAGGCACAGGCACAGGCACAGGCACAGGCACAGGCACAGGCACAGGCACAGGCACAGGCACAGGCACAGGCACAGGCACAGGCACAGGCACAGGCACAGGCACAGGCACAGGCACAGGCACAGGCACAGGCACAGGCACAGGCACAGGCACAGGCACCGGCACAAGCACAGGCACAGGCACAGGCACAGGCACAGGCACAGGCACAGGCAAGGGCACAGGCACAGGCACAGGACAGGCACAGGCACAGGCACGGCACAGGCACAGGCACAGGCACAGGCACAGGCACAGGCACAGGCACAGGCACAGGCACAGGCACAGGCACAGGCACAGGCACAGGCACAGGCACAGGAACAGGCACAGGCACAGGCACAGGAACAGGCACAGGCACAGGCACAGGCACAGGCACAGGCACAGGCACAGGCACAGGCACAGGCACAGGCACAGGCACAGGCACAGCAACAGGCACAGGCACAGGCACAGGCACAGGCACAGGCACAGGCACAGGCACAGGCACAGGCACAGGCACAGGCACAGGCCAAGGCACAGGCACAGGCACAGGCACAGGCACAGGCACAGGCACAGGCACAGGCACAGGCACAGGCACAGGCACAGGCACAGGCACAGGCACAGGCACAGGGCCAGGCACAGGCACAGGCACAGGGACAGGCACAGGGCACAGCACAGGCACAGC
>VFSX01000346.1:14092-34092 GCA_016618255.1 Chlamydomonas sp. UWO 241
GCCAAGCCAATCTCCTCCACGCCCGCCAAGCAAATCTCCTCCACGCCGCCAGGCAATCTCCCCATCCCGCAGCAATCTCCTGTATGCCCGCCAGCAATCTCGTCCATGCATGGGCGCCGCCATGCGATCTCAATGCGCCGCGCCGCGCTCCATGCGCGCCAGCACCCGTACCACCCGCCTCATTCCCGTTCTTTAGCCATTCCCAGTGACACCTATGGCTGATCCTTGTTCCGCCGTCCCCTTTGGCATCTGTAACCCGTATCCTCTCCCCGTAGCCTCATTCCCCGTTCTTAACCGCCATCTCCATTATGGTGCCCGCCCGCTGGTGGGGCCTCGCCTCGCCCCATGCCGCAGGGCTAGTGTATTTATTGCTGCACCATCTACAATCTGCGCCTTGGGGCAGGGACCCCTGCGCCACAACCTCCTCACAAAGCCTAGCCGCATGTGCCTCGCTTCCCATGTTTCTCAATTTCTCGCCATCCACTTCCATGCCCGCCTGCAATCTCCTCCACGCTGCGCGCAATCTCCTGCCCTCAAGCAATCTCCTACATGCCCGCCAGCAATCTCCTCCATGCATGCACGCGCAGAGCGCGCCATGCAACCCCCATGCGCGCGCCGCGCCCGCCAGCTCCCGTAGCCTCATTCCCCGTTCTTTACCCATGCGCCGTGACGCATTAGCCTTGTCCGCCGTCCCCTGGCATGCATAACCCGTAGCCTCATCCCCGGTAGCCGCATTCCCCGTTCTTAGCCGCCATCTCCATTATGGTGCCCGCCCGCTGGTGGGGCCTCGCCTCGCCCCATGCCGCACGGCTAGTGTATTGATTGCTGCGCCATCTATAATCTGCGCCTTGGGGCAGGGAACCCCTGCGCCACAACCTCCTCACAAAGCCTAGCCGCATGTGCCTCGCTTCCCATGTTTCTCAATTTCTCGCCATCCGTCTCTCTCTTGCATCCAGGCACAGTAAACCATTAGGAGCCGCAATCTGCTTGAGTTCCGATCGTTGTGAGAGGGGGTGCATGCTCGCCGCAATTCTCGCCATCGTGCATCGTGCTCTCCATCGTACCGCTGTACCGCTGCCCCATCTGCCACATAGCCTCGCCCCATCAGGACCAGTTCACCAGTAGCGCTGTGCGTCAGAGCCGCTCAGGGTAAATTTCCAGATTTTCAGCCGCCCAGTACCAAGCGCAGTTGTCCCGGTTGTCCGCCATCGAGCGGCGCCAGGGCGGGAGCCCCTGGCGAAGAGCTTATGAACTTAACATGGGTAGAGACACACGCCAATACTCCAGCACACTTGAGTACTAGAGTACCGCCGGCTCCCGGCCGATGGACTACCGCTCCCGCCGGCTATACTACCCCAAACAGCGGTCTCTGATTGCACAGTCATGTGTGTCAAAACAGCTCGTCAAGCTGCTGATCCAGTGATTTCCTTTTCGGCTGTCCACAGCCATTTGGCTGTATTCAGGCTGTACTTTGACCTTGAACACAGCTTGACCCAGTTGGTGGATTAGTAGTCTGACAAGCCCGCCAGACAGAACTCGTCAAACCTTTCAAATGACTGATGTACGAGGACAAAAGGTCAACGGGAGGTCAACGGTCAACGCAGTCAAAGAAAAACCCGGCTGTGGAAAAATAATTTCAACTCCTGTGCTTATCCATCGCCACTGACCCCTTGCCCCTCCCCACCACCAACAGCAGAGGGCGCTCGCAGCACAGGCGTGGATGGCCAAGACATCACAGCTGGCCTCAAGGCCGGGTCCGTCGACCCCCAGTCATTCTAACTGCTGCCCCCCCCCCACACACACACACACACACACAGGCGCTCGCAGCACAGGCGTGGATGGCCAAGACATCACAGCTGGCCTCAAGGCCGGGTCCGTCGACCCCCAGTCATTCTAACTGCTGCCCCCCCCCCACACACACACACACACACACAGGCGCTCGCAGCACAGGCGTGGATGGCCAAGACATCACGGCTGGCCTCGAGGACGGGTCCGTCGACCCCCAGTCATTCTAACTGCTGCCCCCCCCCCACACACACACACAGGCGCTCGCAGCACAGGCGTGGATGGCCAAGACATCACGGCTGGCCTCGAGGACGGGTCCGTCGACCCCCAGTCATTCTAACTGCTGCCCCCCCCCCCCACGCACACACACACAGGCGCTCGCAGCACATGCGTGGATGGCCAAGACATCACAGCTGGCCTCAAGGCCGGGTCCGTCAACCCCCAGTCATTCTAACTGCTGCCCCCCCCCCCCCCACACACACACACACAGGCGCTCGCAGCACAGGCGTGGATGGCCAAGACATCACAGCTGGCCTCAAGGCCGGGTCCGTCGACCCCCAGTCATTCTAACTGCTGCCCCCCCCCCACACACACACACACACACACAGGCGCTCGCAGCACAGGCGTGGATGGCCAAGACATCACAGCTGGCCTCAAGGCCGGGTCCGTCGACCCCCAGTCATTCTAACTGCTGCCCCCCCCCCACACACACACACACACACACAGGCGCTCGCAGCACAGGCGTGGATGGCCAAGACATCACGGCTGGCCTCGAGGACGGGTCCGTCGACCCCCAGTCATTCTAACTGCTGCCCCCCCCCCCCACGCACACACACACAGGCGCTCGCAGCACATGCGTGGATGGCCAAGACATCACAGCTGGCCTCAAGGCCGGGTCTGTCGACCCCCAGTCATTCTAACTGCTGCCGCCCCCCCCACACACACACAAAAACAGGCGCTCGCAGCACATGCGTGGATGGCCAGCATCACGGCTGGCCTCCGGGCTGCGTCGGCGGGTGTCGCTGGTACTGCCGATGCTTACGAGTACGTCGGCGAGGCACGGTGGGTTGGGATTGTCCCCTCATCTGGCCCGGTCGCCTTGACCTCCTGATGCTGATGGATGTTAAAGTCAGGGACACCTCTAAAGGTGTATAAGACCGTGCTCGGCGGGTATGGCCCAAGCACCTTCATGAGATGGCTGGCTGTTGGTGGTAGGGAACCCCCACTCTGAAAGAGCGTGGGCGCACCCTCAGGTCGCCCACCGCAGCGGCAGCAAACGCTTATTGAAGTCGGTGCGCGCATGTCTCCTAGCTAGGCGCTGCTGAGGTGGCGCGGGCACTGTTCCTGATCTCCTGGTGACACAGACTGTGTGGGTGCTGTTGATGCTTACGAGTTCGCCGGTGTGGCACGGTGGGTTGAGATCGTCCTCTAACCTCGCCCGGTTGGCTAGTAGAAGTATGCACTGCTGAGGTGCCGCGGGCACTGTTCCTCATCTGCTAGCTACACACTGTGTGGGTACTGTTGATGCTGGCAAAGCAGGGATCCTTTTCAGACGGTTTTAAGAGCCATGGAGCCGGATCTCCAGTCAAATGGCTCCATAAAATAAATAAAAATACATGGAAAGGAAAGCACTGAAGCGAAGCCTCCTCCTTAACCCGTCCAACCCCCTCTCCTGCCCCCCGCCACAGACGCACCGTCTCCTTCGGGCAGCCAGCAAACGACAAGCGGTCGGGTGTTCCACACGAGCACAGCGGGCACAGCGCGCACAGCATGCAGAGCGTGCACAGCGGGCACAGCACACACAGCGGGCACAGCGGGCACAGCACACACAGCGGGCACAGCGGGCACAGCATGCACGGCACATGCAGGGCCGGGGCGAACAGCACCGCTTCGCACAGCCTGCACAGCATGCTAGGCGCGTACAGCAGGGGCAGCACGAGGGGCGCGGCAGGGGGCGTCGGGGCATCGGGGCTCTCCCGCCTCTCCACCGCCTCCCGCCCGCTGTTCACGCCACGGTCGCCTTCTGACGCTGCTGCTGACATGGGATCGTTTGGGGGGCGCAGGTGCGTCGGTTGGGTGGCCTCAAAGTTCACCGTTTATATTGTACAGTTTGACAGGTTACAGGTTCCAAACCCTAAACCCTGAACCCTACACCCTAAACCCTAAACCCTATAACCCTTACCCCAAACCCTAAACCCCAAACCCTAAAGTATGCATCTCCAGGGCATGGGATTCAGAGGGGCCTTGCCTCGCAAGGCGGGCTACCAGTTGGGCAGCTGCGCTCGCACTCCTTCGTACCAGGAGGGGACGCATGGGCGGCCGCGGCGGGCGCACATCGACAGCAGCAGCAGCAGCACGAGCCGAGTCCCCCGCCCTCGCCTTCGCCCACGCGCGCGCACGCCGGTCGGCCCTTTTGGACCAAGATGCATGGGGAGATCGCACCTGGGAGCGTGCGCCTGCAGGGGATCTCTCTCTCTCGCTAGCTTGCAGGCTGTTTGGGAATGGAGGGGCTGGCCTTCTGCCATGCCATTGCGCGCGGCACGTGTGCGCGCCGCATTTTTTTCGTGCGGGCTGCCTGTACCGTAGTACCGCTTTGCTTTGCCATTAAATAATTTGGAGAACATCGCGGCAAGGTCGATTTCTGAAAAATATTGCCGAAAAAGTCAAAAAACGCCAAAAGTGACGTTAAAACGGGAAAAAATCGAAAAAAAATCCCGCGGCACGAAATTTCTCAACAATTACCCTCTTTATAAAAGTGGCGGCAAGGCAAAGCGGTACTACGGTATGCTGCAGCCATCCGTCAACAATGCCGCGCGAAACAAATGCTCGCGAGGGCCGCGCCACTCATTCGATTATTTCCCTTTTTGTATTTTTCGAGGATGTCTTGTGCATGACGTGACGTGTGTGTCTCAAGTGGAGTTTGCAATTATTTCCTCGGCATTTCCTCTGTGATTCCTGGGAAGGATTTAGTTATTGTTTGTTTTACCGACTCGAGCGACTTTGACCGCTCATACCAGGCGCAATTCATTGCGGGTTTTTACGCAACGCATGCTGTTGTGCTGCTTTGGCGAGAGCTTTCCAACGCAGCCCTCCATGCCCTCTCCCACCAAGTGTGGGATGGTTTTCTGGGGAATCCGGCCCCGAGCGGTATACGGCTCGCGGGAGGATCACTGATTTCCTCACTTTCTACCACTTGATGGAACCCGTGTTTCGACCAGGTTGTGGTCACTGATGAAATTTCGGCTGTGCCCGGCTGTGTAAAGCCGACTATGAAACAGTAGTACAAGGTGGCGGGACCCGGCGACCCGGCAACTTGGCAACCCGGTGAAGCAGAAGCAGCAGGAGCAGCAGCAGCACCACCACCAACACCACCACCACTACCACCACACGCACGCACGTAATTTCCTTATCGCCCCACACATTCGTGTAGTACTTGGCGTCGTGGGAACAGATGTGTTTTATGTCAAGTGTTGCTACCCACTAGTGTGGACCACTAGGTGGGAGAGTTGGATGTGGCACATTCGAGTGTGTAATCACGAAGCACTCCTGTGCACTCGTCTATCGTCCACAACTCCCCCTTATTAATGACCATCATGGGCTTCCTGGCCTGCTTCGATCGGAGCGCCACAGCAGGCGCACCTTCGGCCAGACAAGACCGCACCGAGCTGAGCCCCAACCCCATCTAACAGCAAGCGCCCGCCGCGACTTCACTGGTGAGCGCAGAGGGGGGGGGGGGGCACAACAAAAAGAGGTGAAGGTAATTTCATACAAGCAGGCATCGTCCCAGACACGAGAGCTTGCAGAGTCTTGGTCACGTCGCATGCACGGCTATGGGCTGGAGCATGCAGCGGTGCTGACGAAGCACGCGCCCCTTTGAATTCGCGGTGCATGGCACTCATGGTACACCTGTACTAAGGGGGCGGGCCCCGTGCTTGAGCTATAGCTGCGCATCCCTACACCCGCATTTTTTGCACATAGACGGGAACGGTCACGACGCACGGTGCCCATATGAGGAAAAAGGTGGACAGGTTGCGCAGCTATCCGTAACCCACAGGGAGAGGTAACTAAATCGAGGACACACGAAACTCGATGGTCTCGAAACCAGGGGTTCTGGATAGCTGACTCCATTCCGCGTCTAGAGGCGTCGGTAGTACCTCGGGGGCCTAAGGGAGGAGGGAGTTATGGCCTGGGGCGTGCAGCGGTCTCCGCGCTGTTGCTGCGCGCGTGCGCGCGCTGGCACTGCCTGTGGGAGGACCCAAAACACCCCATTCCAAAAGCTGACCTCATTATCTGGTGTACATGAACCGCGCCCCCCCCCCCCCTCCCCTTGGCACCCTGCAGGTCGGTGTGACTCTACCAAGGGAGCTGGACAGCCTGGACATTGACTCCGAAGACATCCACCTCGATGCCTTCCTGGCCCCGTTTCTGGAGCTGGCATCGGCTGACTACAACACTGGCTCTGGCGACGAGAGCGACTACGTAGCATACCCGGCGCTCATGAGTTCGCACGCACGCGCGCCGGCAGCGGCGATGTGGCCTCTCGCTCCCCTAAGCTCCCCCGCGGCCCGCACACACCACAGTGGCTTTGCGCAGATGGTCGAACTGCTGAAGATGGGCAGCGGCGACAGCGGCGGTGTGAATGCGGTGCAGCAGCTGCCGCCAAGCGCCATCGGTGTCCTCCCGCAGGCGGACAGCCTCCTTCCCTGCATTGGGTCCCGCCTGCCGCCTGGCAGGAGGCCAGGGGTCAGGGGCGCGTCGTTGGGCGGCATGGGCAGCCAGTCTGCCAGGCTAGCCACGCTCGGGGGCACGGGCACTGAGCGGCTGTCCGCCGCACATGTGTGGCTGCGCACGATGGAGGCGCAGCGCGCCAAGGCCTCGGGCAAGCGGCGCTCGCAGTCCTACCTGCTTCAGGGCCCGGCTGTCGGAGCCACCCCGGACCAAGCAGGCGGTTCCGGCACCAGGGCAGGCGTGTCCCAGCCGCTGCCCCTGGCCCACTCGGACCCGCAGCTGCAGCTGGCGCCGCACACTTGCACGGTCGCTCGCCCAGCACAAGCCCCCAGCCCGTCCGGCACTCGGGCGCTGCTAGTGTCCGTGACTGCGCTGCCCATGAGCGCCGGCGGCCCTGGTGCACGTGGCCACCGCCTTGTACCTGTACGTGTGCCCAACCGCCACCTCCAGGCAGGCGTACGTGCGCTGTCGTCCGCGTGTACAGTCCACTCAGATGCGACGCCGGACGCTGGCGGCCAGCCCAGGAGCCCCCGCGGCCCATCTCAGGCGAGCCTGGGCAGCCTGCTGGGCCTCTATGGTGGCGACAGCAGCGCGCTGACGGCGCCCTTGTGAACCAGCGCTGGCAAAAGTGGCAGAAGCTCAGTGATTTTGTTTTCAGCTTTTTTGCTTATTGTTTTGGGGCCAGCCGGCGCGCGGACCAACGCAGCGATGACCGCTTGTGTCCGCTGACGTAGCGTTGACCAGTGCGGAGGTGCCTCCAAAGCCCCACACTGCCCCACACTGCGCCACACACTTACTTAATGGTCCCGCCCCATGGCCCCAAAAGTGAACCCTCGACTTAATTGTTTTGGGGCCAAATGGCCCCAAATGGCCCCAAATGGCCCCCAATGGCGAAAACAAAATCACTGCAGCAGCTCGAGCTGCTGAGCAGCTCGAGGGGCATCATTCTTTGAGCGACCGCTGGTACTCTTCTGTAGCCTAAACCCTGAACGACCAAATAAATAAACAAGCCCCTGTAGCCTAAACCCTGAACGACTTAAGAAATAACTTAGCCCCTGTGCGCAACCCTGGGCAGCGCAACCCTAGACCCTAGAATAATATAACCGCTGAACACGCTGCCCTGCAACATTGAACCCCGGCGGGCATGGCTTGCATACTCTTGAGAGTCATTTTTAGTACGGCTAGTTCGTGCCGTACTTGATGCTTTCCCTGTCATAGAAAATTCGAAAATAACTGCGTGGTCCTAGGCGCTTCCCGCGGTTGAACGCAGGCGTTGGAACCAGTATTTGTTAAGGTTTTTCAGGCTTTACATGAACGCGCCTGGAGGACCCCGGGGCGTGAGTTAAGGCCTAGACTCCACGTCTAGGGGAGCTCTTCTTAGAGAGCCCGCAAGGCCACGCTGTGCGCCAGCCTGCCAGAGTATTTATTTAGCATGAAGTACTCGATGCTCTTCAGTATCTTGTTCTTGATGCTACACACACTCTCTCCCTGCCGAGACTCGAAAATGGATGTGCGGCCCTTGATGGAAGGCCTTCCACATTTGTTTAGTTTCGAGCACTTAATGCTGCGAATCTCAACCCCCCAGACCCCATAACCCTTCAAATCCGCAATCTGCTGTCCAGAACCTTTAATATCCCCTAAGCACATATCCCTCCACATCTCAACAACCCAGAGCTCGGAACCCTTGAAATCTCCCAGCCCGCAAACATTCAAATCAAAGAAGGCCGCCCTTGATGGGCCTTCCCACATTTGTTTCGCATCAAGTACTTGATGTTACTTTAAGCGTCGAGTTCTTGATGTCGCAAACTGCTCTTCCTACGAAATTGCGTGTGCGTGCTGTGCAGTGTGTGTGCAACTGCTTTGCAACCCTCTCCCCAACTTCTTTCCGAATCATTTTCAGTCTGGTGTCCACATCGCCATACTCAAAGTGTGTCCACACTTCCCTCGCGTCTTCAATCACACTTCCATCGTGTCCTCGATCACACTTTCATCGCACCATCATCACAAGTTGTACCTTTAGGCAATATCGTCACAAATGGGTCTTGGTGCCCTGTTGTAACTCTCTCCCCGTCTCTCATTCGACAGCATACCAGTCACCAGGCGGGCCCCACAGCTCTCTCTGCCGCGGTATTTATCTTTTCAAGGCAGGTTTTACAGGCTTTATATGGATGCGCCAGTAACCCGTGCGCACACGCGTTGGGTTTGCTTGTTGGGGCCTTCACATGGCACCCTGGCAGTCAGCGGGCTCCACTGAATCGCCTGCCCTCGACCGCTGCTGCTGGTGGCTGTGGAGGGTGCTGACCGCAATGCTTTGCAGATGCCGCCACATTACGTTTGCGCTGTGTCGCTGCCGTTTGCCGTTTGGCTTGGGGACCCCACGTCCTCTTCCTGCAGGCGCCAGCAGTTGCCGCCACTTGCCTGCGCACGCGTCAGCTCAGATCTGGTCAGTGATTGGGCATCGAGGCCTCTGGGCTAACAAGGATTCACACAAAGGGTGCAGCGCCTGTGCCCAACGCACTTGGTACACACGCCCATCCCGCACAAACGTATGCATGCACGCGCATGCATGCACGCGTCTTTGCACACACACGCACACGTGCACACACTCACACACACACACACACACACACACACACACAAACAGACACGCACACAAACATACACACACACACATACACACACAAATGCGCGCGTGTGCACGTGCATACGCACACGCTTTTGGCTCCCAGCGCGGTCGTCGACCCTCCTGGCACTCGCTTCTGCAGCAGGCGATACTTTGGCTGCAGGCGATACTTGGGGCATGTTGGCGCTCTGCAGCGGCATGGCAGCAACGCTTCAAGCGATCGATGTCAGCTGATGTGCTGGTCTCCTTCCATCAATGCTGTGCGCAGCTGCGTGCAGCTCAGGTGCCTGCGGATGCCTGGTGTCAACGTGGCAGACCTGTCGCCCCTTCAAGCGTGCAGACACCTTGAGGAGCTGTGTCTGGCTGGCAACTTTTGCGTCAGCAGTCTGGCTCCGCTCAGGGCATGCCCCAGGCTCCGCAAGCTCGACCTACGTGACTGCCGCCCCATGCTGCACAGCCAGATGGCAGAATCCCAATCCGTCTTTGTTCATGTGTAAAAATCTGAGGGTAAAGTTTTACCTTCGGGAGGGGGGGGTAGCTCTACATGCCTCCAGGCACTCTTGTTTTAAGAATTCGTTGCGGTTGAGGGTGGGGCTCGATTCACGGAGGCGCGTTCTCGTCGCCGAGCCCTGGACCCAGCAATGCGGCGCTGCTGGTGACGAGGATCTCCGTGCCGCTGACGAGCGGGGTAAAATACGACTGGCCCGGCTCCTGCTAGACTGCCCCTCGGTGGAACACTTCAGGAGCGGCTTGCCCGGCGCTGCCATGGCTTGGCGAGTAGCCGCGACGCTGCCGCGGCCCGTGCTGGGAGACGGCCCTTATCCTCCCCCCATGCAGGACGCCATGCGGCACCGATCTCGACGAGTTGATCGACGAGCGGAGGAGCTGGCGCCCGTCAATGCATGCTGGACATTGGTCAAGATGGCTGCCCGTGGAGGCGGGCTACCATCACGGCTTCAGCGGTGGCGACCGCCGAGGCAACACAGAGTAAATCCGCTTCACCAATCGCAGCGTTCGTCACCGCGCTCATCCTCGGGGTCGCTCGTCTGCCGGTGACTGGCGTTGGAAGGTCTTCAGGCAGCCTCCATGACAACTCTGTCGTCCATGCACCCCTGGAGGGTGGGACCTGGCCATGCATGAGGCATGGGGCGCCGGCTGAGCCCCATGCAAACGAGAGCTGGACAGCCATGCACTGCCAGGCGGGGACCGTTCCAGTCAGCGCCAGTCGGCTCTGCCGGCTTGACTGGCCACAAGGCCACTACTGTGACCTTGAGGAAGGTCCTCTCCTATATGCTCCTTGCCAGACATGTCTCTCAGAGACCGCTGTTTGGGGTAGTCTAGCCGGCGGGAGCGGTAGTCTATCGGCCGGGAGCCGGCGGTACTCTAGTACTTAAGTGTGCTGGAGTATCGGCGAGTTTCTCTAGTAGAAGAGTAGCCTGTTAAGCTGGAAACCCCGTGTTACTGTACTGTGTTACTGTGAGGGTGGGGATGATGGAAATGTTATGCGTTTTGTAAGTTTTTGTAGGGCCACGCCCCGCGGGACTAGACGACGACGGTCAAGGAGTAGGATGATGTGGCCGTTCAACTTTGACCGCGCGCACGGCGACTTAGACCTTGGCCCTTGGCCAGTTCTCAGGTATACAGGGTTTGGCTACTAGTGGGCAGGACTAGTGGTGGTGGTGTGGTGCACACGTGTTGACACCACAATGATGACGCGCGTGCTTACGCACGTGTGTGGCGCCTCAACTGCAGCACCGTATTCACCACCGTATTTCTCCACCGTAGTCCCCTATTTGTAACCCATATTCCGTATCGTATCGTTCTCCGTAATCGTTTTCGTATTCCGTATCGTGCCACCCTGCCAGTACGACGGAGACTGATAGACTTCTCGCTTGCCAAGCACTGCTTTGCAAAGTTGCTTAATTTCACACAGAGACAGCAGCAGACTGCTCCCATCAGACGTACCTGTGTAGAGACTGGTGCCGGTCCTGCAGCCTCCAGCCTGAGTTGGGTGAGTTCCTAGACGGGGCATGAGCCAGTGCGCAGCCGTGGCTCTCTCGCGCGCTCTCCTTGTTGAACATGTTTACGTGGTCGTCGTCGACCGTCTACAGCAAATTCAGTGGAGTGGAACG
The DNA here is from genome assembly GCA_016618255.1 of Chlamydomonas sp. UWO 241. Lineage (NCBI taxonomy): Eukaryota > Viridiplantae > Chlorophyta > Chlorophyceae > Chlamydomonadales > Chlamydomonadaceae > Chlamydomonas > Chlamydomonas priscui. Next base: position 25,361 of record VFSX01000346.1, read on the forward strand.
AACGACTCGAACCGAACGAATCTGGAACGAATCGCCTCCAATCCACACGTTCGTCGACTCGTTTTGCCTCGCCTCCCACGAGTTGTCGCCTAAATAAAGATGCTGACCCTCCAGAAGGCCTCCGCGGCGGGCGTTCGCGCTGCGGCCCCCAGGCGACTGCCCTGCATGGGCACAATTGCCCATGCACGCACGCGGTGCCGCGCCCAGCAGCAGCAGCAGCAGGACACCATGTCGGGCGCGGTGTTTGAGCCGATGGTGGCTGCGAAGGCGGAGCTGGTCACTGTGACTGAAACCGACCAGACCACTACCTCGTTTGCGAGGTCTGCCTTCAACCCCGAGTGCGAGGCAGCACTCAACGAGCAGATCAAGTGAGTAGGGGTGATCAAGCGGTAGTGGAGTCCCTTGGGAGTCCGTCCAACTACTCAAACATCAAACCCTTCCTCATGCGGCGGCGCCACTCACCACGCGATCACGCAGCATCGAGTACAACGTGTCGTACATCTACCATGCGCTCTATGCGTACTTCGACAGGTGGAGCGCGCAGGGGGGTGGCATGCCGGGGGCCGTTCCGAGTATCATGAATGCAGCCCTAACCGCCTAATCGTCCTCCCCAGGGACAATGTGGCACTGCCGGGCATGGCCAAGTTCTTCAAGGATGGTGGGTGAGGGCACTGCGTCGGCTGCGATCGTGGGGACTGGGACTGGGCAGCTTGCCCACGCCATGCATGCGCGCCCATGGGGGCCACACGCACACACGCACGCCCGCACGCGCGCGCTGTTGTTCACACCTCACGTGCCGGCGCAGCACCACACCGACGCAAGCACACCATCTTAGAACACGCCCTTGCTCGTGCACGCGCGCAGGCAGCCTGGAGGAGCGCTCGCACGCGGAGATGCTGATGGAGTACCAGAACCAGCGCGGCGGGCGCGTCGTTCTTAAGAACATCCTCATGCCCGAGATGGAGTTCAACCACGCGGAGAAGGTGGGGGTGGTGCGGGCTGCAAGGGGCCCGGGGGGCAAGGGCGGCGCATGCCACACACACACACACACGCACGCATGCACACTGGTAGGCAGCCGCGCTGCGTGGCCTCGCAGGCTCTCCTAATAGAGCCCCCCTAGACGTGTAGTCTACGCCTCAACTCGCGCCCCGGGGTCCTCCGGGCGCGTACGTGTAAACCCTGTAAAACCCACACTCTTGCACACACGCACACGCACCTCACGCCAGGGTGAGGCCCTCTACGCGATGGAGCTGGCGCTATCGCTCGAGAAGCTCAACTTCGCCAAGCTGCGCGAGCTGCACGCGGTCGCTGCCAAGCACGAGGACGCGCCGATGACCCACTTTTGCGGTGGGTGCGCGGGGGTGCGGGGAGGGCCGCAGGGGGTGGTTTTACAGGTTTTAAACGTACGCGCCCGGAGGACCCCGGGGCGTGATTTCAGGCCTAGACTACACGTCTAGGGGGGTTCTACTAGGAGAGCCCGCAAGGGCACGCAGTGCGCCGGCCTACCAGGTAGTGGGTGTGTCTGCGTTGGTGTGTGCTGCCCCGCTGCATTTGATTGAGTTGCACCTACTGTGTGTCAGAACCCCCCACCACCACCACACCACACACACACACACACCAGGGGTTTCCTTGGGGTCGGTAATCCTTTCATTTTCCCCGAAGAGGATTTTCTGATCACGTCGGGATTTCCGCCCGCAGCACGAAGAATCGCGTCGAAAAGTGCGAAAATCGACGTTTTCACATGTTTTCCGCGAAAAAAATCGCCTCCGCACGTCGCCTTTCCCGAACTCACCTCCTCAAAAACCATCAGGACCGCGCCCTCCGGACACGCATTTTTTCGTTTACCGAGCGGGAAGTCAACCCCTGACACACACACCAGTGGTTCCGCTTAGGATCTTGAGGAAACGATGACTCAACCCGGCCTCACGGCTCACTCCCCATTCTCAACCCGACGGACGCGATTTATTGCGGGAAGGGTGTGAAAATGTCGATTTTCACACTTGTCGGGCCGAAAGTCGCGAAATCTCAACCCGACGCGCCAGCCCAAATCGGCCAATCTCAACCCGAAAGAGCACTTTTTCGGGTTGCGGGTTGGCAAACGGAAACACCCACACACTCACACACACACACACACACACACCAGGGTTTTCCTTGGGGTCAGTTATCCTTTCGTTTTTCCTGAAGAGGCTTTCCCAGTTTTCTCGGGATTTCGGGCTGCAGCCTGAAGAATTGCGTCAAAAAGTGTGAAAATCGACGATTTCACACTTTTCCCCGGAAAATTCGCCTCCGCAGTTAGTTTTTCCCGTAGGAACCCTACTGTAAACCATCGGGATCGCGCCCTATGAGCACGCTTTTTTTCGTTCCCCGATCGGGAAGGAAACCCCTCTGACACACACACACACACACACACAGAGAAGTACGTTACAGTTCCCACCGCTCGGGCAACCTAGACAATGGCTCTGACCAGTGCTTAAGCACCCCCCGGCAATCGTTTCATGAGTCAAGGACCCGTGGATCCTAAGTTTGCTCACACACACACTCACACACACGCACACCTGAATGCCCTGCCCGTCTGCCTGTCTGTGGGTGCGACCGGCTGTGCCCGCAACCCGTCTAAACCCCAGCGACCCCTCCGACCCCTTCCGACAGAGGGGAGCCTTCTGGCTGAGCAGGTGGAGGCCGTCAAGAAGGTGTCCGAGTACGTGTCGCAGCTGCGCCGCGTGGGCAAGGGCCTCGGCGTGTTCCAGTTCGACCGCTCGCTCGCGTGAGCACCGTCGGCGCCGCCGACCAGCCGCCGCGCCAGTTGTTTTCTGTTGCTGAGGGGTACAGAGTGAACTGAAAAAAAAATGGCCGCTTCCGAGCCGTGTCCATGATTGTCCACAACGTGGGGGATGGTGATATGTGATGATATAATGTATGATGGTGATGTGTCATTGCTGCCACGCGGACCCATGGAGGGCGGCCAGGCTTTCCCAAGACCGAGGGTGGTGTTGACCTTTGACAATATGCCTATGTTTAGCACCGCTGTTGAGCACTCCATGACTGAACATATAACAAAAGCTAGCCGCTCACTCACACCGTTTGACACGGGCAGTGTCGCATTGGGCGCTGTGCATGGTTGAGGCACAACGGGGCCTCGACTAACCAGTAGCAAATTCCTGCAGTTGCCGATGTGAGTGGTAGCTGCGAGGGCAGCTACCGACCGCGGTAGGAAGATGGTTCAAACCAGCTTCTTATCACGGTCGGAAGATGGTCCCAGCCACTTTCTGATCTGGGTCGGTAGCTGCACGATTCGGGGTATAAAAGGCGGCCATTTCCGCCCCCAAGTCAGTCACTTTGTTGAGAACGCTTGCTGCTCTGTAACAAGCTCTTCCCCGTCCCTCGACCGAGCCAGCCAGCCCCAGCCAGCCGAACGCCAGACCACGTCGTTTACCTATGCCCGCTACATCGTCACCTTCGCTGACACAGGACGGGGGCTATGCTATAAAACGCTTCAACAAGCGTTTGCTGCCGCTGTGGTAGGGGACCTAGGGGTGCGCCCACGCTCTTTACAGAGTTGTGGTTCCCTACCACCAACAGCCAGCCATCTCAGTAAGATGCCCGGGCCATACGCGCCGAGCACGGTCTTATACGCCTTCAGAGCTCTAAACAGATTCAGAGCTCTTTTTATGTGTCCATGACTGAAACATCCATCATCCATCATCATCATGGCCTATCACTGCTGTGCCATTCGCTCCCCCTGTCTGCGCCTGCATCCTCCGTCCTCCACGCGAGCACGCCTGCTGTCTCTCTGGAGCTGATGCGTGTGTGCTGATGCGCACGTGCGGCTTACAGCCAGCAGCGCGCTGCACCTAGGCAGCGTGTGTGTTTGTGTGTGTGTGCGTGCGGCTAACAGCTAGCAGGCAGCGGTGCTGCAGCTAGGCAGCGTGTTGCAGCGTGTTGCAGCTAGGCAATTGTTGGAGGCCTACTGCAGCCGTGTAATAGTAAGAAGACGGGTGAAAGTCGAATTTGTTTTGCGTTTTGCGTGCGGACGTGGACGCTGCTGACACGGGGCATTGTCACGCACCTTTGATCACTTACGCGCATGCTTAATAATGGCACGCGTTTATACCGCGTGCTAGTCAGCTGTGTGTCACCTTCCGCGGCACATCATGTGCCGGAGGATTATCCTCCAGACGATTGCCCTCCGCGAGAAGCTGGGGAAGCTGGCGGATTAATTTGGATAAGAAGCGGCCCTTCTGGCACTCCTTCAGACCCTTTGAGAGAACCGCTGCTGCAAGCTGTAACACTTGTTCTCGCCCTTGCGCTCGTCCCTCGGTTTTACAGGTTCTACACATACGCGTTAGTTATTATAAGGTGTAAAGCCGTGTCAGGGTGTTAAGAGCGAGCGCGGCTGTATGGTGTAAAGAGCGAGTGCGGCTGTGTTGTGTAGAAAGCGAGCGCGCGATGCGTTGCGCTGCGTTTTTTTATGGTGTAAAGAAAAGAGGTCCTGTATTGCCCTTGTTACACGCTTTACGATGCAAGTCGAATGGTTTCAATCCATACACAGGAGCGTGGGTTATGGTCGTTTCTGTGTGGCAAGTAAAAGGCGTACGCAGCGGCGGAGGCGGCGGCAGCGGCGGCGGCGGCGGCTGCGGCGACGACCACCTCAACCTGCTGGCCTAGACGTCAGCAAGGTACCTGCAGGTCGAGGCACAGAAGAAGGAGGACGCCAAGGCGGGGAAGTCTGTCAAGAAGGCCAAGCTCGCGGCCGGGGACGCAGCGAGCGCGGAGCTGGAGAGGCAGACGATGATTGACATGGGCCTCTTCTCGAGGGGAGCTCCCCACGCACCGGAAAGAAGAACGAGGCGGCGGCAGTGGCGGCGTCCAACGCGCGGAGGGCAGCGCGGAAGCTAGGGCTGCCTAAGCCGCATTAGCCGGTTAAGCCATGAGCCATGGTGGCACCGACTCCACCACCCCGCCTTGCAACACCACAGTTGAGGTGATGGGTTGCATGCGTGAGATTGTCTTAGTTGAGACACCTACCTTGCAACTTTTTGTGTGTTGGCGATTGGGTCAGTAGCGAGCAGTAGTCAGCACAGTACTGATGATGGATTACAGTCAGGGACACCTCTAAAGGCGTATAAGACCGTGCTCGGCGCGTTTGGCCCGAGCACCTTACTGAGACGGCTGGCTGTTGGTGGTAGGGAACCCCAACTCTGTAAGGAGAGTGGGCGTACCCCTAGGGTCCCCTACCGCAGCGACAGCAAACGCTTGTTGAAGAACGTATGTGGGGAAACGGAAACGCGAGGCAGGCAAATCGCCAGTACTACAATGGTGTTGCAAGCTGTTGTTGCTCATGCTCCGACTCCCGGCCCCACAGCCTCCAGGCTCCCACACTTCCCACGCTCCCACACCCTTTCTGCCAGGCCCTGGACCGGGTCCAGCGGGTCCAGGCCAGCCCAGACCCGGTCCAGACTGAGCTTCTTATGGACCAGCTCTGGACCAGCTCTGGACCACCTGGACCAGCTCTGGACCAGGGGCTGCTGGACCAGCTAGGACCAGCTCTGGACCGGCTCTGGACCAGGGGTCGTGCCCGGAGTGCGTCTCGTGCTGTCGCGTCGTGTCCTGCAGGACCCCTGCGTCCTGACCGTACACAGGACGTACGTGAGTACGTCAGGACGTAATCACGAACCGTGCAGCCCTGGTTTTTGTTGGGCGCTGCATAGCGTAAGATTCCATAGATATGACGTAAGACATTGGAAGTTAGGCGGTGTCTCTCTGGGGGAGGGGGCGGTTTAGCACCCAAGAATCGCGCCAAAGGCACTCATGCACCAGCCACCACCTCGTAGCAGTCGGTCCACTCCCCCACTCAGCGCAGCGCGGCAACGACTGCCGCTGCGCTGCGCAGCAGCAGCAAGAATCGCGCCATACACACGCACGCACCGCCACCGGCCGTCAGCTCGTTTACAGTTTACAGTACGCACCCTTGGGGCGTGGGATTGAGGGAGCTAACGAGGCTAGCTACCCTAAGCCGCCGCCTCCAGCAGTCGCACCACTCTCCCACTCAGCGCAGCGCGGCAACGACCGGCGCGCTGCGCAGCAGCGCGCCCACCTCGTCGACCCCCCCTCCCATCCCCCCGCCGCCCCCTGCTGCACCCGCGAGCTCCCTCAACGTTGGCCCCTCTGCCTCCCACTCGAGCGGCCGCCCCGTCTCCTGCCACTGGGCCCACCCGGGCGCAAGCGCAACGACGTCACCGATGACGAGCAGCGTTGGGGAGCGCAGGCGCGCGGACGCGGTGTTTGCGGGGAGCTGGCCGAGCTCTGAGAAGACGACACGCTGCAGATGGGGGGGGAGAGGGGGAGTGCGTGTGTGTGTGTGTGCGTGTGTGTGTGATTGCAGGGAGCTGGCTGAGCTCTGAGAAGATGACACGCTGCGGATGTGTGTGTGTGTGTGTCTGTGTGTGTGTGTGCTTGCAGGGAGCTGGCCGAGCTCTGGGAAGATGACACGCTGCGGATGTGTGTGTGTGTCTGTGTGTGTGTTTGTGCTTGCAGGGAGCTGGCCGAGCTCTCGGAAGACGACACGCTGCGGATGTGTGTGTGTGTGTGTGTGAGTGTGTGTGTGTGTGTGAGTGTGTTTGCAGGGAGCTGGCCGAGCTCTGAGAAGACGACGTGCTGAGGATGTGTGTGTGAGTGTTTGTGTGTATGTATGCCTGTATGTATGTGTGTGTGTGTGTGTGTGTGTGTTTGCGGGGAGCCGGACGAGCTTTGAGAAGATGACACGCTGCGGATGTGTGTGTGTGTGTGTGTGTGTGTGCATGTGTGTGAGTGTGTTTGCGGGGAGCTGGCCGAGCTCTGAGAAGACGACGCGCTGCGGGTGTGTGTGTGTGTGTGTGTATGTATGTGTGTGTGTGTGTGTGTGTGTGTGTGTGTGTGTGTGTGTTTGCGGGGAGCCGGCCGAGCTTTGAGAAGATGACACGCTGCGGATGTGTGTGTGTGTGTGCATGTGTGTGTTTGCAGGGAGCTGGCCGAGTTCTGAGAAGACGACGCGCTGTGGATGTGTATGTGTGTGTGTGTGTGTGTGTGTGTGTGTGCGTGTGTGTGTGTGTGTGTGTGTGTGTGTGTGTGTGTGTTCGTGTGTGCATGTGCGCGTGTGCGTGTTGGTGCATGCGGGTGACCGTCGGCCATGCTCTGGAAAGACATCCGTCTGCATGGGAGAGGGTGATTCGAGGGAGTGGATGGTTTTACAGTTTTTACACGTACGCGCCCGGAGGACCCCGGCGCGTGATTTAAGGCCTAGACTACACGTCTAGGGGAGCTCTACTAATAGAGCCCGCAAGGCCACGCAGCGCGCCAGCCTTCCAGCAGAGGGAGTGGATGGGTGAATGATGGAGGGGTACATGGCCCCCACCCCACCCCACACACATGACGACGGAGATGCACTGGCAGCAAGCGCCCTTGCGGCGCAAGCGTCATGCATGGGGGCTGGCGGCATGGCGGGCGTGCGCCACGTGATGGAACGGAGGAGGAGGAGGGTGGCCAGGCTGGCTGCCCGAACTGAGACGCATGGCGCGACCAGATGTACTAGAGCTAGTGGGACGGACACAGTCAATGTGTATCCACTCAGTGGACTAACGCGGGTGATGGTATCTGCCTGCCTCAGGGATTGGGTGTGCAAGCACAAGTCTAATACGCCATTTAAGGCGTCCAACAAGACTGTAAAATCGACCACCCCACCTGCTGAGCTGTGGTCCCGCGCTCCACCGCAACGGCAGGCGTCCCTGCTTCCTCGCTGTCGGAGCAGCTCCACACACACACACACACACACAAACACACACGCACACACACACACACACACACACACCTGCTGCGCTGTGGTTCCGCGCTCCACCGCAACAGCGGGCGTGCTCAGCGGCATCCCTGCTTCCTTCAGCTGTCGGAGCAGCTCCACAACCAGCCAACCAACCAACCAACCAAGCGTTACATGAGGCTGTCCGCATGCACCGGCAATGCCTGTACTACTAACAGCAATACACCCCGGCAATTGTTACGAAGTCTGACCCGTGCACTGGGATGTCTTTCAAATAGCGTGTGACCGACCAGCGTCTGAATCGAGTGGATAGTATCCTTGGTTTGGGGGGGTCTGGGGGGGGGCTGCCACTCTGGCCAACCAACTTCAACTAGGGTTGCCACTCTGGCCAACCAACTACAACTTGGGTTGCCACTCTAGCCAACCAACTTCAACTTCAATCGCAGCGTATCATCTCCCTATAGGCCGATTAATTCCATGGGCGATAGTCGGGGCTGTCCGTCGTGCAATGTATACGTCGCCGCAACTACTAGATCCGTTCGGCCGCGGCCTACTAGACTGAGTTTTCGTTGGGCAGGCCATGAGGACGTCGGATCAGCTCCTTGGACCGATGAACTCGACGGGCGACGGACGAAGGCAGGCAGGCCTGGGATAGGGGCTCGGTAGACGGGAAAGGGGGGGTTGGAAGGGGCGTGGGAGGGGTTAGATGAGGCATCGGGGGGTCAGGTGAGGCATCAGGGGTATCGGAGGAGACGTGGGAAGGATCAGGGGAGGCGTGGGAGGGATCAGGAGGGGCGTGGGGGGATCAAAGGAGGCGTGGGAGGGATCGGAGGAGGCGTGGGAGGCGAGGGGGGAGAGGGAGGGGGGTTGGGAGGGGTCGGAGGAGGCGTGGGAGGCAAGGGGGGAGTGCGCGTGCGCGTGTGCGCTCACGGATGGGGGGGAT
>VFSX01000346.1:39092-69092 GCA_016618255.1 Chlamydomonas sp. UWO 241
CGCTGCCCTGCCCTCCCCTCACACACACACACATATATCCTCCTGCTGTCCTGCCCCCCCCCCTCCCCTCACCTTGCGCACACACACACATTCCATTCCATTCCAGATCGTTACAAAGATAACGGCGATATCGTTCCAGAGGTCGGCGAAAGGGCGTCTGTCAATAGCGGGAGACCACTCGTCGCTATGAGGGGATATAATGCCACTCTGCTGCGGGGGGGCTGCCTCTGAGGCACTGCATCTAAGCACGCTGTGTTGTACGCTGACTAAACTGACTGTGATCACTCTCTCACACACACACACACACACACACACTCTCACTGCCCCCCCCCCTCTTACACCCACACACCCACACCCACGCCCTCCCGCTGCCCTGCCGCCCTGCCCCCCACCTCCCCACACACCCCACCCCCCACACACGCACCCTCTCACTGTCTCCCCATCCCCATCCCCTCACACACACACACACATACACACACACTCCCACTGCCCCCCCCCCCTCACCTACCCACCCACCCTCCCCCCCTCCCCCTCCCCTCCCCTCCCACCTGCGTGCGCGTGTGGAAGCCTGCCTCCTTGCCGACGTACAACATTCGCGCGCCGGGGTGCACCAGGCGAAGGATGTCCTCCGACACGAGCCTGCGTGAGTGAAAAAACAGGGAGGGCGGGGGAAGGGGGTTGTGTCACAAACCTGACTCTGGGCCAAGCCTCTAAGGATGCCCCGGGAAAGTCTTCAGGTATTAAATACCTGGTGGGTGAGTGGACTCCACACAAGTCCACACTGATGGCTGATGGAATTCAGTGCTCTACACCTTTGGACCTGTCATAAGCTAAGCTTTGGATGGAGAGGACAATCAAGAGCGAGGCGGGGCTCCTGATATTCACAATCACTAACACCCTTACTCTCATCTTCCACAACCCTTATCGTTGTTATAGGTTGGGCGCAGGGGCGGGAAGGGGGAGAATGGGGCAGGGGGGCGCAGGGGGGGGGGGGGGGCTACCCAAATCCCAACGTCTGATCCGCGCCATGGAATACGGCCATAACGCCTGAGACGGTCCGGGGTGCGCCTCAGGCGGTGGTGGGCGCCTGAGGCGGTCTGTGTGGCGCCTGAGGCGGTTTGGATAACGCCTGAGGCGACGCCTGAGGCGACCAGGGGTGCGCCTCAGCGGCGCCTCAGGCGGTCGGAGCGCCTGAGGCGCCGCCTAATCCGCGCCATGGAATGGGCCGCCTCAGGCATTGTGAATGTGGGGGGGGGGCACACACGAGTGTGTGGGAGCGCGCGTGCGTGCGTGCGCACGCACGCAGGTATGCATGCGCGCACACATTCCATTCCAGATTGCTGAAGGGAGGTAAGACATGTCCGGGGGGGATGACGTATCCCATCACCAGTTCCTCAGCCCTAGGCGCTGCTCGGGGCTCTCCCCCCAACTCCCCCCTCAGTGGTGACATGGGCCATACATATATGTAGGCCTCTAGAAGTGGGGGAGGCAAGGGGGAGGCTGCTGTGGGCCATAGTGCAGCCCCTAGGCGATTTTTCTTCCAGAGGTCTGTGCACCAGGCGCCTTACCACTCGCCGCTACGGCACACACACTCACACACACGCACACACACACACACACACACACACACACACACACACACGCACACGCACACGCACGTACGCACACACACACACACACACACACGCAACACACCGCCGCACCTGTCGTACAGCACCACGTCTGCGCACTGCATCAGCTGCACCGCGCGCAGCGTCAGCAGGCCAGGGTCGCCTGGGCCGGTGCCGACGAGGAACACGTGGCCGGGGCCGGCAGGATTGTCGCCTACGCAGCAAGCAGCGGAGGTGGGCGGGGAGGCGTTCGTGTGCGTGCAACCCTCATTAGGGTGCTGTTGCGCCGTTGCATGGACTCTCCATGCAGCCCACTGCAGTCACAGCCGCCAGTCGCGTCCGCGCAGCGTAGCGACACCCCGCCAAGCAGCTCCCGTGTTAGTCAATGCTGCTGGCGTTCATGCCAGCAATCCTGGGGTCCCGGGGTCTCTGTGGAGGTCTCTCTGGAAGTCCGCCCCAGTGCCCCAGCGCGGCAGGCCCACACCCACCCGTCTGCTCCTGCCGCGTCTGGACCAGGCGCAGGAACGCGTTGAGCTCCAGCACGTCGGCGTCTCGCAGGGTGCTGCTAGAGGTGGAGGGCTGGTAATCATCGTGCGCGAGCGCCGAGAGACGTCGCTGGATGGAGCCCACCTCCCGCGTTGGGGCGCAGCAACGCATCGACGCCCGGCGGGACTGCATCCTCGACGGCACTGGCCGCATCGTGCCTCTGGGAGTAGCAGCGGCGGCGTAAGAGCAGGAGGCGTCGCAGGCAGCACGCGTGGTGGTCCCATGCATGGCAAGGTGCATGGTGACGGCTGCTGAGAGGCTGTTGCGGGAGCCTCTAACAGTACGCTGTCAGCCTCAGCGTTGGTGGTGAGGGGCTATGCTGCAGTGCATGAGATACATGGCCCCTAGAGGCTCCACACTGAAATACACACTCAAAAGGCCATCGCAGGGGTCCATCGCAGGGGGCCACCACGATGCGCGCACAACAGCGCCGCAGCTGGTAAACTACTTAAGCTATGGGATTAAGGCAGGGCCATAACGCTCCTTACAGAAAGCATTTAGAACCCCTACCTAGGGCCCCTACCTAGGGCCACCCCACAACTTGCTGTTGAACAACACTACCATGTAGAGGCACGGCGTGAAGCGCATATGCATCAAGAAGGGTTTGGAGAAGGCTGGCAGACGGAGCCTCCTTTGACCCCCCTCCCCCCCTGCCTCCTCCTGACAAGATGATGATGATGAGATGATGATGATGAGAGATGATGATGAGTTCGTTACAATCCACTGCTGGCGGTCACACGTGCGGTTCCAAAGCTCCAGTGGGACTTAGATGAAGCAGTCCTGAAGACCTGCCAACAGAAAAAGGGGGGGTGCCCCACGGCAACGCCATCCACACACGGCGGCGGGCGCCAAGCAAGCAGCACCACAGTGCAGGCTCCACACTCAACCCCTCCAGTGGATGAAGGGCGGGCCCAAGGTATAAAACCATAAAGGGACCAAAAAAAAGCCCACCCTCAAAACACTGGAAGCGGAGCAGGTGCGCACACCCACCACAGCACTCTACCCAGCAGCCACAACTCATCCCGCCAGCGCACGCGTGCGGCGCTACCTCCCCTCACATAACTCGTCCCCTCAGGGATCTAGGACGCCTTGTTCAGAATGAGCTTGCCGTCCACCACTCCAACATAGGGGTGGGTCGGGCCCACCACACCCGCCCAACCTCGCGGCATCACGCCGCCCTCAGCAAAGGACGCCAGCGCGTTCCAAAGGTCCATCGTCGCCAGCGCCCCTGCCCGCTCAACCGACACCGTGCGATCAGGGGGCAGCACACCATCACGCGGACGCGTGATGCGCCACAGGTGGCGGCATCCGCGCTCCATAGCGTCCACCACGAGCGCTGCCACCACAGCCCACACACCAGCACGCACCCCAGCGGGAGGCTGCAGCAGCCACACCTGTCAGCACGTGATGACCGGCGTAGGAGCAGGGAGGGCAGCAGCAACCGCCACCACCACCGCCTCCGCCACCGCGCATCCCCAGAAGCAGTGCGCACGCCACGCCGTCGCCGGCGGCCCGTCCTCCTCACGGCACCGCCACCCGCACGGGCACTCGGGCACTCCAAGCGCAGCCTGCTTGTGAAAGCCACTCACCCACAGCCGCCAGATGGGCTCCTTGCAGGCGCTGAGGAGCGGCAGCCGCCACAGCCCTGGCACCGCCGCCTCCAGGGTGCGCAGCCCCGCGCAGACCTGAGCGTCGGTTGCACGGGGGCCTCCGCGCATCCCGCAGTCAAGCGCCAGAGCCGCCTCCACCGTGGCTGCCCGCCGCACTCGCCGCTCGTCCACAACCGCCCGCAGTTGAAGCGCCACCGCTAGCTTGCACGTCAGCTTCCCGACCACGCCCGGGCCGTGCGCAAACCCAACCCACCGGGGCTCGTCCGCGGCCCCGCCCCCCGCAGGCAGGGGAGCATGTTTGGCAGTTGCGGATCGGAGGCCAGGCCGCCCACGCTGCCATCCAGCCGGCGTGATGACACTCGGCAGCTGCCACCCGACCAGCCGCAGGATCTCCACCACAGCAGCGCGCTCGCCCGCGCGAGGGAGGGGCTGGAAGCGACGGAGCGGCCGGAGCAGAGTGAGGGCAGCTCCACCAGCTGCCGCCTCGACCCAGGCTGAGGGCACTGCCGCGAGCGCGACCGCCACTGCCGTGAACAGGGGGTCGAGCGTGCGCTGCACGCACAGCAGATCTGGCCCATCCCCCAGCACTGGCGGCGGCACCCCTGGGAATAGGGCGCGGCACAGGACTGCCCTCCAGACACTGCCCCCGTCGTAGGCGCCGCACGCCAGAGCTGCGCAAAACTGCCCCAGCACGAGCGGCGCGCATTCCGGATCCGCGGCAGCGTACACCGCCAGGCATGCGTGGTCGACCGTGCGTGTGCTGCGCACCATGTCGACAGCAGCGAGCCACGCCCACAGCGCCCACAGGTCTGTGACCGTCCGCATGCCGGGGAGGGCGTCGCGCACGCGGGCGAGGCCGTCCACCCGCCAGCAGGTCGCACCGGTCGAGCTGAAGAGCGCATGCCCTGCCGCATCCCCAGTGGGCTCCCGCCACTGTACCGTCCGCTGCGCAGCCGGCAGCTCCAGCTGGAGGAGGGGTTTGCCCAGAGCGGCGCCTCCGCCCCCCACAGCTCAGCTGTTTGCACGCGTCCCAGGATGCGCGCCACTGGCCCCAGGGCCTGCACCCCATTGAGCATGCGCCGCATCGGCCCAGCCAGCAGCGCCGCGCTCACAGCCGGTTCTACGCACTCACCAACGAGGCCGCTTGGCAGAGTGCCTGGCCCAGGCGCGAGGCCCGCCATAAGCACAAAAAGGCTCGGGTGGGCCCCCGGGCAGAGGCGGTGCACCGCCTCCACCATGAGCGGCTCCCATGCCGGCTGAGCCGGGGGCGCGGGCTGCTGTTCCGGCTGTGCCCCCTGCCACCTCCGTCGCCCCCGCTGCCGCCACCTCCGCCGCCGTCGCCGCCACCAGCCTCGCCACCATCGCCGGCCCGTGGGGCCGACAGCAGGAGATGGGGGGCGCCAGCCGCCCACGCCCCAAACAGGCACGCGAGGTGGACGGCCCACTGCGCGTGCACAATCTCCCGCCACGCCGGCGCCCCAAAACCACCGTGCGCCGGCCGCCCCAGAAGCATCGCAGCGGGCGCGCCTGGCACCGAAGAGGCCCACCGCGGCAGCGCTGCCGGTGGGTCCGGCCCCACGCTCCTGTCCACCAGAGTAGCCGTCCACCGGGAGAGCAGCCTCTCTGCCTCCGGAGTCATGCCACAGTGCACCGCCCGGAACAGGATGCGGGAGACCCCGTACGTCGCCGCCGCGTGCCCCCTGCCAAAGACAGACATTGGGAAGCGCGCGAGCTTGGTGTACGCGGCCGCAAGCCTCTCACGGCACACCCCGGTGACGGCCTCCGGGGGCGGCAGGCCGGCAGAAACGGGCACGCCCAGCGACACGCCCGCGTCCAGCACGCGCAGCCCAGCCACCTCTGCACCCGCCAGCAAGCCCTCCCCCGCCGAACCCAGGGGCAGGATGCCGCACTTGCCGAGGTTTAGGACGAGGCCCGTCGCTCGGCCAAACACCGCCATCGCCTCCACCAGCGCAGCGACGGCAGCCGGCGCACACGACCGGAGGAGGGGCATGCAGTCGTCAGCGTACTGGGGGCAGGTCACTCTGCAGCCAGGCACGACCTCGACCCCTACCGCCGGGCAGGTGCGCAGGAAGCACGCGGGCGCATGCCCCAGGAACAGGAAGAGGGCTGGCGCAGCGGGGCAGCCCTGGCGCACGCCCGCCGCATACTGGCGCGGCTCAGAGATGAACCCGTTGACCTCGGCCGACGCGTACGTGTGCGTGAGGATGGTGCGGGTCCATGCCAGCACACCGTCACCGACGCCCACCGCCTCCATGACCGCAAGGAGGCAGCCACGGTCGATGGTGTCGTACGCCTTGCGGAAGTCGAGCAGCGCCAGCGCTGCACCCGTCGGCCCCACGCCCTCTGCCGCGTTGGCAGCTAACAGGCCAGGCAGCATCTGCGTGAGGCAGATATTGTCCGAGATGCGGCGGCCAGCGAGGAACGCAGTCTGTCCCGGCCCCACCACCGCAGCGAGCAGCGGCGTCCACCGCGTCGCCAGCACCTTGGCGAGGATGCGGTAGTCAGAGCCCAGCATGGTGAGTGGGCGGTAGTTTGCCGCATCCGCTGCATCTTTGGCCTTGTAGATGGAGGCGACAACGCCATCGAGAAACCCAGGCGGCGTCTCACCCGCAGCGCCCACTGCGGTGAAAACTGCCGCCAGAAGCACAAAGGCTGGCTCTCCCAGCTTCCGCCACACATCCACTGAGATGCCATCCGGGCCTGGGGCGGTGCCAGGCTTGGAGTGAGTGGCCGCCGCCCGCACCTCGGCGGGCGTGACAACAGGCGCGCCCGCTGCGTCCGCCACCGCCTGCGGCACGCGCGGCGAGTGCGTACGCACCGCCCCCAGCACAGCCTCCCGATCAGCGGGGGATGGCGGTGGCGGCCGAGAGACCGCCGCCACGGCATCAGCCATGATGTCAGCCATTCCCATGCCGTCAGTGACGAGGATGCCTCGCGCATCTCTGAGGGCGGCGACGCGCCGTGCCGTCGCTGGCTTGCGGAAGGCTGCCGCCATGCCCCGGCAACGCGCTCTCCCGGCCGCACACATGAGGGCGGGGCTGGAGCGTACCGCCGCACCGCCGCGTCCAGGCGCCGCTGCAGCGTATAGAGCCCGGCGAGCTCCGCCAGCCCATCGCGCCCCGCCTCAACGGCCGCGCGCGCTCGTTTCAGGTCTGCACGCAGCCGGGCCACCTCCACCGACACAGCATCTCGACGCCGACCCAGGTCGCAGTCGAGGCGGCGGGCCTCGCAAGCCAGGCGCGGCTTGAAAGCCTGCCACCACCGCATAAGCTCCGTGTGGCCATGGGTGGGTGCCCCCGCTGCCTCCCGACCAAACCATGCCCTGAACCCATCGGCCAGGTCACGATCAGCCCAGAAATGGGCTCGCACACGCGGCCGCCCCGGCCCGCGCGCCTCTGGCACTAGGGGGGAGAGGTGCATTGCCACAACGCGGTGATCCGACCCGCCCGACTCCCCCGCGTCGCACCCGAGGACGCGTGGCACGAGGGCCGTCGACACGTAGAGGCGGTCGAGCCGCGCCTGTGCATTATACGCACTGAAGGTGTACCCCCTCTGCATGGGGTGGACGAGGCGGTACGCGTCACGGAGCGGGGAGTCCTCCACCAGCGCTGCCATCGCCGCCGCCGGGGCGCAGTCGCGCCACTCGAGGGGCCCCGCAGAGCGGGCGCGGTCACGTGGGCTCTCGACAAAGTTGAAATCGCCTGCGAGCACGAGGTGTGTATGGCCAGCAGCAAGCGGTCGGATGTGCTCCTCGATGAACGCCGCCTGCACTGCTGGCCGGTTTGGCTGCGAGGCCGGAAGGTACGCGTTGACGAGGCGCAGCCGCCCAGCTCCCCCACCTCCAGCTCCCCCACCCCCACCCCCACCACCCGCGCCCCCACCACCCCACGTGATATCCATCACCATCAGCCGGCCGTCGCCATCCGCCTGGACGAACGGTTGGAGCACTGCCACGAGGTCCGACCGCACGAGGATGGCGACACCAGCCAAGGTCCCCGCGCCGCCCCCCCAGAAGAAGGTGTAGGACTCAGTCCCCAGGTGGTAGGCACAGCCGGACGCGTACCGGTCGACGCCATCCATCCTCGCGACGTCATCAGCTGCAATATGCACCTCCTGGAGGCACACCACATCGAGGCGGCGGTCGTGCGCCCAGACTCGCATGAGATCCACCAGCTTGGGCCCCTCTCGCAGGCCGCGCACGTTGTGCGTGCCCACCCGGAGGCCGGGGGCAAAGCGGCCTCCGCGCGCAGGCTGTCCAGCAGGTGGCGTCATCCGTGCACGATGAACGGGTGGCCATCTGGCAGGGGGTCACCCAGGCGCCAGTCGTCCGGCAGCGCCGGCATCACGGGGCAGCCCGCAGCATTGAGGATGTTTCTGACATGGTCCATCGGCCAGTCGTGATGCCCGCCCCGCTTGCTCACGACGGGGGTCTGGACAGTGTATCCGTTGAGGATGTCCATGATCCACTCCTTCGCTGCGTCGGCTGTCGGGAAGCTCCCGCAGTGGATGGCGTCCCTGAGTCCGCTGGTGATCCCGGGGTTGTCGACGGGCCCAATGCACGGTCCGCCCCGCGCGTACGCAAAGGCATGAACCTTGCCGCGGACCCATCCACCACCATCCTCTCCACGACCAGTGGCCTCCCCAGTAGTGGCCAGGGCCTGCGTCTGCCCGCCCCCTCCACCCGCACCCGCTCCTCCAGCTCCCCCACCACCAACAGCTTCTACAGCCCCCGCGCCCCCACCCGCCGCGGCCGGAGCAGCAGCAGGCATGGCGACACCACCCTCATCACCACCAGTCCTACGGCGTGCCATGAGAGAGTTTTACAATCCACTTCTGGCGGTCACACGTACGGTTCCAAAGCTCCAGTGGGACTTAGAGAATCAAGGCTCAAGGCCCACAAAAGGTCAAGCTACAAGTAGCCCACGGTAACGCCATCCACACTTGGTGGCGGGCGCCAAGCAAGCAGCACCACTGTGCAGGCTGCACACCCAGCCCCTCAAATGGCCAGAGGGCGGACCCAAGGTATAAAAACATGAAGGGAACAAACAGCCCTCCCGCAGACCACCGGAAGCGGGGCTAATAGCACACCCGCCGCAGCACTCTACTCAGCGACCACACCGCACCCGCCACCGCACGCGTGTGGCGCCACCTCCCCTTCAAAAACACCCCCAGAGGGAATGCCATCTAGCAAGCAGGTGCAGGCACCCGCTCGCCGTCAACGACGAGGCGCGCGCGGTGGAACTGCGCCCGCTTCCCCGCAACCTTGGCGGCGAGGAAAGCGGGCCACAGCGCCTGGTGCTGCGCCTCCTCGCGGTCACTGAGGACGTCGAAGACTGCAGTCGAGTCCACGCAGCGGCGCAGCTCGTGGCGCCAGCGCACGACAGTGTCGGCCACGGCGTCAGACGCCACGGTGAAGAGCACACGCAGCACACCGCCCCCGCGTGGCTCCACGCCGATGCCCCCGACGGCAGGCTTGGCGTTGAGGAGCGACGCGGACACGACGCCACCATCAGCCGGCTCCCGCCGGCCGGTGCCGCCGTAGAGGAAGCGCACGACATCCGTAGCCAGGCGGACGGGCAGGCTGGTGCCGTCCTCGGCAGCTGCAGCGATCCGCTCCGCCGCCGCCGCCGTCGCCTCCTCTTCATCCATCCGCCTGCCACCGCCCGCGAGGAACCAGGTGGCGCCGCGTGCCACCGGGATGGACAGCACGAAGCTGCGGCGCAGCGACGTGTCGCCCACACGTGCAGGCAGCCCCCCCCGGCGGGAGGGGCCGCGCGCAGATGCGGCACGCGTGGCGCCCGACGCAGGCCGCTCCGTCGCCGGCCCCCCCCCGCCGACGCCACAGGGGCGGCAGCAGCAGCGGGCCGGGCAGGCTGAGCAGCCTCGGCAGCAGGCGCAGCGCGGGGCGCCGCACTGTGGGCCGCATGGCCGGCCCGCGCGCGGGCGGGCTCTGCATGCGGCATCTGCATGGGCGCCCCAGGGACGCGGCTCACCAGGAGGCTCACCACATCCACCAGGGACGCAATCTGTTGCGCCTGCGCCTGCACCACAGCGAGCACCCCCGCAAGGGCACCGCTGTGGCCGGCGTCGGCAACCTGTGGCGCGCCCACCTGCGTCGGCGCATTCTGTGGCTGGGCGCGCGCCCTCGCCTCCCTGTCCAGCAGCCCCCCTACCAGGCGTCTGATGTCTGCCTGCCCCGCGCACAAGAGGGTTTTACAATCACAGGCCGGCGGTCACAATCAGTTCCAAAGTTCCAGCAGGATCAGACAGCAGGCACAAGGCCCACCAAAAAGGTCAAGCTACAAAAGTAGCCCACAGCAGCGCCACCCACACTAGGTGGTGGGCGCCAAGCAAGCAGCACCGGAAGTCAGGCACCACACTCAGCCCTGAAGCAGCCAGAGGCAGACCCCAGGTATAACCGGCTGTAAAGCCAGGACCATGAAGGGACCAAGAAGGCCCACCCCCAACCACCCGAAAGCAGCCAAATATGGCACCCGCCGCAACACTCTACTCAGCGACCACACTGCACCCGCCACCACGCGCGTGTGGCGCCACCTCCCCTTCAAACACACCCCCCAGAGGGGATGCAACTTAGCAAGCAGGTGCAGCCACCCGCTCGCCGTCAACCACGAGGCGCGCGCGGTGGAACTGCGCCCGCTTGCCCGCAGCCTTGGCGGCGACGAAAGCGGGCCACAGCGCCTGGTTCTGCGCCTCCTCGCGGTCACTCAGGACGTCGAAGACCGCAGCCGACGGTTCAGACCAGCATTGTCGGTTGCGCAGCGCGTGGCGCCAGCGCACGACGGTGTCGGCCACGGCGTCAGACGTCACGGTGAAGAGCACACGTAGCATGCCGCCCGCGCGCGGCTCCACACCGATGCCCCCGACGGCATGCTTGGCGTTTAGGAACGACGCTGACACGACGCCGCCGCTAGCCGGCTCGTTTTGGCGAGAGGCTTCGTGCAGGAAGCGCACGACATCCATAGCCAGCAGACAGGCAGGCTGATGCCTGCCTCGGCGTTGAGAGCGAGCCGCTCCGCCGCCGCCAACGCCGCCCCCACCGCGTCGTCGTTAAATTCGCTGCTGATAATGCCATCATCCGCGATGAGCCTGGTGGCGGCTGCCACTGGGATGGACAGCACGTGGCTGCGGCGCAGCGACGTGTCGCCCACACGCGCATGTCCTCGTGGGCTACAACCAATCTCTAGGGCTGCATGTCAGAAGCAGAACATGTGAGTTTTGTAACAAAATTACACAAGCCTGAAGCCTTGGGAAGCCCCTGGAATCAGGGCCAGCGACAGCATGCTCCAATCCACCCCATCATGTGACCCCCACATGATCATGCCCGTGTGACCGTCAGTGCTTGCCACGTGAGGGCGTGTCACAGGGCAGGGCCTGGGAGATGTAGATTGCATGCGGTACGAGTTACATCCAATTTGGCTGCCACAATTAGTTCTGAATTCCCAGCGGTATACATGACCGCCTGCAATCGCAGGCTGGTCGCTTTAATCACACGGCCTCTCGCCCTCGCTTAAACCCCACTCGATTCACTGGCACGGGCACATGCACAAAAACTGTCCCCACTGTTCACACAAAACCAACCTCGTCGCAAACCCTGAAAAAAAACAGGGCTGGTCAACGGTGCGTCTTCAATTCGGCAGTATGCTGCCAACGGCCAGTAAAGGGCGGGTGGCAGTTAGATTCCCGCAGGGTGATTTTCCGCCTGTTTCTCTCTTCAGGGGTATTCCAAAGAACATGTTTTAAAGATAAAAGTTCCGTTAAGTGTTGACGCATTTGGGGGGGGGGGCTAAAGATCATCACAGCCACCGAGTCTAGGCTTCAAACGTGAACTAGGTCAGACTGAATTGAGAAGAAGCGCTGCTGGTCTATAAATTGTAGGTTAGTATATTGTCACAATAAGAACCGCGTGTTGAGGCAATTCGATTTTAGAATCGCCCGACTTGAAACAAATTTTGTCCTTTAAAGGACATTCCTTGAACAACTTGGCGTGATATATACACGATTGGGTGGGCCGGGGTTTGGTAGCTTTGAACATGTGGGTACAAATCTAGGTAGGGTCAAATGTGCGTCACGTGTTCACGTGTCGTGGCTCAACAGGACAGTGCTTGGCGTCACTGCGTCCAGGCCGGCGACCACGCTGCACCATGGATCTGTCCCAGTACTTGGTTACGCAAGTCGGGGGCCCCTGCCTACAGCACGCTGTGCTGATTGAGCACGGCCACGATCGTTGGGTCGAGCAGTGGTTTGAATTGCGTGATGAAGGAGGGCGCAGAGGTGGACATGCCCGGCGTGGTGAGCGAGCTAGTCGTGCGCGTCGAGCGCGTCGTGGAGATCATGGGGGTGGGCAGGGAGGGATCGCGAGGGAGGAAGGGCGAGGAGGAAGGGCCGGCGATGTGCGAGGAGCAGAAGCGCAGCGCTGTGTGGGTGGCGGTGGAGGGCGAGGAGGGCGCGCGCTTCATGGTTCCACCAGAGTTGGGCGCGCCAGCGAGCACCTGTGCGCTGAGGGATGCGCAGAGGTAGAACGCAGAGACGTGGCGCCGCGGTGGTGGCCTGCGGTGGGTCAACGGTGTGCGCCTGTCGTAAGCGTCAACGCCGCCGGTCGACGCAGCACGAGGCATCGATGCGCGCACGACAGGCACCACAGCCGCTGCGTCGACGCACGCCTGCAGCTCGGCCCATGCCTGCCGCTCCTCACACGCTCGCAGCTCGGTCCATGCCTCCTGCGCACACGCAACCACGCACCCCCCTGCGTCGCTGCAGCTGTGGGGAAGGACGGCGTGGCTCGCGACGCCAGTGACCTCGATGCAGTCGAAGTCCCGCAAGTCCGCAGTTGACTTGCACGACCGCACGTGATTAGCCGGCGGCAGCTGCGCCATCAGCGCCGACGTCGGCGCACTAGATGGCTCGACTGGCAGGAGGCCCTTCGTCTTCGACGGCACAGGGGTTGTCGTAGTCAAGGAGGCGGATGCCGGGCTCATGCCGTGCAAAGGCGTGCGCGAGGTCAAGAAGCACGAGGCAATCACGCCGGGACGATCAGCCAGGCCGCGCGCATGTAGCTTGGTCCATAGATTGGACAGCTTCGCCTGCATTGGGCGCACACGCACACGTGTGACACAAGGGCGTGTGAGGAGAAAGACGTGTACATGTGTGTGGTAGGAAGACGCTGCACATGTGCGTGGTGGTTGCATGTGCTTGAGCTTTTGCTGTGTGTGTCTGTTATTTGTGTACACATGTTGCAGCCACGGCAACATCCGAGCGGCCCAGAGTCGCACGCGCAGGACGTGTGGGTGGCTCCTGCATGCATGAGTGCGTGTGGGTGGTTCCGCTAGCTTTGCGCCTCTCTACTAGTATCCGATCCATCGCATACGCACCTTGAACGACGCTGCACCAGTGGACAGCCTGTTCCCTGGCCGGTCTAGTCCGCCGTCCATGCTGCGAGGAGGGAGCACAATCTCACGAATGCGACACTCTACGCGTGCGACACTCTTCGGGGCTGCGCCTCTTCTGCTGTGTAGATGTGGTGCAGATACCCAACTGTGAGGTGAGTAAGATTACTTCCTTATGCAGGATGTGTAGGGGATGTGCAGGGGATGCCACGTAGGGTTTAGGTCTTGAACCCAAATAGGTCTAATCGCTAATTAGTCGGCGCTCAAACCGTCCCACGATGTTCTAGGAACGGCACGAACACACGCGATACGCTCAGTCGCCCCCTCGACGTTGCCGTGTGTTAGCAATATCCGTAGATTTTGCCATCGGGAAGGAAACCCCTGACACACACTGTTGCTGAAGTCGTAGGTGCGACGCGCAGGCAACGCGGCAATGGCAGCGGGTGCACGCACGTGTGCCACCGTCTGCCCAGCAGAGTGGCACTCTGCAGCAGTGAATGGTGCTCAGCAACAGCTTCAAACCAGGGCTGGCGCGCTGCCACTGCCACTGCACCCTTCAGCTGCAGACATCGTGCACCACAATAACCACATGACCAACGCAGGGCGTACGGGGGGGGGGGGCGTCCTGCTGCCCTGAAGCTGCAATGGCAGTGGTGGCACCGAGGGAGAAAGTGGCGCAAGTGCACGCACAGGCGCGCGCCGCCCCAACTTCCGCCCGTCCCAACTTCCGCCCGTCCCTCCCGGCGTCCGCCCGACTCGCGACACGCGCGGCGACCCGTTTGCCCAACAGCCTCGTGCGTGCCCTACCGCCTCTCCTCCGTCGTGCCGCCGCCTTCGTCGTCGCTGCTGTCGCTGTCGCTGTCGCTCTCGTCACTGCTGCTGCTACTGTCGCTGTCGCCAGTGGCAGCCACGGCCACGCGCTCGCGCCTGAACCCGAAGCCGGTGGCGGGCGAGTGGAACAGCACGGGGTGGGACTCGCCAGCGAGGTGCGACTGGAAGGGCGTCATCGCACGCACTGCTGCCTCCTGCGCACATGCGCATGCGAGGGGGCAGTTGCGGGGTAAGCGTGTGTGACACGGGCAGTGTCGCATTAGGCGCTCTGCATGGTAAGGGCGCTAGGCGCCTCGAACTAACCTACACAGCAAGCTAAGCTAGACCCGACGTCCCGTGACGGTGTGTGTGCGAAGAGTGGAGAGCGAGAGCGGCGGAAGGGCACAGGGTGGCAGTCAGGAGAGAAGGAAGAGTGAGAGAGAGTGAGAGAGTGTGAGAGAGAGAGAGGTAGAGAGAGAGGTGCAACTGGAAGGGCGTCATCGCACGCACTGCTGCCGCCTGCGCACACGTGCATGTGCGGGGGCAGTTGCAAGGTGAGCATGTGTGTACGAAGAGTGAGGAGCGAGAGCGGCAGCAGGGCATAGGGTAGGAGTCGAGAGTGAGCGTGGGTGAGAGAGAGAGAGAGAGAGAGAGAGAGAGAGAGAGAGAGAGAGAGAGAGGGAAAGAGAGGTGCAACTGGTAGGGCGTCATCGCACGCACTGCTGCCGCCTGCGCGTGTGAGGGGGCAGCTGCGGGGTGAGGTTGTGTGCGTCTACAGTTTGCAGTTTACAGTACGCACCCTCGGGGCGTGCGATTGAGGGAGCTGCCTAACGAGGCTAACTACCATGTGTGCGTGTGTGTGCGTGTGTGCGTGCGGTGAATGGAAGAGTGGAGGAGCGAGAGCGGCGGAAGGGCACAGGGCGGGAGTCAAGAGAGAGAAAGAGAGAGAGAGAGACGGATGGGTGGCTTGGAAGGGCGGCGTCGCGTGCGCTTGCTGCCGCCTGCGCACATGCACGAGCGCGTGCACACGTGAGGGGGATTGGGCAGTTGGGGGGGGGGGGGGGTAGTCAACAGTCAACAGTGGAGTCTCGGGCTGGCTCACGCCAGGCACCGCCACCTGCCCGCAGGACCACGACCACAAACGGATGGGCTGTTCGGTGCAAAAGCGGTGGCCTGTCAACCAAGGGGGCTGAGATTCGGTTACAATGTCAGTGACTAGCTAGACAGGCACACGTCAGGCAGTGATGTCCTTAGCGCCCCTGCAGCCCCCGCTGCGGGGGCAAAATGGGAAATCTTGGGGGGAAACTGAAGGGGCGAATCGCGGGAATTTCGCTCCGAGAAGTGTGAAAATCTGCATTTTTCACACTTTTCTGCAAAAAATTGCCTCATGCGGGGGCACTACGTATGCTGGCATGTTCCCTCCAATATTGCGGGGGCGAACAGGACATTCTTGGTTTCCTTAAGGACAACACTGGCACGCGTCAGTTGGTGTCCTGGATCGGGGCAGCAGTTGTCGGTACAACTGCCAGTGCCACAGCTGCTGCAATTCGCCACGCCGCGATGACATGCCCTACCACAATCCCAACGTCTGAGGCGAGCAAGTGAATGAGGTCATAACGCTTGAGGCGGGCGGGGGTGCGCCTCAGGCGGTGGTGGGCGCTCAAGGCGGTCCAGGTGGCGCCCGAGGCGGTCGCGGTGACGCCGAAGGCGCCGCTGAGGCGATCGGGAGAGCGCCTCAGGCGTCGGAGCGCACGAGGCGCTGCCTGATCCGCGCAAGTGAAGGCGCCGCCCGAGGCGCCGCCTCAGACGTTGGGAATGTGGTAGGGCATCGAATGGACCCCCCCACCACCACCACCACCGGACGCCTGAGCTCCAAAAGGTCACCCCGGGGCTCAGCTAAGGATCTGACAAAACAAATGACGGCCTACCCCTCACGCCCACATCCCCAATCTCATCACACTTGAGCGTTGTTTTTGCAAAGTGAAACATTCGTTTTTCACACTTTTCGAGCCGAAATTTGCGCAATATGTCATCCCCCAACGCCCAAATCGGCCCAAATCGAACTTCGCGCAGTCACCCCCGCAACGCCCAATTCGGCCCAAATCGGCCAATCTCACCCCGCGAATGCACTTTTGCGGGGTGCGGGGCGGCAAAGGAAACACTGGTCATCCAGCTGCCCCCCAAGCCTCCCCCCCCCCCCCCACACACAACTACCTCACCACACACAGAGACACTGCCCCCTTCCCCCCCTGCACCCCACCCCCCACACCGCCACCCCACAACTAGCTCACCACACAAAGAAACATTGCCCCCCCCCCCCCGACGCGCGCCACACCCCCACTACCACACATACTGCCACACATACTGCCACACATACTGCCACACATTCTGCCACACTAACTGCAACACCCACCGCACGCCTGCGCTCCAGGAAATCCCCCTCCTGCGTCGGGTCAACGCGCAAGGCGTGGCCGCGCGCGGGAGCCCAATCGAGCGACTGCGTGTGTGTGTGTGCGTGTGTGTGTGTGTGCGTGCGTGTGTGTGTGCGTGTGTGTGTGTGCGTGCGTGTGGGTGTGCGTGTGTGTGTGTGTGTGCGTCTCAAAATACAGGGCGTGGCCGCGCGCGGGAGCCCAATCGAGCGACTGCGTGTGTGTGTAAAATCACTGGCGATGGCTATCAGAAATTCCAAAAGGAAATCACTGGCGATAGCTATCGGAAATTCCGCCCCACACGCGTCATTGCAGGCTAGCTATCAGTGTCGCCTCGGAAGGATTTTAGTATTTGTGTATTTCCCCGGCTCCAGCGACTTTGACCGCTCATGCCAGGCGCAACACATCGCGGGTGGTCACGCAACGCATGCCGTTGTGTTGCTCCCGGCGAAAGCTTTCCGACACACCCCTCCGCCCTCTCGCACCAAGTGTGGGATGGTTTTCTGGGAAATGGGAAATCCGGCGCCGAGCGGTATATGGCTCGCAGAGGGATCACTGCTGGCTATCAGGCAACGCTGCCACCAGTGATTTCCTTTTCGACTCCACAGCCATTTGGCTGTATTCCGGCTGCACTTTGACCTTGAACACAGCTCAACCCATCCAGTGGATAGGTAGTCTGACGAGCCCATCAGACAGAGCTCGTCTAGAGCTTCCAAGTGACCTACATATGAGGAGAAGCGGTCAACGGCAGGTCAACGGTCGACGCGGTCGAAGCATAATCCGTTTGAGGAAGAATTAATCAAAACTTCTGAAAAGGAAATCACTGGCTGCCACACACCTGCCACGTCCTGTTGGCCGCCGGCTGCTGCGTCGCTGGACGCGCCCACCAAGCACTCACGGGGGCGGGGGGGCCGGCAGACACGAGGTTTCCCGGGCGCTGTGGGGCGGCCTGCGTGTGTGTATGTGTGTGTGAGTGTGTGTGTATGCGTGTGTGTGTGTGTGTGAGGTCGATTTTACAGTCCGGCGTGTGTGTGAGTCGGTGCGTGCGTGCGTGTGTGCGCGCGTGTGTGTGTGTGTGTGTGTGTGTGTGTGCGTGTCAGTGTATGTGTGTGTGTGTGTGTGTGTGTGTGTGCGAGTGAGAGAGACGGCTGGGTGGCAGATTGATTGGCCGCGAGGGCACGAGTGCTCACGGGGACGGGTGTGTGTGTGGGGGGGGGGGGCAGACACGAGGGGCGCCAGGCGCTGTGGGGCGGCCTGTGTGTGTGTGTGTATAAGTGTGTGTGTAAGTGTGTGTGTCTCGCGAAGGGTGAAAATGGGCTGTAGGGCGTGACTTGAAAGGTGTGTGTGTGTGTGTGAGTGAGTGTGTGTGTTATGTGTGTGTGTGTGTCTCACGAAGGGCAAAAATGGGCTGTGGAGCGTGACTTGAAAGGTGTGTGTTCATGTTTGTGTGTGTGTGTGTGTGTGTGTCTCACGAAGGGCAAAAATGGGCTGTGGAGCGTGACTTGAAAGGTGTGTGTTCATGTTTGTGTGTGTGTGTGTGTGTCTCGCGAAGGGCGAAAATGGGCTTTCGAGCGTGACTTGAAAGGGGTGTGTGTGTTTGTGTGTGTGTCGTGAAGGGCGCAAATGGGCTGTGGAGCGTGACTTGAAAGGTCCGTTGCGACCTTTACCTTCCATTTCTGCTTTAGCCGTTCTACGAAGGCTCACTGAGTCGGAGTAGGACGAGGCTCACTGAGTCGGAGGAGGAAGGGCGAAGAGACAAGACGAGAGGCAAAATTGTACCAGATTTTGACTTCTCTGTTAATTGGTCTCTCGACCGACATCCAACCGACTTGGGTGCCCACCACCGCCTGAGGCGCACCCCCGACCCGGTGATCCTTGGGAAGGATTTAGCAATTAATTATTATTCTGCTTTTTCCCGGCTTTTTCCCGGCACAGTTATTTTTTCCGGCTTTTTCTCGGCACAATTTATTTCTTCCCCGAGGGGAAAAGCGGAAAAGCGGAATAGCCTGCAAAGCGATTAATGGAAATTCCGCTAAGATTCCGCTCCGAGCGGTTTAGTGCCATGATGATGATGATGATGGATATTACAGTCTGTGTGACACCAGTAATGATGTATAAGACCGGTGTCGGCGCTAGCGCCCAACACCTTAAACTCAGTTTCAGTGGGAAACTGGCTGGCTACCTGGTAGGGGTGAGGGTAAACCCCCACACGCGCGCACGCACTGGACCTAGACAGGACACTGGGCCCCCAGATCCACCCTATACCACCCAGGTAGTGACAGCAACGCATTGTTGGTGTGCGCCTGTGTTCTACTACTAGTCCCGCCGCCGCCATTGGCTCCAGCAATCTCCTCCATGCCCGCCAGCAATCTCCTCCACGCCCGCCAGCAATCTCCTGTATGCCCGCCAGCAATCTCCTCCATGCCCGCCAGCAATCTCCTGTATGCCCGCCAGCAATCTCGTCCATGCATGGGCGCCGCCATGCGATCTCCATGCGCCGCGCCGCGCTCCATGCGCGCCAGCACCCGTACCACCCGCCTCATTCCCGTTCTTTAGCCATTCCCCGTGACACCTATGGCTGATCCTTGTTCCGCCGTCCCCTTTGGCATCTGTAACCCGTATCCTCTCCCTGTAGCCTCATTCCCCGTTCTTAACCGCCATCTCCATTATGGTGCCCGCCCGCTGGTGGGGCCTCGTCTCGCCCCATGCCGCACGGCTAGTGTATTGATTGCTGCGCCATCTATAATCTGCGCCTTGGGGCAGGGAACCCCTGCGCCACAACCTCCTCATAAAGCCTAGCCGCATGTGCCTCGCTTCCCATGTTTCTCAATTTCTCGCCATCCGCTTCCATGCCCGCCTGCAATCTCCTCCACGCCCGCGAGCGATCTCATGTTTGCCCTCAAGCAAGCTCCTCCATGCCCGCCAGCAATCTCCTCCATGCATGCACACGCAGAGCGCCGCCATGCAACCCCCATGCGCCGCGCGCGCCGTGCTCGCGCCGCGCCCGCCAGCTCCCGTAGCCTCATTTCCCGTTCTTTACCCATGCGCCGTGACGCATTAGCCTTGTCCGCCGTCCCCTGGCATGCATAACCCGTAGCCTCATCCCCGGTAGCCGCATTCCCCGTTCTTAGCCGCCATCTCCATTATGGTGCCCGTCCGCTGGTGGGGCCTCGCATCGCCCCATGCCGCACAGCTGGTGCATCGATCGCGTCGCCATCTAATAATCTGCGCCTTGGGGCAGGGAACCCCTGCGCCGCAACCTCCTCACAAAGCCTAGCCGTACGTGCCTCGCTTCCCATGTTTCTCAATTTCTCGCCATCCGTCTCTCTCTTCCATCCAGGCACAGTAAACCATTAGGAGCCGCAATCTGCTTGAGTTCCGATCGTTGTGAGAGGGGGTGCATGCTCGCCGCAATTCTCGCCATCGTGCATCGTGCTCTCCATCGTACCGCTGCCCCATCTGCCACATAGCCTCGCCCCATCAGGAACAGTTCACCAGTAGCGCTGTGCGTCAGAGCCGCTCAGGGTAAATTTCCAGATTTTCAGCCGCCCAGTACCTAGCGCAGTTGTCCCGGTTGTCCACCATCGAGCGGCGCCAGGGCGGGAGCCCCTGGCGAAGAGCTTATAAGCTAAATAATTCGGAAAACCTAGCAAGGAACACTGCCCCGACCGCCTCAGGCGTTACGACAGCCTTGGCGTGCGGTGGTGGGCGCACAACAGTTGATGTTGGTGTTGGTCTTGGTGTTGGTTGGAAGCTAAACCCTAAGTATCTTGGTTGGCGTGAAAAGGCTAGGCCTTTTCCGTCTGTCCCCGAGTATAGCTATAGCTCTGGGGTAAGGAAGAAGCTTTCAACCAGTGTTTCCGTTAGCCAACCCGCAACCCGACAAAGTGAACTTCCGGGTTAAGATTGGCCCATTCGAGCTGGCGCGTCGGGTTGAGATTGCGCGATTTCAGACCCGAAAAAGTGTGAAAATCGGCATTTCACACCTTTTCCGCCAAAATTCGCCTCCGTCGGGATGAGATTGGCGAAATTGACGTGAGGCCCGGGTTGAGCCATCATTTCCCCAAATCCTTGACGGAACCACTGGCGCATACAGCAGTCGGAGTGGCGCCTAGGGCGGGCATGGGTGGCGCCTGAGGCGGTCTTGGCGCGCATGAGGCGGCGCCTCATGCGCGCACGTCAAGGCGCCGCCTGAGGCGTTGAAAATGTGGTAGGGCTCCCCCTCGCCTCGCCCGCGACCGGTGCAGCCCACAGCAGCTTGCAGAGAGGCTGCGCGGAGCCACGCCCTACCAGAGCGAGCCCTTGGCGCCCCAAGTGACCCAACGTGAAACTCCAAACCCCGTGCGCGCGCGCGCTCAGCCACCACCCCTTCCACAGTCCCGTCGTCTCATCCGCGCGTGGGGTGCGCCTCAGGCGGCGCATCAGGCGGTCGGCGCGCATGAGGCGCCGCCTGATCCGCGCAAGTAAATGCGGCGCCTCATGGGGATGTGGTAGGGCCCAAGCCACAGCCAGTGCGCGGGGTTTCCATGATGGTGAGCCACCTCCCCCTCACCTCGCCCACAACGGGTGCAGTCCCTAGCAGCTTGCACAGAGGCTGCGCAAAGCCGGTGCGCCGGGAGAACGCGTTGGCGGGGATTGCGTGCTCGTGGTAACGCAGCCACACCTGCGTGTATGTGCATGTGTGTGTGCGTGTGTGTGTGTGTGTGTGTGTGCGTGTGTGTGCATGTGTGTGTGTGTGTGCATGTGTGTGTGTGCGCGGGGGTGTTCATGAGAGTGTGTGCATATGTGTGTTAATGTGTGCGTGCGTGCGTGTGCGTGTGGGTGTGTGCGCGCATGCGTGCATGTGTGCGCGCGTGTGTGTGTGGGTGTGTATGTGGGGGGTGTCTGTGTGTGCGCCAAACAGTGCCCCCTCGCGCGCATGTGCGCACACACACACACACACACACACACACATAGACAGACACACACACACACATACACACACACACACACACGGCACACACACACCTTGACTCCGATCACACCCATGCGCGTAGGAGCGGCGGCCGCGCTGTGATCACTGTAAGTGATTGGGCGATGCAACCGCCTCCCGCCCCCCACACACACACACCTACATACACACACACACACACACACGCACACACACACACACGGCACGCACACACCTCGACTCCGATCACGCCCATGCGCGTCGGAGCGGCGGCCGCGCCGTTGTGGCTGTGCGTGTTTGGGTGATGCAGCCCCCCACCCCACCCCCCACCCACACACCCACACCCACACCCACACCCACACCCACACACAATCGCGGCACGCACACACCTTGACTCCGATCACACCCATGCGCGTCGTAGCGGAGGACGCGCCGTAGTCGATGTGTGTGTTTGGGCGGTCGAGCCCTGTCTCCCCGTGCTCCCACTCTTTGATAGCTGCCATCGTCGCCTTGCGCCCCAGCCGTCCGCTGATACGGACCTTGATGCCCTGCGTGTGTGTGGGGGGGGGGGCATGCGTGTGACCACTGGCGCCCAGTGGTCTCTGGGGGGGATTTTAGTGATTAGTTTTTTGCCGGCTCCATCAACTTTGACCGCTCATACCAGGCACAATACACAGCGGGTATGCATGCAACACATGCCGTTGGGCTGCTCTCGGCAAGAGCTTTCCAACGCACCGCTCCACGCCCTCTCCCACCAAGTGTGTGGTGGTTTTCTGGGAAATGGGAAATCCGGCTCGGAGCGGTATACGGCTCGCAGGGGAATCACTGCTGGCGCCATGTCTCCCCCCGCTCCTCTCCCAACCCAGTACCATGACACGAGTCCTGG
This sequence comes from Chlamydomonas sp. UWO 241, assembly GCA_016618255.1. NCBI lineage: Eukaryota > Viridiplantae > Chlorophyta > Chlorophyceae > Chlamydomonadales > Chlamydomonadaceae > Chlamydomonas > Chlamydomonas priscui. The sequence continues at coordinate 61,339 of VFSX01000346.1, forward strand.
TATGGTCCTGGTCCTCGACACTTGAAATGGACCACCGCTATATTCTGCAACACCCCTCCCACACTCACACCCTCCATACTCCCCACACACCCCACACCACCCGCCATGGTCCTGGTCCTGATGCTCGAAATGAACGAGCGCTCGATTCCGTTCAAGCTGTTGCCGGAGTCTCCACACCCCACACACCCCACACCCCACACCACCCACACCACCCGCCACGACAGATGCCATGGTCCTCCATGCTCGAAGTGAACGAGCGCTCGATTCCGTTCAAGCTGTTGCCAGATTCGCCACCCCCCGCCACACACCCCACACCCCACACTGCTCATATGACTCACCATGACAGGCGCCGTGGCCCTTGATGCTCGAAATAAAGATGCCCTCGATTCCGTTCCAGCTGTTGTCGGACTCTCCACACCCCGCCACACACCCCACACCCCACACTGCCCACACTACCCGTCATGGCACGCGTCTGTTTCCTCGATGCTCGAAACGGAGAAGCGCTCGATTCCGTTCCAGATGTTGTCGGACTCTCCACACCCCGCCACACACACCACACACCACACTGCCCACACCACCCGCCATGGCACGCGTCTGTTTCCTCGATGCTCGAAATGGAGAAGCGCTCGATTCAGTTCCAGCTGTTGCCGGATTCTCCACACTGCTCCACACACCACACACACCACACCACGCACACTACCCGTCATGGCACGCGTCTGTTTCCTCGATGCTCGAAACGGAGAAGCGCTCGATTCCGTTCCAGCTGTTGTCGGACTCTCCACACCCCACCAAACACCCCACACCCCACACTGCCCACACCACCCGCCATGGCACGCGTCTGTTTCCTCGATGCTCGAAACGGAGAAGCGCTCGATTCCGTTCCAGATGTTATTGCATTCTCCACACCCCGCCACACACCCCACACCCCACACTGCCCACACTACCCGCCATGGCACGCGTCTGTTTCCTCGATGCTCGAAACGGAGAAGCGCTCGATTCAGTTCCAGCTGTTGTCGGACTCTCCACACCCCGCCACACACCCCACACCCCACACTGCCCACACTACCCGCCATGGCACGCGTCTGTTTCCTCGATGCTCGAAACGGAGAAGCGCTCGATTCCGTTCCAGATGTTGTCGGACTCTCCACACCCCGCCACACACACCACACGCCACACTGCCCACACCACCCGCCATGGCACGCGTCTGTTTCCTCGATGCTCGAAATGGATAAGCGCTCGAATCAGTTCCAGCTGTTGCCAGATTCTCCACACTGCTCCACACACCACACACACCACACCACGCACACGACCCGCCATGACATGATGAGAGTCCTGGACCTCGATGCTCGAAATGAATAAGCGCTCGATTCAGTTCCACAGCTCACCAGATACCCCACTCCTCCACACCCCACACCGCACCATGACAGAGTCCTGGTCCTCGATGCTCGAAATGAAGAAGCGCTCGATCCGGTTCCAGCTGTTACCGGACTCCAGGGCGGCCGCGACGTACGAGGCGACAACTGGCGCCGACTGTGTGTGTGTGTGCGTGTGTGTGTGTGTGTGTACGTGTGTGTGTGTGTGCGTGTGTGTGTGACGGGAGGGAAGGGGGGGAGGGGGCAACTTGGGAGCCATGCATGGCTGTAGAGTAGACACTAGACACCCCCAGCCGCACTCGCCTGGAAGATGTTGGAGAACAGGGAGGGGGCGGAAGTGGACCGCGCGGCCCGCGGCCGATGAGAGAGACTGGTGCAAGCTAGCACACACACATGCCGACCATCGTAGGAGGCTTGCGTGGCTGAATACACCCCCCGCCCACTTGCAAACCTCCACACCTCCACACACCCCGCCCACTTGCACACCTTCACACCTCCACACACCCCGCCCACTTGCACACCTCCACACCTCCACACCCCCAGCCCCCTTGCACACCTCTACACCTCCACACCCCCAGCCCCCTTGCCCACTTGCACACCTCCACACCCCCAGCCCCCCTGCAGACCTCCACACCTCCACACCCCCAGCCCCCTTGCCCACTTGCACACCTCCACACCCCCAGCCCCCCTGCAGACCTCCACACCTCCACACCCCCAGCCCCATTGCCCACTTGCACACCTCCACACCCCCAGCCCTCTTGCACACCTCCACACCCCCAGCCCCCTTGCACACCTCCACACCCCCAGCCCCCCTGCACACCTCCACACCCCCAGCCCCCCTGCACACCTCCACACACCCCGCGCACTTGCACGACCCCAGCCACACTCGCCTGGAAGATGTTGGAGAAGAGGAAGGGGCGGAAGTGGACCGCGTGGCCCGCGGCCGATGAGAGAGACTGGTGCAGCAGGTCACTCACATCACGCGTTGTCACCGGCAGGCCGAGGCCCTTGAGGCCAGTCGCGGGCTGTGTGTGTGCGTGTGTGTGCGCGTGTGTGCGCGCGTGTGCGTGTGCGCGCGCGTGCACGTGCGCGTGTGCGTGCGCGTGTGTGCGCGCGTGTGCGCGCGCGTGTGCGTGTGTGTGTGTATGCGCGTGTGTGCGCGTGCGTGCGTGTGTGTGTGCGTGCGTGTGTGTGTGTGTGTGTGTGTGTGTGCGTGTGTGTGTGTGTGCGTGTGTGCGTGTGTGTGCGTGCATGCGTGCGTGTGTATGTGTGTGTGTGCGTGTGTGTGTATGCATGTGTGTGTGTGTGTGTGAAGTTGCTCATGCCACGCGTTGTCACCGGCAGGCCGAGGCCCTTCAGGCCAGTCACGGGCTGCGTGTGTGTGTGTGTGTGTGTGTGAGAGAGGGAGGGCGTTGAGAGAGGGAGAGTTGAGAGTGAGAGAGGGAGAGTCATACAGCGAGAGAGTCGTAAAGAGTCGGAGAAAGCCGGAGAAAGAGAGACGGAGAGAGAGAGAGAGAGAGAGAGAGAGACAGAGAGCGACGGAGAGAGAGAGAGAGAGAGAGAGAGTCAAAAAGAGAGAGAAGGAGTCAGAGAAAAAGAGAGAGAGAGTCACAGAGGACAGAGAGAGAGAGAAAGAAACTGAGAGATGAAGAGAGTCAGAGAGAGCCAGGGAGGCAGAGTCAGAGCACGGCGGCGGCAAAAAGAAATCGGCGAAATCGGCGAAATCATCTCTTGCAATCCCCGCAAAGGTACAGCTAGAACACTAGCGGTGCACCTCTGAGGGCATCGGAGCCCTGCGCCCTGACGACGTAGTCTTTGCTGGAAGGCGGGTGTTACTGTGACTGTCACTGTTACTGTTTCTGTTACTGTCACTGTTATCGTCAATGTTACTGTTACTGCTACTGCCTCTGTTACTGTTTCTGTTACTGTCACTGTAACCGTCAATGTTACTGTTACTGTTACTGTTACTGAGGCAAGGTACAGCCAGAACACCAGCAGCGCACCTCTGAGGGCATCGGAGCCCTGACGCCGTCGACCGACCCCTCCTCCTCTGCAGCTGCTGCGGCGGCCGCGGCGGCCGCGACACGCGAAGCCTGCAGCGCCTCGAGCACCCTGTTCTGCTCCGGGTTGAGCAGCGACTCGGGCTGGGCGTCCGGACCAAGGGGGTTGAGCATCTGCGGCACGTGGGCGGCGGTGCGCGTGTGGTGTGTGGTGTGGTGTGTGGGGCGGGGTGGGGGGAGCAGGGGGTGCTCTGCTCGGGGTGTGGGAGCGTCTCGGGCTGGGCGTCCGGCCCGATGGGGGGTGAGCATCTGCGGTGTGGGTGTGGCGGTGCGCGTGTGGTGGGCGTGGTGTGGTGTGTGTGTGTGTGTGTGTGTTCTGCTCCGGGTTTTACCTGCTCTTTTTCTTTTACCTCTTATTTTTCTTATACCTGTGTCCCCTGCGCCATGTGCCCCCTGCGCCTGCGCCCCCTGCCCTTTGTGCCCCCTGCGCCTGTTCCCCCTGCCCCCCAATCAGAAAAGCACCTGCGCGACGGCGAGCCTAGGGTCCGACGCCCCCTGTGCCCCCTTGCGCCTGTGCCCCCTGCCCCCTGCCCCCCAAATCAGAAACGCACCTGCGCGACGGCGAGCCTTGGGTCCTGTGCCCCCCTGCCCCCTGTGCCCCCTGCCCCCTGTGCCCCCTGCCCCTGAATCGGAAACGCACCTGCGCCACGGCAAGCTAGGGGCCTGCGCCCCATGCCCCTGTGCCCCTTTCACCTGTGCCCCCTGCCCCCTGCGCCTGTGCCCCCTGCCCCCTGTGCCCCCCACGCCTGTGCCTCCTGCCCCCCGATCAGAAACGCACCTGCGCGACGGCGAGCCTAGGGTCCGACGCCCCCTGTGCCCCCTTGCGCCTGTGCCCCCTGCGCCCCCTGCCCCCTGCCCCCCAAATCAGAAACGCACCTGCGCGACAGGGGGCCTAGGGTCCGACGCCCCCTGTGCCCCCTTGCGCCTGTGCCCTCTGCCCCCTGCCCCCCAAATCAGAAACGCACCTGCGCGACGGCGAGCCTTGGGTCCTATGCCCCCCTGCCCCCTGTGCCCCTGCCCGTGCCCCCTGCCCCTGCCCCCTGTGCCCCTGCCCCCTGTGCCCCCTGCCCCCCGAATCGGAAACGCACCTGCGCCACGGCAAGCCTAGGGGCCTGCGCCCCCATGCCCCCTGCGCCCCTTTCACCTGTGCCCCCTGTGCCCCCTGCCCCATGCGCCTGTGCCCCCTGCCCCCTGTGCCCCCCACGCCTGTGCCCCCTGCTCCCCGATCAGAAACGCACATGCGCGACGGCGAGTCTAGGGTCCGACGCCTCCCTGCGCCTGCGATCCCTTTGCCTGTGCCCCCTGCCCCCAAATCAGAAACGCACATGCACGACTGCCAGTCTAGGGTCCTGCGCCCCCCTGCGCCTGTGCCCCCTGCGCCCCCCTGCCCCCTGCCCCTGCGCTGCGCCCTGCCCCCTGTGCTCCCTGCGCCTGTGCCCCTGCCCCCCCAATCAAAAAACGCACCTGCGCCACGGCGAGCCTAGGAGGCCTGCGCCCCCTTGCCCCTGTGCCCCCTGCGCCCCCTGCCCCTACGCCCCTGCCCCTGCGCCCCTGCCCCCTGCGCTGCGCCCCCTGCCCCCTGTGCCCCCTGCGCCTGTGCCCTCTGCCCCCCAATCAGAAACGCACCTGCGCGACAGCGAGCCTAGGGTCCTGTGCCCCCCTGCGCCTGGGCCGCTGCAGCTTGTCTGCCTCAGGCGTTGCAACCGGGGTCAGGTCGGCTTTGGGCCCTGCGATCACAAGTGTGGGAATCATGTGGGGGTAGTGCGGGGGGGGATCTTGGGTGTGTGTACGGGGGGGGGACAGGGGGGGGGAGGCGAGGGGGTGTTGCAACCGGGGTCAGGTCCGCCTTCGGCCCTTCAGTCGCGATTGTGGGAAGAGTGTGGAAGGAGAGTGGAGGGGGAGTGTGGGGTGTGTGCAGGGGGGGCATGAAGGGAGGAAGAGTGTGAGAACAATCTGGGGGGGTGTTGCAGAGGGGGGGGGGGGGGAATTGCGACCGGAGCCAGCTCCGCCTGTGGCCCTGCTGTCGCGGGTTTGGGTGGGGTGGCACTGGCCAATTAACAATTGGCCCTGGCCCTGGCCTGGCCCTGGCCCTGGCCCAATTAACAACTGGCACTGGCATTGGCCAACACAACCGCTGGCGTATATCGTACCTGCAACCTTCTTCGGCAGCAGTCTCGGGTCACCGCGTGGGCCCTTGGCGTAGCCGCGAAACTGCTGCGACTGTGGGGCCTGGCGAATGGGGGGGTGGGGCGCGGGCGGGCGTGCGGGGTGGGCTAGGAGAGGTGGATGCGCGGGGCGGGGGCAGCCTGGCGGTGTGCGGGGCGTGCACGGCGTGTGCAAGCGCGTGGCGTGCCTTTGTGTCGTGCGTGTGTGTGCAACACACCTGGCTCGGCTGAGCGTGCGCGGCACCAGCAGCGTAGCTGGTGGACGTCTCCCCGAGGCCCCTACAGGCATGGTGTTGATGTCGGTGAAACAGTGTGTGCGAGCACCCCTGCATGCATGGCGCCTGCATGCATGGCGTTGCGATCTGCATGGAGCTGCACCTGCCCAGGGAGCCATCGCCTGCCCGCATCGCCCCCGGCATGACCTAAAGAACCCCGTTCAACTCGCATGCGCGCTCCCCTCGCCGATGGACCGCGCCCACCTCGCCAGAGCGCCGTCAGCCGTGCCTGAGGACAGCAGCCCGCTGGCCAGGCAGCCCCCCGCGGACGATCTCAGCCCTGATGGGACGCATCGGCACATCAGGGAGGTTGATGTCAGGAGCGGGAGGGGGGGGGGGACAAGCACAGGTCTAACCCAGCGGTCAGCAACATCGCGCCCACGCACCACCAGCCACGGCCAGGCCTCCATGGAGAACGACTCGCAGCATCATTGCTCCAACGTCTGCTGGGGTCCACCGCTTGGCTGGTGGGCCCAAGGGCACACGAGTGTGTGGGGAAGTATGGACTGAAATTTCACGATCCAGGCCTCTAAAGCACACGTCCGACGTCCAACGTCCAATGTACTAGTGGAATCGTGGCATCATGACATCAACGTTCGACAGCCGGGAGTGGACGCTGCCGCCGCATCTGTGCTGCGTGCAGCAGGTGTCGGGCTACGGCGACCTGAGTCCCTACTTCGCGGCGTCCGGCGGCCTGGGCTCTCTCAGGGTGGGTGCGGGTTCATGTACACATATACATGTACGCAGCCGCGTGCGTACTCACACACACACACACACATACACACACACTCACTTGCTCGCTCAGCACGCCATGCATGCCATGCAGCCGCCACATCTCCCCATCCCGCCACGCCGCATGCGCATGCATGCAGGCGAGCGTCGCGAGCAGTGACCTGTGGCAGGAGGCCGCCCTACTGCGGCGCTTGCTGTACAAGAACGTGTCGCAGCACCGGTCGAGCCATCACCTACAGCGACTGCGGAAGGTGCGCTGGACCCGCTCCCGCTGATGGATTTATCACACACACACACACACACACACATACACACATACGCACACACACAAACACACACACACACACACACACACACACACACACTCGGGCATACCCGCAAGCCGAGGCAGCGCGCCACCCCCGACACCCCCGAAGCGCTGTGCCTGCCTTACACACACACACACACACACACATGCGCATACACACACACACACACACACACGCAGATGGCACGCTGTCTCGACACCTTCGAAGCGCTGCGCCTGCCGCACACACACACACACACACACACGTGCGCGCACACACACACACACATACACACCAGGGCCGTACAGGGAGGAGCGGCCAGGATTCGGAAAATTGGACGGGGGTCTGGCGAAGGCATCCGGAAGTCCGGACGGGGGTCTGGCAGGCCGTCCGGAAGTGTGAAAAAGTGTGGACGCGTTTTTTTTTGCGCTGCCCTGTGCCTCTCTCTCTTCCTACGCCATGAACCCATAACAAAGCCTGCTCACTCCCGTTGCCAAACTATATATATGTACAAAGTTTATTCGGTATGCTCTTACTTAAGAGTAGTTCTAAGTAGAACTTACAGATGTATACTTCAGTCGTGCGTCTGCTGCGCCTGCGCTGTCTGCGCGCTCGTGCGTGGCCCACCCAGTCGTTGTCCTCATCTACCACAAAAACCGGCTCAGTAGCAGTGACCCCATCGTCGAGGGTGACTTCAAAGTCGCCCTCGTTTTGCATGTCGTCGGCACACCTCTCAAGATCAAACTATAAGCCTAGAAAAAATACTAATTGAGTGATTTTGGACACACTGAGCCAGCAAAGCAGGGATTTGCAGCAGCTCAGCGAGGATTTCTTTTGGATTTTGACTTGCCTAAAAGTGCTC
>VFSX01000346.1:74092-176592 GCA_016618255.1 Chlamydomonas sp. UWO 241
TACACACACGCAGGCGCTCGCCACGCAGCTGCTTCTAGACATCGCCCGTGCCTACAATGACCTCGCTCAGATGATGCCGTTGCTGCCGCCGCCATGCCGAGGTGACCCCCGTTGATTTACTTTTCGACTCTACTCAGCCAGTTGTCTGTATTCCGGCTGTAATTTGACCTTGAGCACAGCTCAACTCATCCCCAGCCACAACCCCCTGGACCGGTGCAGGTGTCAACGGCAAAGCCGCGCGGGCTGAGTGGGCAGCAGCGCGCCTGCAGCGAGACGTGCTGGGGAGCTTGGGCGTAGCTCTTCCAGAGGTGCGTGTGTGGCGCGGGCGGGGGCGTGGGCGTTGGCATGGCGCTGCCGGAAGAGTGTGCGTGCACGCGCGCGCATGCTGGCGCATGTGTGTGTCTCTGCATGCGTGTGCGGCCCGGGCATGTGTCGACGGTGCACCAAGTGTGCATGCGGGATCCGCGCTACGCCTCTGCAGACGGCCACCAACCACAGCTCACACACACACACGCACACGCGCACACACACACACGCACACGCAGGAAGCACCCCCAAGCAGCGCCCCACTGGAGGCCCTCCTCCCACAGCTGCTCTCTGTGTCCTGGCAACCCGCACCCCACGCGCTGTTTGGGGGCGCTAGCATGGGCGTCGGCACGAGCAGGCGTTGCGGTGGCGCCGCGGCGTCTGCTCGCGGGGGGGCGCGGCGCGCGGCGCGCGGCGGCGACATCCGCGAACCGCTCAAGAGTGCGTATCGGGGGAGGGGGGGGGGAGTCAGCCCGCGCACCCCACGCGCTGCTCGGATGCGCTGGCCAATGTGGCCACATCCAAAATCCCAAAGTCGACCAAACGGTCCCATCGCGTCCAGAATACCTTCCTAACACGTGATGTAGGCATGCGTGTCGAGAGCTGCGAAGTCCACCAAATAATGAACCTGCGCCGCCACTCGCAGCGCCTGCTCCCACAGCCGCTTCGGGAGCGGGAGGCGCCCTGCTGCCATGCGTCACCGTGGGGAACGGATGCTGGGCAACCAACGGAGGTCAGTCGTGGGCAGAACGGGGCACGGCCGCGTGGGACGCGCACGGCCTGACGGCGGCCGTCGACGTCGTGCGGCTCGCGCGGCCGCGCGCGCCCGTCGGGGGCGCTTCCGCTGGCGGAGCTGCTGCTGCTGCTGCTGCTGCTGCTGCGCCGCGACGCGCTGCCACTGCTACCGCGGCTGCTGCTGCTGCGGCTGCGGCGGCGGCAGAGGCTGGCACGCACCCTGCCCCCAACACCAACCGCGTCGCCTCCAGCGGCCGCCGCGTGCTCGACATGCCGCACGACGCGGGAGTCCCGGTCCCGCGCGTCGCCACCGCCGCAGCGCCGCCACCGGCCGCTGCTGCTGGCGCTGCTGGCGCTGCTGGCGCTGCTGCCCCCCCGCCCACACGCAGCTTCTTCAATATGATGGGCGCCGCCGGCGCTAATGCTTCTGCTGCTGCTGCCGCTGCTGCCGCTGCTGCTGCGCCGAAAGCCACGCGCAGCTTCTTCGATATGATGGGCGCTGCTGGCGCGAAAGGTGTGACTGGAGTGTGGGGTGTGGACCGGGGTGTGGACTCGGGGCCCAGAAACCCTATGGCGTGACACTCTGCCCGACACACACACACTGACACGCATACAACTCACACTTGCACTCGCACACCCACACCCACCCACACTCTCGAACACACACACATAAAAACACTCACTTACGCACACACACGCGCGCGCTGTGTGCACGCGCACACACACAAACACACACACACACACTCAAAACACGCGCGCTGTGTGCTCACACGCAGGCGTCGGCGGGGGCGGCCGCGTGTCTGCTGCGCAGCCGGCGCAGAGGCTCTCTGTGTTTGAGGACCGCGGGCAAGGGCGAGGGGGCGGAGGAGCAGTTGGAGGTAGGTCGTCCGTAGAGGCTGTCTCATGTTTGCATTGTCCTAATTACGTGCAGGCTAACCCCAAAGCAGAGGGGACGAAGAGACAGCACGGCTTCTGCTGACGTGGCTGACGTGGCGTGATCCATACTGGAGCAAAGCCCCGCGCCGGAGCAGCTCGCTCCGCCTCGGGCGATGTGGGTTAACAGGTTTTACACGTACGCGCCCGGAGGGCCCCGGGGCGTGAGTTAAGGCCTAGGCTACACGTCTAGGGGTTTGGGCGATGCATCTATTCCAGTGGTCCCTGGGAATGATTGTAGCTATTTTTTTTTGCCGGCTCGAGCAACTTTGACCGCTCATACCAGGCGCAATACATAGCAGGTGTCCACGCAACGCGTGCTGCTGTGCTGCTCTAGGCGAGAGCTTTCCAACAACGCCCATCCAGGCCCTCTCCCCCCCAGTGGGGTGGTTTATTGGGAAATGGGAAATCCGGCCCGGAGCGGTATATACGGCTTCCAGGGGAATCACTGATCTTTTCCCTACGCCAGGCCTGGCTGGTCGTACTTTTGCTGGCGTCAGGCGGAGGTTAGGAGCAGGAGGGAGGTCGTGGGGGAGCAGGCGGAGGAGCAGGGGGGCGAGCAGGGGGAGGTAGGTCGTGCCAGGGAGCCAAGTATGTCTGACTCCTTGTGCCCCGTCATAGCTCCCGCCTTTTCCCAAGCAGAACAGTGTCCCCTGGGAAGGATTTTAGTAGTTATTTATTTCCCGGCTCGAGCAACTTTGACCGCCCATACCAGGCGCAATACATAGCGGGCGTTCACGCAACGCGTGCCGTTGTGCTGCTCTCGTCGACACCTTTCCAACGCACCCCTCCACGCCCTCTCCCACAAAGCGTGGCGTGGTTTTCTGGGAAATGGGAAATCCGGCTCGGAGCGGTATACGGCTCGCAGGGGAATCACTGAAGCGGAACCCAACCAACCCAAGCCAATCTCAACCGCACCCAACTTGACACAGCCAAACAAGACAAAGCAACAAGAACACAAAAACTCAATCAACCCCAACTCAACAAAGCCAAACCAAATCATCTTCAGGAGGAGCGGGAGCATCAGGACCAGGAGTGCTCGCTGGCGGGCGTGGGAAGAAGCGCGGCGCTGGCAGCCAGGCGGACGAGCCCCCTGGGGACGGTGGGTGTGATGTGGTCAAATGTTCAGTCCGGTGGGCGCCTATGTTGTGTATGAGACAGTGGGTGTGGTGCACGGGCGCGGGGGCATGCGCGAGCGCGCATGTGTTTGTGTGTTGTATGTTGATAGCGTGGGAGGGAGGAAGCGGCGCTGGCAGCTAGGCGGACGAGCCCCCTGGGGACGGTGGGTGTGATGTGGTCAAATGTTCAGTCCGGTGGGCGCCGATGTTGTGTATGAGACAGTGGGTGTGGTGCACGGGCGCGGGGGCATGCATGTGCGCGCATGTGTTTGTGTGTTGTATGTTGATAGAGCACGGGAGGGAGGATGCGGCGCTGGCAGCTAGGCGGACGAGCCCCCTGGGGACGGTGGGTGTGATGTGGTCAAATGTTCAGTCCGGTGGGCGCCGATGTTGTGTATTAGACCGTGCATGTGGTGCTCGTGCGCGGGGGCATGCGAGTGCGCGCTCATGTTTGTGTTGTGTGTGTCGATAGGGCGGGAGGGAGGGAGGAAGCGCGGCGCTAGTATCTAGGCAGACAACCCCCCTGAGACGGTGTGCGCTAGGCGGACGACCCCCCTGAGACGGTGTGCGCGGGTGCATGCACATTGGGAGGGGATAGAGATGATAGGAGGGTGGACTGGGCAGCAGCCCCCCCCCCTCCCGCGTGCAACTGGGGTTGCCGCACTTGCGTACCTCCCCCGCCCACACGCATGTGCACACACACACACACACACACACACACACACATACATACATACCAGGCGCGCCGACCCCCAGAAAGTTACTGTGCCTAGACGAGCTTCTCGGCCCAACCGCGCCCTCCTCTCCCCCGGCCGCACCGCCGTCGCCCCCGGCGGCCTCCCGGCGGCGCGGCGGAGGGGGCGGAGGTGGAGGCGGAGGAGGAGGCGCGCCCCGCTCCGAGGCCATGCTCGCACCGATATATGAGCCGGTCGCCAGCGGGTTTTCGCTCGGGGTGGCGGGCATAGGGGGCGGTGCCGGAGGCGGCGGGTGGGCGGGCGGTCCCCGCTCTGAGGCCATTCTTGCGCCCGTCTACGAGCCAGTCGCCAGCGGATTTTTGCTTGGGGCGGCGGGCCCGGCGTCTGGGCGGGGCGAGGGGGGGGGTGACGGTGTTTCTGGAAGGAGGGCTGCTGCCGATATTGATGATGATGCTGGTGGTGGTCCAGCGTGCGGCGGCGGCAGCGGCGCGCCAGCTGGCGCTGCCGGCGGCACGCGAGGGACAGGGAGTACTGGCGTCGACAGCTGTCGCGCCACGGCACGCGCCGCCAGCGCCAGCGCTCCTAGCGGTGGTGGTGCTGCTGCAGCTGCCAGCGCGCCACTGGCACGCGCCGCGCCACTGGCACGCGCCGCGTTTGTGGCCGTTGGCGGTGGCAGGGCGACCACCGTGCAGCGGGGCAGCGGTGCTGCGTTGTTGCCGGGCGCCGCAGCGGGGAGCGCGGGGACAGCAACAGCAGGAGGGAGCGTATCGGCGGCGGCGGCAGCGGCGCCCGCTGCTGGCGTCGACGGCAATGACGTGGCTGCGCCACGGCCCCCCGCCGCCACCGCGCATGACGTTTTTGGGATGCTTCTGGGGAGCTAGGCCGCGACGACTGGTCGTGCTTCGGTCCCCAGCTGCGGCTAGCTTGTTGAGGTGCTGCTGTTGACGCTCCCCCGTGCGTGGGTGGTGCTGACGTTGGGGCTGCTCTGTAGCTGTGACTACACGTTGGCAGGCAGCCGGCTGGTGGCTACCGCCCCTGACAAGTAATTGTTAGGGCCAGAACTGGACTTGGGTCTAGATGGTGGTTCTAGGACTAGAAGGTAGTCTTCGCTGGAAAGCCGATGTGACTGTAACTGTAGCTCAACCTACTAGGCCTCGTGCCTGCTTTCCGTGTCCTGCTGGAGCACTGGACAATAGCAAGAAGTCGATGATGGAGTTTGGGGTGCGCACGAGAGCACGTGTTGATGCGTGGTCTGTTTTGGCGTGCTGTAGACCACCACTTGGGCTAGACCTCAGCCCGGCATGGCACACGTGATGCTACATCAGATCTTTGGCACGCACGCATGGGACGGACGGCAACTCTTCGCATTGCTGACGCATGCTGGCAGGAGAGGGGGGGGGGGCGACACCAGCTTCCGCCAGCTTCTCTGGCACCAGCAGAGGCCTGCTCGGATCTGAAGAGCCGATTGGGCATAGAAAGACACCACGACCACATCATGAAGAGCCCTCTGCACACTGTCTCCTATCTGCATCCCAGCAACCTATTCACGCACGCCCGTGTCTGCTGACGCTGCGGCCCGCAGCACCCGTGCCTGCTCTCGGCCTATCATTACATTCACAAACCAATACGTAATCCAGCACAATCTACTCCATAAGGATGCGCTGCAGCGCCATGTACAGCGGCGCCTGCCCACCGCGCACCTGCGAGCCGCCTCCTCCGCCGCCACCAGCGCCACCCTCGCCCCTGGCCTCGGGCTCGAATACCGGGTTCGGGAAAACCGGGTTCGGGACGGACGGAACACCGCCGCGCCAGTCGGCAGCCTCGGCAGCTTCCAACAGTCCGACTCCGTCCTGCTCACCGCCTGCCTTGTGGTGCTGCCAGGCCATGCCCACAGCCCGCTCGGCGCTGCCAGCCCGCGCCAGCCCGTGCCCGCCCTGCCCACCGCCCGCCCGTTGCTGCGGCCAGCCCGTGCCTGCGCCCGCTGCGCTGGCGGCGGCAGCGGCCGGGACGTAGGGCGCGGCCGCCCCGCTCGCGGCGGCTGGCGGGCCATGCTGGAACGCGGGGTTTGCCATCAGGCTGCTCCAAGCGCCGCGCGGCAGCCATGCGCCGCCTGCTGCTGCGTCGCCACCGCCGCCGGCGCCGATGTTGCCGCCACTGCCGCTGCTGGCCCGCCCTCCGCCGCTGCTGGGCTCGCGCGAGGCGCCTCCCCCGGCTGATGACGCAACCTGGGGACATTTTGTTTTGTTTTGTTGTTATTGTTGTTGTTGTCTAGTGGCGTGGGTAAGGGCGAAGGGGTGTCGCCCGCAGCGAGCACACGCACGCACACCCTCACAGGCGGGCCACGACCTACCTTCGTGATTGCACTTGGGGCAACGACGTACGACCTGTAGCCCGCGGGATCCGACACCTCGCTCGCACAGTCACTCACGTCCAGGTCCCCCCCTTCATCTGTGGCGCACTCCGGGTCCTCGGGGCACTCCTCCCACCGCCCCTCCTCGCTGCCCACAATGCCAGACTTGTACTGCTCTCCGTGACTGTACTCCTGATTGCGATTGTACGGCTCCCCGTGACTGTACTGCTCCCTGTGACTGTACTGCTGTTCGCCGCTGTGCTGCTGCGTGTGCTCGTGGAGCTGCTCTTCCTCGACGCCCACACTGCCACACTCGTACTGCTCTCCGTGACTGTAATGCTCGGTGTCATTGTACTGCTCTTTGTGACTGCACTGCTCCCCATGAATGTACTGCTCCCTGTGACTGTACTGCTGGTCGCCACTGTGCTGTTGTGTGTGCTCGTGGCGCTGCCCCTCCTCGCCGCGCCCGCTGCCACACTGCTCGTACCGCTGGCCGTGAATGTACTGCTCCCCGTGACTGTACAGCTCGCACACATGCCGCTGCTGCAGTGTCTGCTCGTAGAGCGTCTCACCACCGTAACCGCTGTTGTGCGTGGGCGTGGTAGCCGCGCCCGCGTCCATGCCTGCCCCTGGGACACCGTCAGGCACCGGCTGCCGCTGCGAGTGGCTGACACCGCTGCTACCGCCGCCTGCGTCGCCAGTCGCTGGCCCAGCGCTGCCGCCGCCACTGCCTGCTCCGCCCCCCCCTCTTTCGCTGCCACTGCTCACGCAGCCGCTGCCACCACTGGCCACGCCGCCACTGCCGTCCGCGCGGCCGCTGCCACTGCTTTCCCCACGCCAGCCGCGACCGCCGTCCACGCGCTCCCACGCGCCGCTCGGCGAACGCTCCCACCGCGATGATGGCCCAGCCGGCGCGGGCGTGGGAGGAGGAATCGAGGGCCCGGCAGTCGCGTTTGCCGCATGGCGCTGCATGGCTGCTGCGCTGGGGGCGCTGGCGGCTGGGCTGCTGGGCGTCGGCGCGGCAGCTGCGCCCCTGCTGCCGCCCCCGACCGCCCCGCGAGCCAGCGGTTCCGCCTGGCGCGCTGCCTTGGCTGCGCTCGCGCCCGCACCCGCGGCAGCCGTAACGCCCGAGCCAGCGCCGCTCGCGCTGGCGGTGGCATCAGGGGCGCCCGGTGCGACGGCCTCCTCCTCCCCGGTCACGCGCAGCAGGGGGTGCGAGTATACCAGGCTTGCGCGCCAGTCATTTTGATCAGCAGCGGCGCTGAGCAGCGGCTCCGGTGTGCCCGGGAGCTGCTGCTGCAGCAGCCCCGGTGTGCCCGGGTGCTGCTGCTGCTGCAGCGCCGGTGTGCCTGGGTGCTGCTGCTGCTGCAGCGCCCCCGGTGTGCCCGGGTGCAGCTGCGGCAGCGGCTCAGGTCCGGCCCACGCGGCGGGCCCGCCCGCATGCAGGCCGCCCGCGGCAGCTGTGACATCAAGCGAGTGGCGTCGCGGCCGGCGGGCGGGGTCGCCCGCGAGCAGCCCCGCGGGCCCGTCCCCGCGAGGACCAGGCTCGACGGCCGACGCAATGCCCGCGGGCGCGGCAGTGGTGCCGCCCGCGAGGATGCTCATGCTGCCGCCGCCGGTGCCAAGGCCGCCGCCGCCGAACGCGCTGCTGGTGCCGCGGCTCGGCTGCGGCGTCATGGACCTGCGCCCCCCGCCCAGCGCCGCGCCGCGCCCCACTCCCCCGCTCCCGCGCGCAGGCGACGCGTCCGCGTGCGGGGCAAGCATCGTGTAGAACCAGTCGACGTCTGCCTCGAGGAGCTGCAGCAGCTGGGAGGAGGCCACGTCGCGCAGGTGTGCGTGCGCGTGCTGCGCCGTGCTCTGGTGGGGTGTGGGGTTTACACCAGTCACACCGCCGCTTAAGGTGTGGCGCGGCGGAGGCGGCGGCGGCGCGTCGACGGTGAGGTCTTCCACAGTCGACCCGAGGGAGTCTAGCGGGTGGGACCGCGGGGAGGTCGGGGCGGGTGTGGAGCGGCGCTGGGGGCGTCGAGACGCGGCGTCGAGCAGCAGCAGCTGCGCTGCAGCTGCCCCCACACCGCCGTTCACACCCGCTGCTGTTGCGAGGGGAGCGGCTGCTGAGGGCTGCACCCGCGGGGACAGCACCGGAGATGAGCGCGACCGCGGCAGCCACGGCGGGCTGCCGCTGCGCTGATCCCCCGGCTCCTTCAGCGCCTCCCAGCCCCCCTCCCCTCCCCCGATGACGCTCGAGACAACGATGCCGCGGCGCGGCTGCCCCTCGCTCGGCGCGCCGCACAAACCGCCGCCCGCCTCCACCGATGAGGATGCCGTTGACCAGTCGCTGACCGGCCGTTGACCGGCCGTTGACCAGTCGTCGCTGACCGACAGCGCCAGCGCGGCGCCCGCCCTGCGCACCGCGGCGGCAACAGCGGCCTTTGCAGCCGCCAGCGCCGCCGCATCTGCTGCCCCACTGCCTCCGACCCCTGCCGCTCCACCTCCACTGACCCCGCTGCTGCCTTCGGGGCCGCCCCGTCCCGCCGTGGAGGAGGCGGCGGCAGGCGCCGCGCCCCCCGCCCCCGCCACAGAGCTGCCGCCGCGGCTGGTGTTGGCGGCGGTGGTGTGGCCCACGGCAGCCGCAACCGCGTGGTGCGCCGCGAGCGCCCCACCAAGCCTCTCACCGACCGCGCCAGCGAGCGCGTCGAGCGCACGTTCCGCCTGCAGAGGGGATAGGTAGGGGCATGGGGTTGAGTATAGGTCAGGGGGGGGGGGGCAGGGTAAAAGGGCGTGCCGGGAGAGCAGCGCTAAGCCTCTCGCCAACCGCGTCAGCCAGCGCGTTGAGTGCACGCTCCGCCTGCGAGGGAGGGATACATAGGGGCAAGGGGTTGAGAAGAGGTCGGGGCGCGCCAGAAGAGCGTCGCCGGGCCTTTCGCCAACTTTACCAGGCAGCGCGTTGAGTGCACGCTCCGCCTGTGAGGGAGGGATAAGTAGGCGCAAGGTCAAGCGGGGGAGGGGGGGGGGGATAAAGGAGCAAGGTAAAGGGGCGGGCCGGGAGAGCAGTGCTGAGCCTCTTGCCAACCGCGCCAGCGAGCATGTCGAGTGCACGCTTCGCCTGCAGAGGGGATGCGTGATGATGACGATGGATTTTACAGTTGTGTGTGACGCATCTACCGGCGGGGGCGGGGGTTGAGTAGAGGTCGGTGTGTGTGTGTGTGTGTGTGTGCAGGGTTGAGGGGCGTGTTGGGAGCGCAGCGCTGAGCCCCCCCCCCCCCGACTGCGCCAGCGAGCGCACGCCCCGCCTGTGAGCGAGGGATAAGTAAGGTCAAGGGGTTGAGTGGAGGTCAAGGGGGGGGGGGGGGGCATAAGGGGCGCGCCAAGAGAGCAGCGCTGAGCTTCTCGCCGACCGTGCCAGCCAGCGTGTCGCGCGCACGCTCCGCCTGCGAGGGAGGGATAAGTAGGGGCAAGGGGTTGAGTAGAGGTCACAGTGGGGGGGGGGGGCACAGGGTTAAGGGGCGCGCCGTGAGAGCAGCACTGAGCTTCTCGCCGACCGCGCCAGCCAGCGTGTCGCGCGCACGCTCCGCCTGCGAGGGAGGGATAAGTAGGGGCAAGGGGTTGAGTAGAGGTCACGGGGGGGGGGGGGGGCACAGGGTTATAGGTGGCGCGCGTGGACAGCGCTGAGCCTCTCCGCGACAGCGTCAGCGAGCGTTCGGTGGCACGCTCCGCCTAGCGAGGGAGGGATTAGTAGGGCAAGAGGGTTGAGTAAGAGGTCACGGGGGGGGGGGGGGGGGAGGCACAGGGTGAAGGGGCGCGCCGTGAGAGCAGCACTGAGCTTCTCGCCGACCGCGCCAGCCAGCGTGTCGCGCGCACGCTCCGCCTGCGAGGGAGGGATAAGTAGGGGCAAGGGGTTGAGTAGAGGTCACGGGGGGGGGGGCACAGGGTTAAGGGGCGCGCCGTGAGAGCAGCGCTGAGCCTCTCGCCAACCGCGCCAGCGAGCACGTCGAGTGCATGCTCCGCCTGCGAGGGAGGGATAAGTAAGGGCAAGGGGTTGAGTAGATGTCATGGTGTGGGGGGGGGCAGGGTTAAGGGGCGCGCCGGGAGAGCAGCGCTCTCAGCGCTCTCAGCGCTTGCAGAGGGGATAAGTAGAGGTTGGGGCAAGGCAGGAGGGTTAATGGGCGCGCCGGGAGAGAAGCGCTGAGCCCCCCCCCCCCCCCCGACTGCGCCAGCGAGCGCACGCCCCGCCTGTGAGCGAGGGATAAGTAAGGGCAAGGGGTTGAGTGGAGGTCAAGGGGGGGGGGAGGGGCATAAGGGGCGCGCCAAGAGAGCAGCGCTGAGCCTCTCGCCGACCGCGCCAGCGAGCGTGTCGAGCGCACGCTCCGCCTGCGAGGGAGGGATAAGTAGGGGCAAGGGGTTGAGTAGAGGTCACGGGGGGGGGGGGGCACAGGGCTAAGGGGCGCTGCCGTGAGAGCACGTGAGCTCTCGCCACGGGTCAGCGAGCACGTGAGTGCACGCTCCGCCTGCGAGCGAGGGATAAGTAGGGCAAGGTTGAGTAAGGTCCGGGGGGGGGGGGGGTGGTGGGGGGGGGGGGGGGGGAGGCACAGGGTTAAGGGGCGCGCGCGTGAGAGCAGCACTGAGCTTTCTTCGCGACCAGGCAGCAGCGTGTCGCGCGCACTGTTCGCCTGCCGAGGGAGGGATAAGTAGGGGGCAAGGGGGTTGATAGAAGGTACGGGGGGGGGGGGGGGGGGCACAGGGTTAAGGGGCGCGCCGTGAGAGCAGCGCTGAGCCTCTCGCCGACTGCGGCAGCGAGCGCGTCGAGCGCATGCTCCGCTTGCAGAGGGGATAAGTAGAGGTCGGGGCAAGGCAGGAGGGTTAATGGGCGCGCCGGGAGAGCAGCGCTGAACCCCCCCCCCCCCGACTGCGCCAGCGAGCGCACGCCCCGCCTGTGAGCGAGGGATAAGTAAGGGCAAGGGGTTGAGTGGAGGTCAAGGGAGGGGGGGGGGGCGCAAGGGGCGCGCCAAGAGAGCAGCGCTGAGCCTCTCGCCGACCGCGCCAGCGAGCGTGTCGAGCGCACGCTCCGCCTGCGAGGGAGGGACACTTAGGGGCAAAGGGTTGAGTAAAGGTCAGGGGGGGGGGGGCAGAGTAAAGGGGCGCGTCGGGAGAGCAGCGCTGAGCCTCTCGCCGACCGTGCCAGCGAGTGTGCCGAGCGCACGTTCCGCCTGCGAGATAGGGATAAGCAGGGGCAAAGGGTTGAGTAGAGGTCGAGGGGGGGGGGGGGGGGGGGTTAAGGGGCGGGCCGAGAGAGCAGCGCTGTGCCTCTCCCCGACCGCGCCAGCGAGTGCGTTGAGTGCACGCTCTGCCTGCGAGATAGGGATAAGTAGGGGCAAGGGGTTGAGTAGAGGTCAGGGCGCGCCAGGAGAGCGCCGCCGGGCCTCTCCCCAACTGTGCACACGGACACGCCGAGCGCACACACGTGGCGAGACCCAGCCAGGCCAAAAGGCTTGGCTGGACCCATTGCCCCCCCTCCTCGCCCCCCCCCCCCCAAAAAAAAAATTATTGCAAGAAGACCACAAGGCCTGGCTGGAACTATTGCCAAACCCTCCCCACGGTTGGCACCCCACACGACCAGCCCCAAAATATAACCAGTGTTTCCGTAAGCAAACCCGCAACCCTGCAGAGCAGCGGGCTAAAATTGGCAGATTTGGGCTGGCCCCGTGGGTTGAAATTGCGCGAATCTTGACCCGCCAAGTGTGACATCGGCATTTTCACACCCATTTCGCAAAACAAATCGCATCCGGCGGGTTGAGCATGGGGGGTGAGCCGTGAGGCCCGGGAGACATCATCGTTACCCAACATCGTTAGCAGAACCACTGACCTACACGTGCTGCTCACTGGTAGGCTGGCGCGCTGCATGGCCTTGCGGGCTCTCTTAGTAGATCTCCCCTAGACGAGTCGCCTAGGCCTTAACTCACGCCCTGGGGTCCTCCAGGCGCGTACGTGGACAACCTGTACAAAAAAAATGAGCGGAACCACTGATCCACACCTGCTGCGGAGTGGCACCGGAAGCCGACAGGTGAGACTGCATCTTTGCAACCAGCCGAGCCGCGGCGCTGGCAAGGAGGGCAGACCCTGGGGACGGCGGCGACACGGCATCAGCAACAGCATGCCTGCCACCGCCGCTGCCGCTGTAAGACAGCGGCGGTGGCACGGCAGCAGCGGCAACACCAGCAACGCCAGCGCAGGCACCACCGCCGCCGTTTGGCAGCCGCATGGCATGCGTCAGCGCCGGTGGTGGCGGCAGGTACGGGCCCTGGAACGGGTGGCCGTCGTCGCTGGAGTCTGACGGCTGCGGCTGCCGCCATGTGTACTGGTAATGCGCCTGTTGCTGCGCCTGCTGCTGCGCCTGCTGCGCCCGCCGCTGCCCTTGCTGCTGTGCCTGCTGCTGCCCTTGCTGCTGCGCCTGCTGCTGCACCTGCTGCTGCGCCTGCTGCTGCGCCTGCTGCTGCGCCTGCTGCTGCACCTGCTCCTGCGCCTGCTGCTGCGCCTGGGCCGCCACGCGCTCCGATGCCCCCGCAGAGGCCAGCTCTCGCCATGCAATGAGAGCGGCATGCGTGGCGTGCCAGTGAGCGCGCGCGGCCATCGCATCCGCACGCGGTTGTCCGACCGCAACGGTCCACCACTCCTACGAGAGAGAGGGCGCACGCGAGCGTGTCAGTGATTAAACCGCAACGCGAGTGGCGTGCGTGGCGCGCAAGCTAGCGCACGCGCGAGCTGCCGTATCCGCACGCGGGTGTCCGACCGCAACGGTCCGCCACTCCTACGAGAGAGAGGGCGCGCGCGAGCGTGTCAGTGATTAAACCGCAATGAGAAGAGTGGCCTGCTTAGCTGGAAACCCCGTGTTACTGTTACTGAGAGCAGCGTGCGTGGCGCGCCGGCTTACGTGCGTGGCTTCCGAATCCGCGTGCGGGTGTCTGGCCGCAACGGTCCGTCACTCCTACGAGAGAGAGGGCGCGCGCAAGCGCGTCAGTGTTTGAACTGCAATGAGAGCGGCGTGCATGGCGCGCCAGGTAGCGCATGCGCGAGCTGCCGTATCTGCACGCGGGTGTCCAACCGCAATGGTCCGCCACTCCTACTAGAGAGAGGGCGCGCGCGAGCGCGCCAGTGTTTGAACCGCAATGAGAGCGGCGTGCGTGGCGCGCCGGCTTACGTGCGTGGCTTCCGTATCCGCGTGCGGGTGTCTGGCCGCAACGGTCCGTCACTCCTACGAGATAGAGGGCGCGTGCAAGCGCGTCAGTGTTTGAACTGCAATGAGAGCGGTGTGCATGGCGCGCCAGCTAGCGAATGCGCGAGCTGCCGTATCTGCACGCGGGTGTCCAACCGCAATGGTCCGCCACTCCTACGAGAGAGAGGGCGCGCGCAAGCACGTCAGTGTTTGAACTGCAATGAGAGCGGCGTGCATGGCGCGCCAGCTAGCGCATGCGCGAGCTGCCGTATCTGCACGCGGGTGTCAAACCGCAATGGTCCGCCACTCCTACGAGAGAGAGGGCGCGCGCGAGCGTGTTAGTGTTTAAACCGCAATGAGAGCGGCGTGCGTGGCGCGCCAGCTAGCGCACGCGCGAGCTGCCGTATCCGCACGCGCGTGTCCGACCGCAACGGCCCACCACTCCTACGAGAGATGGGGCACGCGCAAGCGTGTCAGTGTTTAAACCGCAGGGATACCTCAATTTGGGATGCGAATGGCTCGCGCGCGTGGCTGGTCTGCGTCTGTGTGCGGCCGGCCGGCTGCAACAGTCCACCACTCCTGTGATCAGTGATGCTGTTGTCGTGATTTTTAATCAAGTATTCCACAGCCGGATTTTGCTTTGACCGCATTGACCATTCACCTCACCGTCGACCGTTTGTCCTCATGTAAAGGGTGAGGGCTACAAATGGGGGTAGGCTGCCCCAGTGGTTCCGTTAAGGATCTTGGTAGAATGATGGCACAACCCGGGCCTCACGCTCATTCAGCCCATCTCAACTCGACGGAGGCGAATTTTGGCGGAAAAGTGTAAAAATGACGATTTTCACACTTTTTCGGGTCGGAATTCGCGCAATCTCAACCCGACGCGCCAGCCCGAATCGGCCAATCTCAACCCGAAAGTGCACTTTGTCGGGTTGCGGGGTGGCTTACGGAAACACTGGGGGTAGGCTGCCCCCAAGCCTGTGTTGTTTAAGACACCAACACGGCCAACATGGTTTTCTTTCCCCCATGGCAGTGACCCCAGAGCATGCCAGCCAGTGATTCCCCTGCGAGCCGTATACCGCTCCGAGCCGGATTTCCCATTTCCCAGGAAACCGCCCCACACTCAGTGGGTGAGGGCGTGGAGCGGTGCGTTGGAAAGCTCTTGCCGAGAGCAGCATGCGTTGCATGAATACCTGCTGTGTATTGTGCCTGGTATGGGCGGTCAAAGTTGCTGGAGCCGGCAAAGAACGAATAACCAAAATCCTTCCCAGGGACCACTGATGCCAGCACTGCCCTTGCTTGGGGCGTCAACAACCCCGAGAGCTGTTGTACAGCAGTGATTCCCCTGCGAGCCGTATACCGCTCGGGGCCGGATCTCCCATTTCCCAGAAAACCACCCCACACTTGGTGGGAGAGGGCGTGGATGGGGGCGTTGGAAGCTCTCACCGAGAGCAGCACAGCGGCACGTGTTGCGTGCACACCTGCTCTGCATTGCGCCTGGTATTGAGTGGTCAAAGTTGCTCGAGCCGGGGAAAAACTATTACTAAAATCCTTCCCAGGGACCACTGTTGTACCCCTGGTCCCTGGCAGTGCTTCTTCGATTGGGCGATTTACCGCCTACGGCGGTTTCTGGGCGGTTATAATTTTTTGTTTTAAGGGTTTACTCAGGGGTAGGGCAGGAAAGTCGATTTCAGACCGCATGCCCCAAAACTTCGAATTTTGGCACCGGACCGGCGCCATGCCCTTCGCCTCCCTTAGTTACGTCCATATCCACCCTACAAAAAATGAGCAGCGGGGGGTTGGTTGGCTGGTCCGGGAACTTTTCAAAAAAATCTTGTAACTTTCTACTTCGGCCTCCGTTCGACCTGGAAGTGGGCGCGTTGGATTTTTCTCGTCAAGAGGAGTCCAAATCCACCCTCAGATCATCCACACACCCAATACATACTGTAGGGGTGTGAGGGTCCCACACCGGGCAGCTGGTGTGGACGACTGGTTCACACCCCCTGAGAGCCAGGATGCTCTGCAGACCTCCGATTGGGCTGGGGGTGGACGCGCTAGATTTGTGTTGCAACACAGATGCCAAATGCATGGCCATTCATGCGGTTCATTAGTTGGGGGGATGTGGGTGGGGCCTTGGAGTGTGGGGCTGCACCAGGGCGTGTGGCCGCCTTCTGAGGCCAGTTTCAAGAAGTTGAAGTGAGTTTCACAGCCATCCACTGAAAACATAGACAGGGAATGATGTTACGGAGCTGCACACCAAGTTTGAGCAGCAACAGATAAGGCCAGGGTGTACTTGGGGATGGTTGGTCCCCCCAGGGACTTAACCAAAAAAAAGGCATGGGGTTTGAAAAAAACGTTCCTGCTCCCCCTGTGGGTTTACCGCCCAATTTTTGCCGATTTTGTCGAATTTTGCCGGGTTTTATTTTTCGTTTTTGGCCGATTTTGGCCGATTTTGATCCTGGCCGTCTGCGGCCGGGCTGTAAGAATTAATTCATTAAAATCAATTGAAGAATCACTGGTCCCTGGGAAGGATTTTTGTATTTTGTTGTTTCACGGCTCGAGCAACTTTGACCGCTCGTACCAGACGCAGTACAAAGAGCGGGCGTCCACGTAACGCGTGCCGCTGTGCTGCTCTTGGCGAGAGCTTTCCAACGCACCCCTCCACGCCCTCTCCCACCAAGTGTGGGGTGGTTGTCAGGGAAATAAAAAATCCGGCCCCGAGCGGTATACGGCTTGCAGGGGGATCACTGCTGTTGTAGCACCCCTCCCTCTCAGAGCGTTTGCAAGCGCTACAACCACACAACCGCCACTTCAACACACTTGTTGCAGCCCACACAAAACGCACAAGCGCAAAATCAGCATCCCAGTAAGTAGGTATCAGCGTCCAGCGCATACCCACAGCATCGCGCGGGCTTACACACCACGGCAGCGTCGACGTCCACGTCCACGTCCGCTCGCACAACGCGAAACACACTCCGACTTCCTTTCGCAAAAGAAACTTTGACTTTCGCAAAAGAAACTTCGACTTCGACGTCTTCTCACTGTCTGCACTGCTGCAGGTCCCCTCCAACAGCTCCCCACCTGCAACACGCTGCTCGCGCGTCTCGCATTGTGCCACACGCGCGCGACCTCTGTCATTGACCTGTGTGTGTGTGTGTGTGTGTGCATGTGTGCACACACGTGCGGCGCGGGTGTTTGTGGCAGGGAGTGCGGTGTGGGTGCTTGTGCGCGTCTCGCATTGTGCCACACGCGCGCGACCTCTGTCATTGCCCTGTGTGTGTGTGCATGTGTGCTTCTGTCATTGCCCTGTGTATAATGTGCCTCTGTCGTTGACCTGTGTGTGTGCATGTGTGCCTCTGTCGTTGACCTGTGTGTGTGTGTGCATGTGTGCCTCTGTCGTTGACCTGTGCGTGTGTGCATGTGTCTGTCGTTGACCTGTGCGTGTGTGCATGTGTGCCTCTGTGGTTGACCTTTGTGTGTGTGTGCATGTGTGCCTCTGTCATTGCCCTGTGTGTGTGTGCATGTGTGCCTCTGTCGTTGACCTGTGTGTGTGCATGTGTGCCTCTGTCGTTGACCTGTGTGTGTGTGTGTGCATGTGTGCCTCTGTCGTTGACCTGTGTGTGTGTGTGCATGTGTGCCTGTCGTTTACCTGTGTGTGTGTGTGCATGTGTGCCTCTGTCGTTGACCTGTGTGTGTGTGTGCATGTGTGCCTCTGTCATTGCCCTGTGTGTGTGTGCATTTGTGCCTCTGTCGTTGACCTGGGTGTGTGTGTGCATGTGTGCCTCTGTCGTTGACCTGTGTGTGTGTGTGCATGTGTGCCTCTGTCATTGCCCTGTGTGTGTGTGCATTTGTGCCTCTGTCGTTGACCTGGGTGTGTGTGTGCATGTGTGCCTCTGTCGTTGACCTGTGTGTGTGTGTGCATGTGTGCATCTGTCGTTGACCTGTGTGTGTGTATGTGTGCCTCTGTCGTTGACCTGTGTGTGTGCATGTGTGCCTTTGTCATTGCCCTGTGTGTGTGTGCATGTGTGCCTCTGTCGTTGACCTGTGTGTGTGTGCATGTGTGTCTGTCGTTGCCCGGTGTGTGTGTGTGCATGTGTGCCTCTGTCGTTGACCTGTGTGGCAGGGAGTGCCTCTGTCATTGCCCTGTGTGTGTGTGCATGTGTGCCTCTGGCATTGCCCTGTGTGTGCATATGTGCGCGACCTCTGTCATTGCCCTGTGTGTGTGTGCGTGCATGTGTGCGCACACGTGCGACATGAGAGCTTGTGGGAGGGAGTGTGGCATGGGTGCTTGTGGTAGGGAGTGTGGTGTGGCAAGGCCCCCGACGGTCGAGAGCACACTGGAAAGAGGGCCCACGCACGGCAGAACAGGTGCAATGGCTGCGCACACAAAAGCACACTTGAGAGCATACTGGCAAAACGGCCCACGCATGGCGACGTCACGAACGCGGCGACAGTACAATGTCTGCGCGCACGCACACGCGCTCGCACAGATGCACGCGCCCGCAAAACACACACGCACCGCGCCCAGCGCTTGTGCACCGCATTCGCGGCAAACGCGGCCATCGCCCTCGAGCCGAGCGCGCGCGCATGGTGCGCGGCCGAGGCGTCCCACGACGCGCGCTCCGCGGCCGCCCCGCGTGCGCCCTGCCGCCACGTACGCATGCAGCGAGAGAGGGCGGAGGCCGCCGCGTGGCGGTCTGCCACCGCGAGCTTCCGAGCCTCGTTCTGACGCCCTATTTGAGCCACCTGGCGCGCCTGCTCCAACTCCCGCTGCTGCTGCTGCTCCCGCTGCTGCTGCTCCCGCTGCTGCTGCTCCCGCTGCTGCTGCTCCCGCTGCTGTTGCTCCCGCTGCTGCTGCTCCCGCTGCTGCTGCTGCTCCTGCTGCTGCTGGCGATTGCGCACGTGGGCCTCCTCCTTGGCGCAATGCTCAGCCTCGTCAACCCGGCGCGCCAGGAGCAGGCGCTCCTCTTCCGCCACCCGGCGCACCTCCCTCTCCTGCCACGCGCGCGCCTCGGCTTCCAGCTGCAACTGCTGTGTCTGCTGTTGCTGATCGCGCACGTGGGCCTCCACCTGGCGCTCCGCCTCCGCCAGCTGGCGCGCATGCTCCAGCTGCTGCTGCTGCCGCGCGCGCACCTCGAGCGCCTCAGCGGCCTGCTTCGCCGCCTCCGCCTCCGCCCGCTCCTGCGCACGCGCGTCCGACCGTGACTGACGCTCCGCCAGCTGGCGCGCATGCTCCAGCTGCTGCTGCTGCTGCAGTCGACATGCACGCGCGTGCGCCTCCTCCTGGCGCTCCACTTCCCCCAGCTGGTGCGCACGCGCCTCAGCCTCCCGCTGGCGAGCATGCGCCTGGGCCATCTCGGCCTCCTCGACGGCGCGCACCCCGGCCGCGTGCGCACGCTCCTCCTCGGCGATCTTAGCGTGCGCCTGCGTCTGCAGCTGCTGCTGCTGCTGCTGCGCCTGCTGCTGCTGCCCCACAGCTGTCTGCTGCTGCTGCGCCTGCTGCTGCTCCACTGTGCCGTGCCCCGCGGTGCCGCCGCCATCGCCGCCCTCCACCGCCGCCATAAACCTCTCCCACTCGTCATCCAGCTCGGCAGTCGGCATCCGCGGCATCCGCTGCTGCGGCGGTGGCTCCGTGTATAGCTGCTGCTGCTGCTGCTGTTGCTGCTGCCACTGCTGCTGCTGCTGCTGCGTTTGCTGTGGCTCCGTGTATAGCTGCTGCTGCCACTGCTGCGGCTGTTCATGTTGCTGCCCCTGGTGCTGCTGCGCGCGCGGCCCCACCTCCGCGTGGCCCACCAGCTCGTCAGCCTGGGGCCTTCCAACATCAAACCCAGCATCGAGTGCGTCCTGCAGCAGCGACGCCGCGGCCGCGGAAAAGTCGCCACCTGCACCCGCCGCGGGGAAGTCCCCGTCGCCGTCCGCTGGCCGCGACGGCCGCGGCGAGGACGCCGGCGCGTGTCGGTCAATACCACTGTGCTGCAGCAGCTGCTGCGCGCAGCTAGGGGGACCAATACCGGGTTGCGCAACCGGGGAGGGTGTTGACGGGGTGGTGCGGGGCCCCGTGCGCGCCGCGCTGTTCAGGAACGGGTGCGGGGCAGGAGAGTGGCTCGAGGCGCTGCTTGCGTGGGGGCGCGCAGCCTGCGCGCCCGCGCTGCCGCCGTCCCAACCGCCGCCGCCGCCATCGCCGTCGCCGCCGCCGCTGCCGCCGCCCACCGGCGTGTTTGCGCGCGCGGCGACAAAGGCCTCGAGGATCGATTGCCTGCACGAGCATGCGCCCCCGCTGCCAGGCCCCCTGCTGGCAGCGGCAGCGGCAGCGCCCCCGCCCGCACAACCGCCACCGACGCCGCTCTCACGGTGGCGCTGGGACGGAGCCTGCGGGTGCATGGGGTGGTTGCGTGCTCGGTGGGAGGAGGTTGGTTCTAGCTCAACGTTGCCCGTCAAGACGCTGCAAGACATTATTGTCACTTCGATTATAGAATTTAGATCTAGATAAGATTATGGAATAAAGATAATGATGATGGATTCTAGTGCTTCCCACCAGTGCATCCCACGCAGCTTGGGGCATCTGTTCTAGGCGTCAGACAGAAAAAGTGAAACAGTAACATCGGTTTTACAGCAAAGACATTCCCACCAGTGCATCCCACGCAGTTCGGGGCATCTCTTCTAGGCGTCAGAACAGTAACAGCAACAGTAACATCGGCTGTACGGCGCAGACTACCTTGTAGTCCTATTACCACCGCCGGGACCCAAGTCCAGTTCTGGCCGGAAGGCGTCAGAAAAACTCTCATTTCTGCCATGCCTCGGACTACGCGTTGGCAGGCAACCAGTGTGTGGAGGCTTCCGCCCAGTGCTTTCCTTTTAATGCATTTCAATTAATTCTTCCACAGTCAGATTTTGCTTTGACCGCGTTGACCGTTGACCCCCTGTTGACATTTTTTCCTCATATATAGGTAACTTAAAAGCTCTTGACGAGCTCTGCCTGGCGGGCTCGTCAGACGACTAATTCACTGAATGGGTTGAGCTGTGGTTAAGGTTAAAGTACAGCCGGAATACAGTCAAATGGCTGTGCGGAGCCAAAAACAAATCACTGCTTCCGCCTGTCATCCAGGGAGTAGCAGGGCCAGGACTGGACTTGGGTCCAAGCGGTGGTACTAGGACTAGAAGGTGCCACTGCTGGAGAGCCGCAATGTTGCTGTTACTGTCGCTTTTGAGAGCGTTGAGCGCTTTCTCGGCAGCGTCTGCGAACAACACTGTGGACACACACACACACACACACACACACACACATACCACGGAGCCGGCGCTGCTTGGGCGTGAGGCTGGTGCGGAGGAGCCAGGCGGACTGGCAGGGGAGGGGCCGCCGGGAGCATGCACGAGAGAGAGCAGGAGCGAGAGCTGCATGGCATGGAATGGGCGTACGCACGCGCGTGCGTGCGTGGTCGATTTTACAGCCTTGTTGGACGCCTTTCATGGCGTATTAGACTTGTGCTTGCGCACTCAATCCCTGAGGCAGGCAGATACTATCACCCGCACTAGTCCACTGAGTGGATACACATTGACTGTGTCCATCCCACTAGCTCTAGTACATCTGGTCGCGCCATGCGTCTCAGTGCGTGTGCGTGCGTGTGTGTGTGTGTGTGTTGTGACCACTGTATGTGTGTGTGTGTCCGTGTGTCTATGTTGGAGGAGCCGGGCGCATTGGCAGGGGAGGGGCCACGAGGAGTGCGCACGAGAGAGAGCAGGAGCGAGAGCTGCGTGTTTACGGAGATCGGTGTGTGTCCGGGGGAGGGCGGTGAGTGTTGTTTTAAGCCCCCATCCCCCCCCACACACGCGCACGCATACCTCTCCGCCCTCCCCGCCCCCCCCCCCCCTCCCTCCCTCCCCATCACGCATACCTCTCCGCCCTCCCCGTCCCCCCCCTCCCTCCCCTCCATTGCCCCTCCCCTGCCCCCCCCCCCCCTCGCCCCCAGGGGGGAGGGGAGGGGTCCCGCCCCTGACCCCCAACTCTCGTCCCCACGCTCGCCCCATCCACCTACCAACCCATGCACGCACGCACGCACACACACACACAAGGGACCCCTCACCTGCCCCGCCCCGGAGCTTTCGCTGCTCCCGCTCGCGACGCTCGCGCCGCCACCGCCGCACTCGTGCGCCGAGCTGCCGCCAGAGCTGCCTTGCTTCGCGAGCCGGTGCGAGGCGACGCGGTGGTGGGAGGAGGAGGCAGAGGGGACGGCCGGCGTGCTACCGCAACCACTGGCACCGGCGGCGGCTGGTGAAACCGAGGATGCCGCGCAGCGCGGCCGTTGCCCCCCGCCGGTAGTTGCAGCGCCGCTGCCGCCGCCGCTGCCGCCGCCGCCGCGCGTAGCAGGCCCGGATGCAGCCCGCCCAGCTAGCGCGCCCGGCGCAGCGCCGCCGCCGCCGCCGCCGCGCGTAGCAGGCCCAGAAGCAGCCCGCCTAGCTGGCGCGCCCGGCGCAGCGCCGCCGCCGCCGCCGCGCGCAGCAGGCCCAGATGCAGCCCGCCCAGCTGGCGCGCCCGGCGCAGCAGCCCCCCCGTGGGCGGGCCGCGCGCCCACGCCAACACCACCGTGCATTGCGGCCGATGCAGCCGCGCCGCCACCGCCGCCCCTCCCGGGACTGCCGGCGCGTGGCTTCACCGATCCACTGGGCACCCAGAGGCCAGGCTGCCATTCACCGACGCCACCGACGCCACCGACGCGCCGCGCCGCCTGTGTGGAGGCGACAACAGCGACGGCCCCGGCGCGCGCGCGCCCGCCCGCGGGGCCACCGCTCACGACGTGCGCGCCGTGCGGCGGCCTCTCCTCTTCCACCACCACCTGCTGCTGCTGCTGTTGCATCCACTGCTGCGTCTCCTGGTGCTGCTCCTGCTGGTGCTGCTCCTGCTGCTGTGCTCGCATCCCTGTGGCGGCGGGTGTGGACGTCGAGGGTCCTGTGCCGCCACCGCCACCGCTCCCCCCCACCACCGCTGCTGCGACGCCAGCACCGCCCGCATTCAGCCGCATGGCTGTTGCCGCACGCACCGCGGCGCGCACGCCTCCCGCCCCCGAGGTGCCCGACACGCCAGCGGCGGCCCCGCCGCGCACGCTCCCCGGGTTTCCCGCAGCCCCGTGCGCGCCCGCAGCGTAGGGCGTGGCTGAGAGGCGCGCGCGCGGCAGCGGTTGGCGCCTCTCGTCTGGGGAGCCACCGTGCGCTGCTGCCGCTGCTGCTGGTGCTGGCGTGCTGCGCGCGGAGGGCGCTCGCGCTGGTGCTGCTGCTGGCATGCTGGTGACGGGCTGCACTGCGGAGCGCTCTGTCGACGCGTGTGTCGAGCCTCTCGATGCGGCGGCCACGAGCTGCTCTCGCGCCGCCATCTGCGCCCGCAGAACACGCAGGCTCCGGCTGTGTGCCGTCGGGGACAGGGAAAGAGCTGCTGCTGCAACTGTTTCGAGCACGCTGTTGGAGGCGCGGCTGCCACTCGTCGCCTGCGGCCCGGGCCAGCCGTGGTCATCGCGCGTGCTGTGTGCCGCAGCGTGCTGGTCCCTGCCGCTGTGTGACTCACTGCCGTTGTGTCCCTCTGATCGCGGGTGTCCTGCCCCTATCCCTGCTTCTGCCAGCTGGGTTGTCACCCAGGCCGACTCGTCGTAGCTGGAGGTCAGGGAGGCAGTGGGGCTCGGCTGCGCTGCCTTGGCCACGCCGCCATGCAGACCACCAACGCCATGCATGAACACCATGGGGTGCTGGACCCACTGCTGCCGCCGCTGTTCCTGGTGCTTGGGTGCATGATTGTGTGTGTGTATGTGTGTGTGTGTGTGTGTGTTGGGTGACTATCGCAGTGGGAGCGCACGGATGTTGCTGGCGTGTTGCGCTGGCGTGTGCGACACTGAGACGCCCTACATCACCCACGTCCCCACCTCGTCAATCTGAGATGAGAAGGACGACATACATGTTTTTCGTGCTGAAGCAGCGCATGGCGTGTGCGCAGCCAGCTGGGGTCGTTGGGACTCTATGGGCGAGTCAACGGCAGCCACGCCAGCCAAGGCGGTGACCAGCTACGAGGAAGCCTGCCTCAAGGTGTTGCGCAGCGTGTGTATACTGGCCCGTACGGTGCCTTTGTAGAGAGATGGCTCGCCGCGTTTGGGTTTCAACCCAAGAGGTTTAGGGTTTAGGGTGATTTGAAGACCAGGCACTTCCCCCCCCCCCCCGCTGGAGCGTTACATGTGTCCAAACGTATACGACCCTTTGCCTTTGCGAATAAATATCGGTTGGAAGGGGGCAAAATGAAAGTTCTCAAACCAACTGAAACCAACGTTGCATTAATTTCCAAACGGGCAGGTGCCCTGCAGATGAGAGAGTTTTACAATCCACTTCTGGCGGTCACACGTACGGTTCCAAAGCTCCAGTGGGACTAAGAGAAATAAGGCTCAAGGCCCACAAAAGGTCAAGCTACAAGTAGCCCACGGTAACGCCATCCACACTTGGTGGCGGGCGCCAAGCAAGCAGCACCACTGTGCAGGCTGCACACCCAGCCCTCAAATGGCCAGAGGGCGGACCCAAGGTATAAAACCATGAAGGGACCAAAAGCCCTCCCCAGACCACCGGAAGCGGGGCTAGTAGCACACCCGCCGCAGCACTCTACTCAGCGACCACACCGCACCCGCCACCGCACGCGTGTGGCGCCACCTCCCCTTCAAAAACACCCCCAGAGGGAATGCCATCTAGCAAGCAGGTGCAGGCACCCGCTCGCCGTCAACGACGAGGCGCGCGCGGTGGAACTGCGCCCGCTTCCCCGCAACCTTGGCGGCGAGGAAAGCGGGCCACAGCGCCTGGTGCTGCGCCTCCTCGCGGTCACTGAGGACGTCGAAGACTGCAGTCGAGTCCACGCCGCGGCGCAGCTCGTGGCGCCAGCGCACGACAGTGTCGGCCACGGCGTCAGACGCCACGGTGAAGAGCACACGCAGCACACCGCCCCGCGTGGCTCCACGCCGATGCCCCCGACGGCAGGCTTGGCGTTGAGGAGCGACGCGGACACGACGCCCCCATCAGCCGGCTCCCGCCGGCCGGTGCCGCCGTAGAGGAAGCGCACGACATCCGTAACCAGGCGGACGGGCAGGCTGGTGCCGTCCTCGCCTGCAGCGATCCGCTCCGCCGCCGCCGCCGTCGCCTCCTCTTCATCCATCCGGAACCAGGTGGCGCCGCGTGCCACCGGGATGGACAGCACGAAGCTGCGGCGCAGCAACGTGTCGCCCACACGTGCAGGCAGCCCCCCCCGGCGGGAGGGGCCGCGCGCAGATGCGGCACGCGTGGCGCCC
Organism: Chlamydomonas sp. UWO 241; assembly: GCA_016618255.1. NCBI lineage: Eukaryota > Viridiplantae > Chlorophyta > Chlorophyceae > Chlamydomonadales > Chlamydomonadaceae > Chlamydomonas > Chlamydomonas priscui. The sequence continues at coordinate 98,740 of VFSX01000346.1, forward strand.
GACGCAGGCCGCTCCGTCGCCGGCCCCCCCCCCGCCGACGCCACAGGGGCGGCAGCAGCAGCGGGCCGGGCAGGCTGAGCAGCCTCGGCAGCAGGCGCAGCGCGGGGCGCCGCACTGTGGGCCGCATGGCCGGCCCGCGCGCGGGCGGGCTCTGCATGCGGCATCTGCATGGGCGCCCCAGGGACGCGGCTCACCAGGAGGCTCACCACATCCACCAGGGACGCAATCTGTTGCGCCTGCGCCTGCACCACAGCGAGCACCCCCGCAGGTGCCCCCCCCCCCTCCTTTACAAGTAACAAGTAACACGGGGGTTCCAGCTAAGCAGGCCTGCTACTCTTCTACTAGAGACACCCGCCGATACTCCAGCACACCTAAGTACTAGAGTACCGCCGGCTCCCGGCCGATAGACTACCGCTCCCGCCGGCTGGACTACCCCAAACTAAACCCCAAACTAAACCCCAAACTAAACCCCAAACTAAACCCAAACAGCGGTCTCTGAGAGACGTGTCTGGCAAGGAGCGTATGGGAGAGGACCATCCTCAGGGTCACAGTAGTGGCCTTGTGGCCAGTCAAGCCGGCAGTGCCGACTGGCGCTGACTGGAACGGTCCCCGCCTGGCAGTGCATGGCTGTCCAGCTCTCGTTTGCATGGGGCCCAGCCGGCGCCCCATGCCTCATGCATGGCCAGGTCCCACCCACCACCTCATTTCCTATTTTGGGGGTGGATTCCTCCCTCATTGGGGGAGGGGAAGGAAGTAAGGGAAGACATGGCGCCGGGCCATACTCAAGGGGTGGGAAAATTCAAAGTGTTTCAACAAGCGGTCTATTTGCAACTTTCCTGCCTATTGACACATGGTGCAGGGTCAAGAAAGAGAGGGATCGCCCGGGCCATACTCACGGGGTGGGGGGGTGTGTGGTGGCAAGCAGACCAGAGCAGGCGAAAGCCTCGCCACTCCAGCAGCACATGGCACGGCATGGAACATCGTGTTGCAATCGTGCATCTTGCACACCAAGCACTAGCTAGTACTGCGCATGTGGTATGATGAGCCACGCTGTCTGGCGACCGAGTTTTGGAGGCGCGCGCGTGCGGGTTGGAGAAGGAAGGAAGTGCGCCAATTTTACAGTTTGTTAGGCGCCTGTGATGGAGCTAGTGTCAAAAAACAAACGCATGCACAACAAATGCCGGTAAGAATGTGCGCCGCTTGACGACGAACCCGCCACGCCGTGACTCGGCCCATGGCATGCCATGCTCCAGTCAGAGCACGACTCCCTGGTAGGCTGGCGCGCTGCGTGGCCTTGCGGACCAAGTAGAGCTCTCCTAGACGTGTAGCCTAGGCCTGAACTCACGCCCCAGGGTCCTCCTGGACGCGTACGTGTAAAACCTGCAAAACCGAGCATGACCCGTCACCCACGCTGCAAAGCTGTCGCACGCACGCCCTGCGTGCAACGCGCGATTCAAGGCCGCCCCACGTGGCTCCCATCTCAGCCCCAGAGCACGGGGTCGAGCTCGTCCACCCGCCACTGCGCGACGCTCGCGGCGCGCAGCGGCGCGCCAAACAGCGGCGCCACGCCATCAAACTGCTGGTGCCTGCGGTTCGGCTGCTGCTGCTGATGGCGCTGCCGCTGGTGCTGCTGCAGCGGGGAAAACACAGCGCGTGCCGCGCGCGCGCACCACGACTCGCCCGCGCGCGCCTCGCGAGACAGCGCATCTGCCACCCACTGGCGCCAGTTGTCTCCAGTTGTCCCCATGTCTGGGTGGCCCTGCGCACAAAGTGTGTTGTATGTGAGCGCTGTTATGTTTTGGATCAATTTTTTTGTGGTTGTGGTTGTGGTTGTTGTTTTTGTTTTTGTTTTTGTTTTTGTTTTCGTTCTCGTTTTTTGTTCTTGTTTTTGTTTTTTGTTTTTGTTTGTTTTCTTGTTGTTGTTCTTGTTCTCACTGAATGCAAACCCAAACGCTGCCAAAATGCACACACCCAAACCTCACCTGCTGCACGTGCGCCAGCGCTGCACGTTCCGCTTGACCCGCCGGAGCGCCCTCCCCTTGGAAGTACTCGTGCGTCAGGCGGGCGGCCATGCCGCGCACCGCCTCAGCGACGGCGTCTGGCAGTTCCTGTGTGTGTGTGGGTGTGGGGGTGCGTTTGTGTGTGTGTGTGCGTGTGTGTGTGTGGGGGGGGGGCATTTGTGTGTGTATATGCTTGTGTGTGTGTGTGTGTGTGCATGTGTGCGTGCGTGTGCGTGTGTGTGTGGGTGCGTTTGTGTGTGCTTGTGTGTGTGTGTGTGTGTGTGCGCGTGTGTGTGGGGTGCGCCACCCTGGGCAGGCGCAACAGCAGCATGCGTGTGAGGGAGGCGCGGACACACACGCACGCACGCGCGCACACACACACACACACGCACACACACACACACGCACGCACGCACGCACACACGCACGCACGCACGCCCACCACCACCCACGCCCACCACCCCCACCAGGCACTCACCTCCCGCGACCCCAGGCAGGCGTGACGTCAGCATGCGCGTCAGCAGGGCGCGGACACACACACACACACACACACACACACACACACACACGCACGCACGCACGCACACACGCACGCACCCACCCACCCACCCACCCACAGGCACTCACCTCTAGCGCGACCCCAGGCAGGCGTGACGTCAGCATGCGCGTGAGCAGGGCGCGGACACACACACACACGCACACATGCACACACACACACACACACACGCATGCATGCATGCACTCACCTCCAGCGCGACCCCAGGCAGGCGTGACATCAACATAAGCGTGAGCAGGGCGCGGAGACACACACACACACACACACACACACACACACACAGGCACTCACCTCCATCGCGACCCCAGGCAGGCGTGACATCAGCATGCGTGCCAGCAGGGCGCGCACCTACGAGGGCAGCACACACAAACACACACACACACACACACACAGGCACTCACCTCCAGCGCGACCCCAGGCAGGCGTGACATCAGCATGCGCGTCAGCAGGGCACGCACCTACGAGGGCAGCGCACACACACAAACACACACACACACACAGGCCTCACCTCCAGCGCGACCCCAGGCAGGCGTGACATCAGCATGCGCGTCAGCAGGGCGCGCACCTACGAGGGCAGTGCACACACACACACAAACAAACAAACACACACAAACACACACACACGCGGCAGCGCACACACACGCGGCAGAGCACAGGGCAGAGGTTCAGTTGGAGACCGGTGGGGGGGCGGCGTTCCGACAGTGCACCAAAAGTGTGGGCCTTCATACTCGTTCATACCATCCACACCACACTCTCCACCACTAGGCACGGCCTGCGTGGCTGTTGGTCACTGATCGTCACTGATCGTGTAAGACTAATCGCCGTCACACCAGGCGGCTCAGCCGACGGCGCCAGCACGCCACCCTCGCTCCCCACCCTTCTAGACTTATCGCCATCACATCAGGCGGCTCAGCCGACGGCGCCAGCACCCCACACTCGCTCCTCACCCTTCTTCTAGGCTGGAAGGAAATTTACGGGTCATGAGTGGAAACACTCCCTGAAACTGCAATCCCTCAGGCGCGCTGCGTGGCCATGCGGGCTCTGCTAGTAGAGCCCCCCTAGACGCGTAGTCTAGGCCTGAACTCGCGCCCCGGGGTCCTCCGGGCGCGTACGTTTAAAACCTGTTCAACCTGCGACCTCTCAAGACCAGGGCCCTGGGTAGAACACGGATGCTCGACCCACCCACCGCGTGGGGGTCTGCAGCCTCGGCCGCGGCGCGCGCCGCTTCGCGCGCGCCCCGCGCCGCCAGCCACGCCGCGCGCCCTGCAGCCAGCGCGCTGCCATCGCCACCATCATCAGAGGAGGCCCAGCCACCGCCGCGTCCGCCGCGCTCCGCCCCCGCCGGCCCGCCGGGCGCGCCGTCCCCATCTGACTGCTCCGACCCCTCCTCAGAGCTCCATGCTGAGTCCACGCCCCCCACGGCCATCTCCTGCGAAGCATCGCACGTGAGGTCAGGGTAGCGAGGACGGCGGCACACTGGGCGACAGGCGTGCCCGATGGCCGTGGCCCGGGACAAACTGGTAGGCACAAGGTGATGCCGAGTCCACGCCCCCCACAGCCATCTCCTGCGAAGCATTGCATGCAGGGTTAGGGTGAGAGGAAGGCCGCACACTGGGCGGCAGACGAGCCCGATGGCCGTGGCCCGGGACGAACTGGTAGGCACAAGGTGATGCCGAGTCCACGCCCCCCACAGCCATCTCCTGCGAAGCATTGCATGCAGGGTTAGGGTGAGAGGAAGGCCGCACACTGGGCGGCAGACGAGCCCGATGGCCGTGGCCCGGGACGAACTGGTAGGCACAAGGTGATGCCGAGTCCACGCCCCCCACAGCCATCTCCTGCGAAGCATTGCATGCAGGGTCAGGGTGAGAGGAAGGCCGCACACTGGGCGGCAGACGAGCCCGATGGCCGTGGCCCGGGACGAACTGGTAGGCACAAGGTGATGCCGAGTCCACGCCCCCCACAGCCATCTCCTGCGAAGCATCGCATGCAGGGTCAGGGTGAGAGAAAGGCCGCACACTGGGCGGCAGACGAGCCCAATGGCCATGGCCCGGGACGAACTGGTAGGCACAAGGTGATGCCGAGTCCACGCCCCCCACGGCCATCTCCTGCGAAGCATCGCATGTGAGGTCAGGGTAACGAGGAAGGCCGCACACTGGGCGGCAGACGAGCCCAATGGCCATGGCCCGGGACGAACTGGTAGGCACAAGGTGATGCCGAGTCCACGCCCCCCACGGCCATCTCCTGCGAAGCATCGCATGTGAGGTCAGGGTTAAGAGGAGTGCCGCACACTGGGCGGCAGGCGAGCCCGATGGCCCTGGCCCGGGACGAACTGGTAGGATGTGATGCCGAGTCCACGCCCCCAATAGCGTTCTCCTGCGAAGCATCGCACGCAGGGTTCGGGTGAGGAAGGTCGGTCTTGATCAAAGACACCTTGTCTCTTTGCCCCCCTGCCAACCCCCCTCTACGGAGGGGTAGATGGCAAGCCTAAAAGCTTGCTTCTGAAGGCAGGGGGTGGTGGAAAGCGGTGGTTACGCTAAGGATGTTGGGGAAATGACGGCTCAACCCGGGCCTCACGCTCATTCCGTGAGGCTCGACATCTTAAACCGACATAGGCTATTTTGGAGGGACAAGTGTGATAGGATAGGAGGGACAAGTGTGACAATTTTTCACACTTTTCGGGTCGAAATTCGCAAAATCTCACCCCGACGCGCCAGCCCAAATCGGCCAATATCAACTCGAAAGTGCACTTTGTCAGGTTGCGGGTTGGCTAACGGAAACACTGGTTGAAAGCTTCTTCCTAGCCCCAGAGCCATACTCAGGGACAGACAGAAAAGGCCTAGCGTTTTCTTTCTGTCTATGACAGAAACAGCTAAGCCAACCCGCAACCCGACAAAGTGCACTTTGTGGTTGAGATTGGTCGATTTGGGCTTGCGCGTCGGGTTGAGATTGCGCGAATTTCGACCCGACAAAGTGTGAAATTGACATTTCCACACCCTTTTCACAAGAAATCGCCTCCGTCGGGTTGACAATGGGGAGTGAGCCGTGAGGCCCGGAGTGAGCCATCATTTCTCCAAGATCCTAAGCGGAACCACTGCGGGGTAGGTTGCTTGCAGTGGTGTCATTAAGGAATCCGAGAATGTGCTGTTTGCCCCCGCAATAGTGGAGGGAACATGCCAAATTGCCCCCGCAGCAGCGTTTTTTTCCCGGGAAAAGTGTGAAATCGTTGAATTTCACACTTTTTGGAGCGAAATTTCCGCGATTCGCCCCCGCAATTTCCCCACAAATTTCCCGGTTTGCCTCGGCAGTGGAGTCTGCGGGGGCTGCGGAGGCGCTAATGACACCAGTGGTTGCTTGGTTGGGCGGCAGGCGAACCCGGTAGCCGTCGCCCGGGACGAACGGGTAGGCACAAGGTGCACGTATCAGGCTGACACAAGGTTGACACAAGGTTGGCCCCCCCCCCCTTGCCCCAGCATCAACATCCTGACGGCCGACGACCGCGAGCTCCGGGTCCTCCCTCGTCCCGCTTGACTCAACCCCCGCACAGATAGTATACAAGGTGCACGTACCAGACTAACATAGCGTAGTATAGTGCCATGCACACGCTCCTTCTGCCACTCCACACCTCGGCATCAACGTCGCGAGGGCCGACGAACGCGAGCTCCGAGTCCTCCCATGTCCCGTCACTCGCCCGCGCGCGCGCGCCGACCTCACCCTCGCGCCGCCACCAGCGCCGCTGCGGCTGCCGCCGCTGCTGCGCCTGCTGTTGCTGCTGCTCCTGCTGCTGCTGGAGCCCCGGCTGCGCTGCCGTCCCCGCACGCCCCTCCGCGCCGATGCCGCTGCGCCCAGCGCCGTCCGCTGCCCCTGCGCTGCCCGCAGCGGCTTCCAACCCGCCTGGCGGGGTGCGGTGCATCTTTCAGCACAGCACAGCACAGCGCAGCACAGCACAGCGCAGCGCAGCACGGCACAGCATAGCACAGCGCATCACAGCACATCGCGGCACAGCGCATCACAGTACATCGCAGCGCATCACAGCGCATCTCAGCACAGCGCAGCATAGCGCATCACAGCACAGCGCGGCACAGCGCATCACAGTACATCGCAGCATAGCGCAGCACATCACAGCGCAGCACAACAGCAAAGCGCATCACATCACAGCGCGGCACAGCGCAGCGCCGCACGGCGACGCGCCGCGCAACACAGCGCAGCATATCACATCGCAGCGCGGCACAGCATGGCACAGCATGGCACAGCGCAGCACCGCACAGTGCAGCACAGCGCAGCATAGCGCAGCACAGCGCGGCAAAGCATGGCACAACACAGCATATCACAGTGCATCACAGCACATCACAGCGCAGCACAGCTTAGCATAGCGCATCACATCACAGCGCATCACATCACAGCGCGGCACAGCGCAGCGCCGCACGGCGTCGCGCCGCGCAGCATATCACATCACAGCGCGGCACAGCATGCCACAGCATGGCACAGCATGGCACAGCATGGCACAGCACAGCACGCACATCACAGCGCAGCACAGCGCAGCACCGCGCAGCACAGTACCGCGTCGCGCCGTGCTGCGCAGCACAGCACAGTACAGCAGCCCCGCGGGCCAACGGCTTGCCCCCTCCCTGTAAAATTCACACACACAGGCTAGAAGATGTCCCTGCTGGGCAGATGATGTTGCTGTTACTGTACCGCACCGGAGAACAAAAAAACGCACACACGCACACGCACACACACACACACACACATGCACACAAACACGCAGGCCCACGCACCCACGCACACCCACGCACGCACACACACGCACACACGCACACACACGCACACACACGCACACACACACACGCACGCACACACGCACACACATGCACACACACGCACACACACGCACATGCACACACACACACGCACACACACACACACACGCACACACCTGTGCCGGGAAGCGCAGTGTGCGGAAGCGCCGGCGCGCAGAACCCGCCCAGCGGCAGCGAGCCGTTGTGCGGCGGCCACAGCAGCGACGCTCGTCCGTGGGGTGACAGGTTTTCGCGCATGCGCGTAAACAGGGTGCGCTGCGCGTCCGAGATGCGTGCCGCGACCTCTGGCTGGGAGGCAAGCTCTGGGTGCTGCGGTGGACATCAAGACAGTGCTTCCTCAACTAGGCGGTCTACCGCCAACCGCGGTCAACAGGCTGTTATGATCAGTTTCCTGATGAGCAGCCCACTGCCTTAATCGCGACAACTTCGGGCCGAAAAGTGTGAAATTTTCGATTTTCGCACTTTTTCATAAAAAAAAACGGCACAACATTGCCAAAATCGGCAATTCCGGATGTTCGCTGGTGGCCAGGCGGTAGGTGTTAATTCATCTGAGCCAATTGAGGAAGCACTGCATCAAGAGGGCTGCGCTCGGTTCAGGGCCATGAGTGGAAACATGGATCATCATGGTGAGTGTGAATGAGGGAGGTGAGTGTGAATGAGCCCGCCTGCCAGCAGCTGCATCACGTCATCCCCACATTCCAAACACAACCACCCACACACACACCTGCGCAAGCAAGCGCGCCAGCAGCTGCATCACGCCATCCGGGTGCGCCAGCGCCCCCCCACACTCATCACATCACTCCACACCCCACCCCACCCCACCCCCTCCACACACCCCTCCACATAACAAACCTGCACAAGCACGCGCGCCAGCAGCTGCATCACATCGTCCGGGTGTGTCAGCGCAGCGTCCGGCGGGGGTCCGTTACGCTGCGGTGTAGTTGGTTTGGGAGGAGGGTCCAACGAAGGAGGGTGAGGGGTGGGGTGAGGGTCCATCAAAGGAGGGTGAGGGTCCACCGAAGGTTTTGGGGGAGGGTCCATCGAAGGAGGGTGAGGGGTGGGGGGAGGGTCCCATCCAAGGGGGCTGAGGGTTCTACCGAAGCAAGGATTCAGAGGCGACACCCGCGCTCCGGCATGGGCGTGCGTGTGGGCATGCGCGTGTGTGTGGCCAGTGACGCCATCAGTGCCGCTCCGCAGAGACCGCGCGGTGTGCGATTGGGCAATCGCAGCGAAAGCTACAGGAGGAGATTGTGAAGGAATCCCCTAAAAGTGTGTACAAAAACGGCTCCTGCGGGGTGACGCTCCGGGACGCCGCGCGACTTTGCCTCCATCACTAATGACGCCACTGCGTGTGCCCCTCCTGCTGCTGCTCGGCCGCTGCCCGCCGCGTCGCGTCACCATTGTGTGTGTGTGTGCGTGTGTGTGTGCGTGTGTATGCGTGCGTGTGTGTGTGTGCGCGTGTGTGCACTTGTGCACGCCCCACCTGCTGCTGCTCCACTGCCTGCGGCCGCGTCAGCATTGTGCGTGTGTGTGTGCGCGCGCGCATGTGTGTGTGTGTTTGCGTGCGCACGCGCGTGCGTGCGTGTGTGTGTGTGTGTGTGTGTGTGCGTGTGCGCGCTTGTGCACGCCCCACCTGCTGCTGCTCCACTGCCTGCGGCCGCTGCCCGCCTCCGTGCCGCGTCAGCATTGTGCACGCGCACGCGCACGCGCGTGCAAATGTGTGAGTGTGTGTGTGTGTGCGTGTGTGCGCGCCTGTACACGCCACACCTGCTGCTCTACTGCCTGCGGCCGCTGCCCCCCGCTGCGCCGCGTCACCATCGAGACAAGGTCGAAGAGCCGAGAGAACACACTGGGGCCGCTGGGGCTTCCTGACAGAACGGCGCTCTGCAAATGAGCGCGTGTGAGCGCGTGTGCGTGCGTTTCTGTGTGCGTGCGTGCGTGCATGTGTGTGTGTGCGTGTGTGTGTTTGTGTGTGTGTGCGTGCGTGTGTGTGCGTGTGCGTGCACGTGTGCGTGTGTTTGTGCGTGTGTGTGTGCGTGTGTTTATGCACATGTGCAAACGTGCGTGCGTGTGTGTGCGTGTGCATGTGTGTGTATGTGTGTGTAGCTTGCAACTTGTTACTCCACTCCCATGGTCGCAGGCACACCCACCTCCGCCGCCGTCGCCGCTGCTTGGCGCTGCACTCCTGCGCCCCACCTGAACATGCTAGTTTTGGTTTTAGGCGTTAAGGTTTAGGGTAAAGGGTAGACGAGGGGAAACATCCGCAGTGTTGAGAAGTGGGAGGGAGGAGAGGCAGGGCGGGGTGCCTGGCGCTTGGGGGGAGGGTACTGGGCGCAGCCGACGCCACCGCTTGCTTGGCGCTGCACGCCTCTGCCCCACCTGAGCGTGACAGAAGAGAGGAGAGAGCCGCAGTGTATATAAGTGGGAAGGGTGAGAGGCAGGGCGGGGTGCCTGGTGCATGGGGGGGGGGGGGGGACTGGGCGCAGCCGACACCCTGGCTTGCTTGGCGCTGCAGGCCTCTGCCCCACCTGAGTTTGACATTTTAAGGTTTAGGGTTTGGGGTTTAGGGTGGGGGTTTACCCTCACCCCTACCAGGTAGCCAGCCAGTTTCCCACTGAAACTGAGTTTAAGGTGTCGGGCGCTAGCGCCGACACCGGTCTTATACATCATTACTGGTGTCACACAGACTGTAAGATCCATCATCATCATCATCAGGGTTAAGGTTCGGGTTTAGGGTTCAGTGTAGAAGATGGGGGAAAAACGCAGTGTTTAAAAGTGGGAGGGAGGAGAGGCAGGGCGGGGTGCCTGGTGCAAGGGGAGGGAGGGTACTGGGCGCAGCCGGCGCCACCGCTTGCTTGGCGATGCAGGCCTCTGCCCCACCTGTGCATGACAGAAGAGAGGAGGGAGCCGAACTGTTTAGGAGGTGGAGATAGGAGAGTCAGGGCGGGGGGCTTCAGCGTGGCACGGGCAGAGTGGAAGAGCGTAGCTGCAGTGCCAAGATGCAAGAGAGAAGGATCGGGCGTCGGGTGTGAGGCACAGAAGGTCGCCCCCCCTCGGTCGCAGGCAAGCGGTGGCAGGCGAGCGGCAGAGGTTCAGCCAAGGCACCCGTCTGACGATGACGATGGATTTTCCAGGCGTGTGTGACGCTCGAATAAAGTGCCACCATTGTAAGATCTCACTGGTGGGCACTCGCTGCGCATTGGTGGGCATTGGTGGGCTGCCCATTGGTGGGCACTCGTCACTGGTGGGCACTCCCCAGCACCCCTCTGCCACCCATCCAACAACCCTCATAAGACAACCAAACTGTGCGGGCGGCAGGCACAACAGGGCGTGCGCGCGCATGGACGCCCCACACACACACCTGCGCTACATGGCAGGCCGCGCACTCCAGGGGCACGGCCGTAAACTGTCGGAAACTGAGTGAGTCAGCACCCCTCCTCCTACCCTCCTCTGGCAACCCAAGCGTGCGGGTGCAGGCGCAACGGAGCGAACACGCACATGGACGCCCCGCACACGCACCTGCGCTGCATTGCAGGCCGCGCACTCCAGGGGCACGGCCTTAAACTGCCTGAAACTGAGTGAGTCAGCACCCCTCCTCCTACCCTCCTCAGACAACTCAAGCGTGCGGGTGCAGGCGCAGGGAGGCATGCGCGCACATGGATGCCCCGCACACATACCTGCGCTGCGTGGCAAGGCCGCTCGTTCCAAGGCCCTGCTGCTGCTGCTGAACCCGCGGAACCTGCCGAGCTATCAGGAAGACGCCGCGGTCGCACTGCGCCTGCTGCTTCGCGTGCGCTTGCGCCTGCTGCTGAGCTTGCGCCTGCTGCTGCGCCCGCGCCCGCGCCTGCTCCTGCTCCTGCTCCTGCGCCCGCTGCTGCTGCTGCGGCTGCATCAGGCGCCGCTGCTGAGACAACAGCGCGTGCTGCGCCTGCAGCGCCTGCTCCCGCTGCTGCGCCTCCCGCTGCTGCGCCTCCTGCGCCTGTTCCTCCTCCTGCCCCTCCTCCTCCTTGCCCCCACCCACGCCCGGCACCGCGACCCCTGCCTGCCGCTTGCTCCCGCGCGGCTGCGCATGTGGGGCCAGCTCGCCTGGCGGCGCACGCTTGGCGCTGCTGCCCGCGGCCCCCGCCGCGCCGACTTGAGGACGGCCCTCCTCGTCGTCACCGTCCCCACCATTGCCGCGACAGCCACCACCACCTCCTGCCACAGCCAGGGTATCAGCTGCGACAGCGTTATCGACAGCGGGCGCAGCGAGCGCGGCATCAGAGCCTCTGCCCCCGCGACGGTGCGCTGCCACCGAGCCCTCATCGTCAGCATCACCGCCATCGCCGCCGCCGCCCCGCCCGACGTGCAGCCCTCGCATGCCCGCGCCCGCCAACAGCCCCCGCCGCACGCTGCCGCCGCCGCAGTCGGCGGCGGCCGCGGCGGCGCCGGCTTGCAGCAGCGAGCTGGCGGTCGGCCCACCGAGCAGCCACGCGTGGAGCGGATCAGCTGCAGCCGGAGGTGGCGCCGGGGCAGTGCCACTGCCGCTAGCTCCACCCTCCGCCTGCGCCGCGGCGCTCGCCCCTGCACGCTCTGCACCCCTTGCCCCTGCACGCTCTGCACCGCTCGCCCCCGCCTCCGCACCCTCTGCACCCTCTGGAGCGTCAACCCCACTCGAGGAAAGGGCGCCTGCGCCGGTAACCTCGGGAGGTCCCCAAGTCAACGTCTTGAATGGGGTCGCCTTGACGAGCGTGGCCACGTCGTGTGGGGACAGCGCCTGCGGGTATTTGAGGTGGGCGCGCGTAAGCGCGAGGACGGATGACAGACATGCATGCGCACATAATGATGCCATCAGTCATATCTCATGTTATGTCACATCCACACCCACACACCCACGCAACCGAGCACCCCCAACCCACCCCAACCCACCCGCAGCCCACACACAAACACAACCCCCCACACCCCCACACCCACACACACCATGCCTGCCCGTGGCCGGTTGTTGGCATGCACATGCAGATGATGATGCCTTCACTGCGATCTGAACGCATGGCACACCCACACCCACCCACATCTGCAATGATGAGCACCACAAGACCCCCGCGTACCTACGTGCCGCCACACTATTTGAAGCCACACATCAGGCGCCACACATCTGGTGCACAAAGGGTGTGTCCCCGCTCACGACCTAGCAGCTACTTGTAGCCTAGAGGAAGGGTGGGGAGCAACTTTGACTGCAGCGTTCTCGACGTTGGAGACGCCAGCGACGACGACTGAACGTCGGCTGTGACTAGAAGAAGAAAACTCCGTCTAGATTGACTGGGGGACAGCTCGGGGGCCTGCTAGCGAGACCAGAAAACAAAGAAGTTTACTAGAAAACTTATAAGAGTCCGAGTGGAAACACACCCACAGCCCCATGTGCAACTCACTGTGCCACGCGCGCTCACATGCCGCACCGCCGTGCAGTACGCCAGGTCCTCCAGCTGACGCTGCCTCCGGCCGTGTATGGCACATCTAGTCACACTATCTGACGCCACACTTCTGGTGCCACACTACTGCCTGCTGCCTCACAGCCGACCCTCACCGTGCCACGCGCGCTCACGTGCCGCACCGCCGTGCAGTACGCCGGATCCTCCAGCTGTTGCCGCCTCCGGCCGTGCATGCCGCACATCACACTATCTGACGCCACACTTCTGGTGCCACACGTCTGCCTGCTGCCACACAGCCGACCCATCGTGCCATGCACGCTCACGTGCCGCACCGCTGTGTAGAACGCCAGATCCTCCAGATGCCCCCATCTGTGCATGCCACACATCTAGTCACACTATCTGACACCACATCTCTGGTGCCACACTACTGCCTGCTGCCACACAGCCGACCCACCGTGCCATGAGCGCTCACATGCCGCACCGCTGTGTAGAACGCCAGATCCTCCAGCTGTCGCTGCCTCCGGCCATGCATGTGGACCATCAAGTAGCCAGCAATCGAAGAGGACGCGGAGAGGGCAAACGTCTGCATGCGTGCACAAACACACACACGCACACAGGCAGGCAGGCAGGCAGGCACACACACGCGGGCAGTGTTATCAGTTGAGCAGTTAAAAGTGCATCTGGTAGCCGGCAATTGAGGAGGACGCAGAGAGGGCAAACGTCTGTGTGCGTGCGCGAACACACACACACACACACACACACACACACACGGGCAGGCAGGCAAGCACACACGCATGCAGTGTTGTCAGTTGAGCAGTTAAAAGTGCATCAGGTAGCTGGCAATCGAAGAGGACGCGGAAAGGGCGAACGTCTTCGTGCGCGCGCAAACACACACACACACACACACACACACACACACGGGCAGGCAGGCAAGCACACACACGCAGGCAGTGTTGTCAGTTGAGCAGTTAAAAGTGCATCAGGTAGCTGGCAATCAAAGAGGACGCGGAAAGGGCGAGCGTCTGTGTGCGTGCGCGCGTGCACACGCACACACACACACAGGCAGGCAGGCAGGCAGGCACACACACGCAGGCAGTGTTGTCAGATGACCAGTTACAAGTGCATCAGGGAACCAATAATCGAAGAGGACGCGAAGAGAGTGAACGTCTGCATGCATGCACACACACACACACACACAAACATACACAGACACACACACAGGCAGGCAGGCAGGCACACACACGCGGGCAGTGTTGTCAGTTGAGCAGTTTAAAGTGCATCAGGTAGCCGGCAATCGAAGAGGACGCGGAGATGGCAAACGTCTGCATGCGTGCAGAAACACACACACACACACAGGCAGGCAGGCAGGCACATATACGCGGGCAGTGTTGCCAGTTGACTAGTTACAAGTTACAAGTTACAAGTGCATCAGGGAACCGCTAATTGAGGAGGACCTAGAGAGGGCGAACGTCTGTGTGCGAGCGCAAACACACACACACACACACACACACACACAGGCAGGCAGGCAGGCACACACACGCAGGCAGTGTTGTCAGTTGACCAGTTACAAGTGCATCAGGGAACCGGCAATCAAAGAGGACGCGGAGAGGGTGAACGTCTGCATGCGCGCACAAACACACACACACACACACACAGACAGACACACACACAGGCAGGCAGGCACACACACGCAGGCAGTGTTGTCAGTTGAGCAGTTAAAAGTGCATCAGGTAGCCGGCAATCGAAGAGGACGCGGAGAGGGCAAACGTCTGCATGCGTGCAGAAACACACACATACACACACAGGCAGGCGGGCAGGCAGGCAGGCACACACACGCAGGCAGTGTTGTCAGTTGAACAGTTAGCAGTGCATCAGGTAGCCGGCAATCGAAGAGGACGCGGAGAGGGCAAACGTCTTCGTGCGCGCGCAAACACACACACACACACACACACACACACAGGCAGGCATGCAGGCAGGCACACAAACGCAGGCACGTATAATGCGTTGTCAGTTGAACGGCTCAAAGTGCATGCGGAACATCAGGTAGCCGGCAATAGAAGAGGATGCCGAGAGGTCAAACGTCTTTGTTCACACAGACATCAGGCAAGCACGCACGACAGTGTGTGTGTGCACTAGTGCAACAGTGTGTGTGTGTGTGTGTGCACGTGTGCACAGACACACACACACACACACACACAAACCTGCGTGTCATCGGTTGCCCGCACTGGTTACATGGGGGAAGCTGCGCTCATGCACTCACAGACACACACACACATGCACACACACACACATAGTGGGGTGGCACACACACACACACACACAAACACGCACGCACGCATGCACACACACACACACACACCTGCGTCGCATCAGTGGCCCGCACTGGGTACGTAGGTGAAGCTCGGAAGAGCTGGCATGGGCTTGGGCCGACCCATAGGCTGACAGCCACTGGCGGGTACAGCGGCTCTCTGCGTGTGGGGCAGTGATTTCCTTTTCATGATTTTGAATTTATTATTCCACAGTCGGATTTTGATTGCTTTGACCGCGTTGACCGTTGACCTCCCGGTGACCGTTCGTCCTCATAGATGGGCCATTTGACAGCTGTCAACAAGCTCTGTCTGGCGGGCTTGTCAGACTGACGATCCACTGGACGGGTTGAGATGTATGCAAGGTCAAAGTTCAGCCGGAATACAGCCAAATGGCTGTGGAGAGCCAAAAAGGAAATCACTGGTGTGAGGTTTGATGGAGGATTTAACAGTCGTGTGTGACCAGTGATTACCACACCGGGAGGTCAACGGTCAACGCGGTCAAAGCAAAATCCGGCTGTGGAATAATAAATTAAAAATCCTGAAGAGGAAATCACTGCCCCACACGCAGAGAGCCGCTGTACCCGCCAGTGGCCGTGAGGGCAAACACGACTGTCTGTTTCCCCAAGGACACCACTGGTGTGTGCGTGTGTGCACACCGCATGGGCTCACCCTACTTGGTAGGTCGCACGGTACACGGAAAAGCTACACACACACACACACACACACACACACACACACACACACAAACGCACACCGCAAGGGCTCACCCTACTTGGTAGGTCGCACGTTACACGGAAAAGCGTATACACACACACACACACACACATACACACACACACACACACACAAACGCACACCGCATGGGCTCACCCTACTTGGTAGGTCGCACAGTACATGGCAAAGCGTACACACACATACACATACACATACACATACACACACAAACACACACACACACAAACGCACACTGCAAGGGCTCACCCTGCTTGGTAGGTCGCACGGTACACGGCAAAGCGTATACACACATACACACACTCACACACACACAAACGCACACCGCATGGGGCTCACCCTACTTGGTACGTCGCACGGTACACGGCAAAGCGAACAAAGTCAACCTGCGCGGATAAGTCAGGGGGGGGGGGGCGTCAGTGCACTGCGACGGGCAGCATGTGGTCGCACGGCGCCTCCCTCCCTCTCTCCCTCTCTCCTTCTCTTTCCCTCTCTCTCCCTCCCCCTCTGTACCTCTCTCTCTCTTCTGTCCCCCCCTGTTTTTTTCTCCCTCGCCCCCGATCCCTCTCCCCCCCCCTCTCTTTATCTCTCCCTGTCTCTCCCCCTGTCCCTCCATCTTTTCTCTCTTCTCCCCCTATCCGTCTCTATTTCCCTCCTCCCTCTTCCCCTCTCCCCCTGCCCCCCCCCTCGCTTTTTCGCTCTTTTCTCTCTTACCCCCTCCCTCCTCCCTCCCTTCCCCCTTCCTCCCTTCTCCCCTCTCCTCCCCTCTCCTCCCTCCCTCCCCTCCCCCCCTCCCCTCCCCTCCCTCCCCCTCCCCTCCCCTCCCTCCCTCCCCCCTTTCCTCCCTCTCCAGACGCCCCTGGCAGGAGTCCCCTGGGGAGCACCCACCCCTCGCTCCAGGTACAGGCGATGCAAACCACTAAAAAGACCACTGTCAGCACACACACCCACACCCACACACCCACTCACAGACACACCTTGCAGCACAGGGACGTGGTATGGAACAGCAGCCAGGCGTGTGCGTACCCCACAGCCACGTGCCATGCACACACGTCGTGCACAGGGCATGCACCCACTCCAGAACCCACAACCAGCGCACACACACCCCGCAGCACACGGACGCAAGGCGGAACAGCAGCCAGGCGTGTGCGTAACAGTGGTGTCATTAGCGCCCCCGCAGCCCCCGCTGCGGGGGCAACCTGGGAAATCTGGGGAGAGACTGCGGGTGCGAATCGCAGGAATTTCGCTCCGAAAAACATGTCATTCGGCGATTTTCACACTTTCCCGCGAAAAAACGCCTGCTGCGGGGGCGTTCCGGCACGTGCCATCCTATTTTGCGGGGTCAAACAGGACATCCTTGGTTTCCTGAAATACACCACTGGTGCGTACCCCACAGCCCACGGGGCATGCGCCCACCAGTGGTGTCATTAAGGAAACCAAGAAGATCGTGTTTACCCCCGCAACATAGGAGGGAGCATGCCAAATGGCCTCCGCAGATGTTTTTTTCGCAGAAAAGTGTGAAAATCGTCAAATTTCACACTTTTTGGAGCGAATTTCCCGCAATTCGCCCCCGCAGTTTCCCCCCAAATTTCCCGGTTTGCCCCTGCAGCGGCGTCTGCGGGGGCTGCGGGGGCGCTAATGACACCACTGGTGCCCACTCCAGAACACGTGGTCAGCGCACACACAACTGCGATGCAAACCCCGAAAAATACCACCGTCAGCGCGTGCACACACACACACACACACACACAAACACACACACACACCTTGCAGCACGGCGACGCGAGGCGGAACAGCAGCCAGTCCTCTGCGTCCCCGACCGCGCCGTTTGGGTGGCCCGTGCTCGACCAAAACTCGCCGTCGTTTGCGACAGTGGCATCTGCAGTTTGAAAGACAGGGGGGGGGGGGAGGTAGAGAGGGAGTGTGTGTGTGTGTGTGTGTCAGATGGCCTGTGCAGGACCAAAACTCGCCATCGTTTGCGCCAGTGGCATCTGCAGTTTGAAAGACAAGGGGGGGAGGGGGTGGGGGGAACGCAGAGAGGGAGTGTGTGTGTGTGTGTGCGTGTGCGTGTGAGTGTGTGTGTGTGTGTGTGTGTGCGTCAGATGGCCCGTGCTGGACCAAAACTCGCCATCGTTCGCGACGGTGGCATCTGTAGTTTGAAAAACAGGGGACGGGCAGAGAAAGGTAGAGAGGGAGAGGGCGTGTGTGTGTGGGGGGGGGGGACGGGCAGAGAAGAGTAGAGGGAGAGGGCATGTGTGTGTGTGTGTGTCGGGTGGCCAGTGCTGGACCCAAACTCACGATCCTCCGCGATGGTGGCATCTGCAGTCAAGGGAGCGGACAGGGGTTTGGGTAGACGGTTTGGGGGTTGGTGAGTGGGACTTTGTGCTTGTGGGGAGCGAGCAGGGGTGCGAGCAGTGGGAGCGCGCCAGGTTGTGCGTGCGCGTGTGGGGCTGTCGGTTGTGTGTGGCTGTCCCCGCTGCGCGCATGTGTGTGCCTGGGTCGGGTGGCCCGTGCCTCTCAGTCGCCAGCAACGCTGGCGTCTGTGTTGAAGTGATGGCACCCATGCGGACTGCGCCCATGCAGCGTCCATGCAGCCCCACGTACGTATGCCCTGCGTTGGATGGTCCGTCGTGTTTGCGTCGCAGCCTTCGCGGATCAGGCTGCCCAGAGCACTGCATGCCTCGTCCCACGCCACGTAGTGAGTCCGAGCTAAGCCAGGCGCGTCTGCAGATGACGCTGCTCCATCACACCACTCAAAATCATCTGGAGCGTTGATACGCCTGCGTCGGTACTGTCGCCCAACGAAGTCCATGAGTGAGGCAGAGAATGAAAGGCGCGTTGCTGTGTCCCAAACCCAGGGTTTCATTCGTCCCAGGGTTTCATCATGCGATCATGGTTTGATACAGTTACAGTTACATCGGCTTTCCAGCAAAGACTATGGTTTGATAGTTTTGATAAAAGGCCATCGTTGGGGCACAGCCTTTTGTGCGCAGCCAGTCACTCAGTGACTGAGTGCTGTCTGCTCAGCCAGTCAATGAGTGATTTTGTTTTCGACTTCGGTTTTCGCTGCTCAACACGAACAATTTGGCTGTACTTTAACATTGAACACAGCTCAACCCAGTGTCATCATAATACGGGCGATCGGTACATGGCAAGTGTCAACGCGGTCAAAGCCGAATCCTGCAGTGACAAAAACAATTACAAATCCTGAAAACAAAAACACTGGCAGCCCAAGCAAACATACCAGGCGCAACGCAGGATCCAGGATTGGCATTCAGATCTTAGCACATACCGTGCTCCGCTTTTAACCGTGGCAGGTTGCAACAGGGTTGATATTGGCAGATTCGGCGCCTGCAACAGCTGGTTGAGATGGTGCTAATTTCGACCCGAAAGGGTGAAATCGACAGTTCCACACCTTTTTCGCAACAAGTTGCCTCTGGCGGGTTGAGCCGAGGTTGAGAATGGAGAGTGAGCCATTAGGCCCGGGTTGAGCAATCATTTCTCCAAGATCCTTAGCGGAACCACGGGTGCGCGGTAATGATTACCACACTGATGTTCAGGTGTGTTACATCAAATATCACCGCATTGATTCAACCACAAATCAACATCCAACTCGGGTTTTCAACAAGGGGCAACGCTACTGACGGTGTGCTGTGCAGAGCGTTGACAAAGAAAATGTGCAGAGTGTTGACAAAGCAAATGAGCGCAAGCCAACAGAGCAATCACTTGCAGCACAAGGGGTTCTTGAGCATCGCGAGGTTTAATACTTCCTAGACTGGAGCTGCTGCACCTGCTAACTAAACGATCAACTTATAGGCGCTGCAGCCAGCCCTACCACATTCACAACGCCTGAGGCGCCGCCTGAGGCGCACCCCTGATCGCCTCAGGCGTCGCCTCAGGCGTTATCCAAACCGCCTCAGGTGCCACCCCGACCGCCTCAGGCGCCCACCACCGCCTGAGGCAAACCCCGGACCGTCTCAGCCGTTACGACCGCATTCGATGGCGCGGATCAGACGTTGGGATTTTGGTAGGGCAGGTTGCAGCTCTGCATCCTATCCGGCCACCCTAGGTGCGCTCCGCCGCCGGCGGGGCGTCTACAGCTCAGGGGCTAGCATACGCCCAGCACTCATGCTGGTTGGAGTACCTGCCCTACCACGTAGTGTGCCCAGCCCCATCGTCTGATCCGCGCACGTGAAGGCGGTGAAACCGTTTAAGGCGGTCGGGGGTGCGTCTCAGGTGGTGGTGGGCGCCTGTGGCGCGCCGGACCGCGCGGTCCAGGTGGCGCCGAAGGTGGTCGGGATGACGCCTAAGGCGGCGCCTGAGGCGATCTAGGGTGTGCCTCAGGCGACGCCTCAGGCAGGTGGGCGCGCCTGAGGCGCCGCCTCAGGCGTTGGGAATGTGGTTGGGCTGGAGTGCCGCCTGACTCAGCAACTGCTCACGCCCCGGGGTCCTCCGGGCGCGCATGTGTACAACCTGTAAAACCCTGTACATGCTGTGTCTGGGTACCGACATCACAGAGCTACAGTCACATTCCCACATTCCCAACGCCTGGGTTGGCACCTCAGGCGCCGTCTTCAATGGCGTGGATGAGGCGGCGCCGGAGGCGCGCCGAGGCCGCCTCGGGCGCCCCCTCGACCGCCCGAGGCGTCGCCTCATGATCAAGTGCCACCTGAGGCACCCAACAACGCCTGACGTTACGGCTGCAGCAGGCAGGACGGCTGGGTGGCGGGTTATCCCCAACCATGGGCCAAGTCGTAGCCGCGCCCCTCGGAGCCGCTCTTGTACAGCCGCCCCATGTACTCGCGCGTGCAGACCTGCGAGGGGGGGGGGGCGCAGTGATGTTTTTTTCAGTGTGTTGATTGTATTGTTCCACAGCCGGATTTTGCTGACCGCGTTGAACCTTGACCTCCCGTTGACCTTGTGTCCTCAGCTGCAGCTGCATTGCGCCACCTGAGCCCCCCCCCGCAAACCCTCTACGCTCAACCCTCACACCGAACCATCACCTCTAGTGAAACCCAAAACCCTAAACCCTTTACCCTAAACCGAACCATCACCTTTAGTAAAAACCTAAACCCTAAACCCTCAACCCTCAACCCTCAACACCGAACCATCACCTCTACCAAAATTCCAACGCCTGATCCGCGCAAGTGAAGACGGCCATGACCGCCTGAGGCGGTTGGGGGTGCTTCGGGCGGTGGTGAGCGCCTAAGGCACTCGGGGTGGCGCAATGCACTTGCGCGGATCAGACGTTGGGATTTTGGTAGGGCGGAACACTGAAAGGAATGCTTGTCTTCTTCTGAAGAGAAGAGAAATCTGGGCATATCACCGTGCACGGAAGCTTAGAGAGACTTGAATTAGGTCATGGTCGTGTACGCCTCCAGAGGTGGCCCTGGCTGCAAACCCCGGCATCATCATCTAAGGTTGGGGCAATCGCGACCGCTGTCCCTGGCTGCAAGACCCGCCATCATCATCCGAGGTTGGAGCAATCGCGAATGCTGTCCCTGGGCTGCAAAAAGCGCCATCATCATCAGAGGTTAGAGCAATCGCGAACGCTGCGCACCTGGTTCATGCAGCGGCACGGGAGTATATCATCGGCGCACGGTCGGTCGCAATGTTCGGGCAGCAAAAAAGAAAGTTTGCCTTCTTCTGAAGAGAAGCGACATCTGGGCACATCACTGAGCACGGAATCTAAGAGAGACTTGCATTAAGTTAGCTGAGCACGGTCGTACGCCTTCAGAGGTGTCCCTGGCTGCAAACCCCGCCATCATCATCAGAGGCTGGAGCAATCGCAAATGTTGCACACCTGGTTCATGCAACGGCACGGGAGTACAGCCTCGATGCTAGGTTGGTAGCAGGGCTCCGGTGCGGTTCCGCCGTCGGATGCGCACGTCGCGTTGAGGGGGGGGATGATGTGGTCTGTGGTGGTAGGAGCAGAGGCAGTGTTACGAAGGCAAAGAGAGAGTGTCGTGTTGGTAGCAGGACTCGGTTGCGGTGCCACCGTCGGGCGCACACGTCGCGTTGACCGGGGGGGGGGTGACGTGGTCTGTGGTCGTAGGAGCAGCGACAGTGTTATTAAGGCAACAGAGAGAATGTCATGTTGGAGCTCGGGTGCAGTGCCACCGTCGGGCGCACACGTCGCGTTGACCGGGAGGGGGTGACGTGGTCTGTGGTCGTAGGAGTGACAGTGTTATTAAGGCAAACAGAGAGTGTCGTGTTGGTAGCAGGGCGGCTCGCGTGCAGTGCCACCGTCGGGCGCACATGTCGCGTTGACCGGGGGGGGGGGTGACGTGGTCTGTGGTCGTAGGAGCAGAGGCAGTGTGATCAAGGCAACAGAGAATGTCGTGTTGGAGCTCGGGTGCAGTGCCACCGTCGGGCGCACACGTTGCGTGGACCGGGGGGGGGTGACGTGGTCTGAGCCGGGTGGGCACGACAGTCTCGTGTGAGGCCAGGACACATGGACACCAAGCACACGGCATCAGCGCTGTGGGTCGCGACTGGTTTCGGCGCGACGGCTCCCAAACAGACACCCTTTTGATGCCTCCAATTGTCCCCTCCCCACATACGCGAATGCACCCCCCCTAAAATACACAATGCGCCCCTTGAGGGCCCTCTAATGCATGCCATGAGGCCAGCGATTTCCTTTTTGGCTCTACGCAGCCATTTGGCTGCATTCCGGCTGTAATTTGACCTTGACCTCGCCTGCTCCTCGACACTGCCACTGCATGCAGCCTGCGCGCTGCCAACACTCTCTACCCCCACAGGCCTGAGCACCAGCACACCCACATCAGCCCCATGGCTGTTGCACAGAGCAGACGGCATGCATGCTCTGTGCGCCACCTGCACAGCGTCAAGGACTACATCCTGGTCGCGCGCCGCCGCATGCATGCGGTGACAGACTGTAGGGTGCGTAGGAGCCAACCTGGGACAGCGATCACTGCATGGTGGTACTGTCCATGCGCCTCCGCATGCGAGCCTCCCGCCATGCAGGCGGCTCTCAGCGGCGCGCATCGGACTCTTCACAACTGCGGCGCCCGGCTGTCCGTCGTGAGTTCAACCTCCAGCTGTCCGATCACTTTGGGCTGCTGGAGGCCGTGCCACCCGAGGGCGCTGATGCCCAGGCGGAGTACGACGCGATGGCTGCTGCCATTCGCGAGGTGGCCTCCAACCACCTCGCTCCACGCGGCAGCCGCCGGCGGCGCGGCTGACAGTTCACTCTGTCGCAGCGCACCCTTTGGCTCATGGACGCCCGGCAGCGCGCGCACTCGGCATGGCTCAGGAGCAAGTCTGCTGCTGCCAAACAAGAGCGCAACCGCGCCAACCGCGCGGCTGACGCAGCTGTGCAGAGAGACAGGGAGAGGTGGATCGGCCAGCAGGTGGCGGAGGCGCAAGACATGCTACGCAAGAAGAATCTGCGCCAGTTTGCGCGCGCATGCGACAGGCTGGCGGGCCGCAGCCGCAGCCATCAGATCCCTCCTGCCATGCGGGACGTCTCGGGCGCGCTGCACAGCGGTCCAGACGGGGTGCTGAAGGCCATGACAGAGTCATTCGACAAGCTATATGGCGGGGAGACCAAGCTCAGTGACGAGACCCTGAACCAGCTGGAGAACGATGTAGCGGCGTTTGAGCTCACACGCGCCACAGAGGTGGACGAGGCGCACGGGCGCCCCCCTGACCTGGCTGAGACGGAGGCGTGTGTGCGAGCGTTGCGCTCGGCCGCCGCTCCGGGCGGTGACCAGCTGGACGCCATGCTGTTGCGGTGCCCTCCTGCCATCGCATGGCTCCACCGGGTCATCATCGCCGTATGGCGGTCGGGGAGAGCCCCGAGGGAATGGAAAACTGCTATTATCACACCGTTATAAGGGGAAGGGTCTGCGTGACTCCCCTGGTAACTACCGCGGTATAAGCCTTCTCTCTATTGCCGGGAAAGTGTACGCTGCCATACTTCTGCACCGCGTCTCCACGCAGGTTCATGGTCAGTTGCATGAGGCTCAGTGTGGTTTCAGAAAAAGCAGAGGCACTGTTGATGCGATTTTTACTCTGCGCTCGCTGAGCGCGGCACATGCCGAGTACAAACAATGCATGGCTGTGGCATTTGTCGACTATTCTAAAGCTTACGATTGCATAAACCGTGCGGCACTGTGGAGAGTCCTTAGATTATATAGTGTTCATCCGCACATTATTGATCTGTTGGAGGATCTTCACACCAACACCGCAGCTGCCGTGCGGCTGGCTGGGAAAATCGGGCACGAATTCCCCGTGTCGTCTGGTGTGCGACAGGGGTGCGTCATTGCTCCTGTGTTGTTCAATGTTTTTATTGACCACATAGTGAAAAAGGCGCTAGACATGATGCCAGAGGGGGCTGGCGTGTCAGTCGTGACCCGAGCCGGCGGCTCTGTGTTGTCGTCGTCGGTTGAGCGCATAGTAATGCTGATGTATGCCGACGATTTATGTTTGATCTCGCATGACCCAGCTCAGTTGGCGCTTATGCTGAAAATCCTTGACAAAGTGTCCTCTAGCTTTGGCATGCAAATCAACGCCGCCAAGACAGAAGTGATGATTTTGCCAGCAGATTTTGACGCGGATCTGCCCACGTTTGCGCTGACTGGTGGTGAAGTGAAGACCGTCTCTGCATTTAAGTATCTAGGGAGTTGGATAACCCAGAGTGGTGGTGTGGAAAAGGAGATCGGTGTGCGTGTCGGTCGCGCGCTGGGCGTGTTTGCGTCTTTTGATAAGATTTGGGCCAGCAAGAAGATGCAAGTGCAGTCTAAGATGCGGGTTTACAACACTTTCGTGCTGCCCCACTTTCTGTACGGCTGCGAAACATGGGCCCCTACTAAAACACAACTGACTCGATTGGAGGTTGCCCACTCTAACTGCCTTCGTCGCATTCTGGGTGTGCGCCTGGTCGACCGGCACAGATTAACTTATATTCGGCAGGCGTGCGACACTGAGCCAATTGAGAGCCTTGTGGCAAAGCGATCAATGCAGTGGCTAGGCCATGTGATGCGCATGCCGGCTTCTCGTCTTCCTCGTACGACTTTTGACTGCACAATGGATGTGGCTCGGCAGCAAGGCCGGCCTCCAGCCTCCTCCCGACACTATTTTCTTAAGCTACTGATTCAGCAGCTAGGCGAAACTAGTGGCACTCGTTCTGATTGGAAGACTTTTTCGGACACGGCGTTTGAGCGTGCTCAGGATAGGGTCGGGTGGAGAGCCGTGGTGTACGGTCCGGCTGCCCCTCAGGCGCCGGCCCCTCCACCACGGCGGTCAAGTAGATTGGCAAGCGCCACTTGACCCCCTATCCCCTAGAAGCAGTTAGGACCTATTTTGGAGGCGTCGCACAATAGCTCTCCTTTTTGCTCTGGAACTACACGTTGGCAGGCAGTCGGCTGGTGGCTACCGCCCCTCACAAGTAATTGTTAGGGCCAGAACTGGACTTGGGTCTAGGCGGTGGTACTAGGACTTGAGGTAGTCTTTGCTGGAAAGCCGATGTAACTGTAACTGTAACTGTAAATTTGACCTTGAACACAGCTCGACCTATCCAGTGGATTGTGCGTCTGACAAGCCCGCCAGACTGAGCTTGTCGACAGCTTTCAAATAACCTGTGTATGAGGACAAACGGCCAACGGGAGGGCAGCGGTCAACGGGGTCAAAGTAAAATCCGGCTGTAGAATAATTCACTAAATCCCGACAAGGAAATCACTGCATGAGTCCCTGAACCCTTGTAAACGTAAAACCGAAACCGTTAACCCCAACCGCACCTTGGAAGGGCCCACCAATATAAGCGGCGATCCGGCTGAACCCGCTTTCGTGGTCGGCGATGAGAGCAGAGGAGCGTGCAAGGACGAGCTGTGTGTGTGTGTATTTGCGCGTGTGTGTGGTTGATTTTACAGTCCGTCGGACACCTTTGATGGCGCATTCACACGCAGTGTGTGTGCGCGCGTGTGTGTGCATGCGTGTGTATGTCTGTGTGTGTGTGTGGCAGTCAGAGATGAGAGCGGAGGAGCGTGCATGGACAATCTGTGTGTGTGTGTGTGTGTGTGTGTGTGCGTGTGTGTGTGCGCGCGCATGTGTGTGTGTGTGTGTGTGACGGTCGGCGATGAGAGCGGAGGAGCGTGCAAGGACAATCTGTTTGTGTGTGTGTGTGTGTGTGTGTGTGACGGTCGGCGATGAGAGCGGAGGAGCGTGCAAGGACAATCTGTGTGCGTGCGTGCGTGTGTGTGTGTGTGTGTGTGTGAGTGAGTGCACGTGTGTGCATCTGTGTGTGTGTATGCATGTGTGCACGTGTGTGCGTGTGTGTGTGTGTGATGATGATCGGCGATGACAGCAAAGCAGCGTGCAAGGATGACCTGTGTGTATGTGTGTGTGTGCGTATGCGCGCGCGTGTGTGTTTATGTGTGTATGCATGCATGTGTGTGTGCGTGTGTGCGTGTGTGCGTGTGTGTGTGTGTGTGTGTGTGGCATTTGTTTTGATAGACGATGAGGGCGGAGGGGCGTACGAGGGCGGTGTTTGTGTGTGTGTGTGTGTATGTCACCCGCCTTTTCGAAAGACATCCCAGAGTATGGGTCAGACCTTGTAACAATTGCCGGGGTGTACTGCTGCTAGTGGTACAGGCAATGCCCGTGCATGCTGACGACCTCACGTAACGCTCGGTTGGTTGGTTGTGTGTGTGTTAGTGTGTGTAAGTGTGTGTGTGTGTGAGTATGTGTGTGTGGTGTGTGTGTGTGTGTGTGTGTGTGTGTGTGTGTACGTGTGTGTATGTGTGTGTGTTTGTGTGTGTGTGTGTGTGTGTCCCCTCTCACCATATCTGCCACCGTCTCTAAGAACTTCTGCACAAGCTCGGAGAACGCCTTCTCCACTGCGGCCTCGTCGCTGCTGTCAAGACCAGGGTGCCCGTACGACGCAGGGTTCCCCCGGAGCCTGCTGATGTCCGCGTTGAAGTGGTGGGGGACGATGTCGCTGCACGCCTGTGAAATGACACAAGTCAAGGAGGCGAGTGATGCAAGGGTCCAAGGACACTGCAGGGAGTCAAGTACTTTATGCAGGGTCGGTTGTTGTGTGTGTGGTGGTGGTGGTGGTGGCGTGCGTGTGCGTGTGTGTGTGGGTGGGAACATGTTCTGTTTCAGCTCGAGGTGTCCGTACGATGCCTGGTTTCCCCGGAGCTTGCCGATATCCGCGTTTGAAGTAGTGGGGGACGATGTCGCTGCACACCTGTGCAATGACACAAGTCAAGGAGACGAGTGATAAAAGGGTTCAAATGACACTGCAGGGAGTCCAGTACTATATACAGGGTCGGTTGTTTTGCGTGGTGGTGGTGGTGGTAGTGTGTGTGTGTGTGGGGGGGGGGGGTCGATGTTCTGTTTCAGCTCGGGTTGTCCTTACGATGCTAGGTTCCCCTGGAGCCTGCTGATATCCACGCTGACATGGTGGGGGACAATGTCGTTGCATCATTCCGGAGGTCTGTCTCTTCCACACCTTACCAACTGTGAACCACACGAATGGCTATGGATTTGGCATCTCTGTCGTTAGACAAATCCATCGCGTCGTTCCCCATCCCAATCGGAGGTCTGCAGAGCATTCTGGCTCTGACGGGGTGTGAACTCGTGGTCCACACCAATCGCCCGGTGTGGACCCTCTCACACCCCCACACCACTGCACCATCTATTGGGTGTGTCGGGGATCTGACAGTGAATTTGGACTTCTCTTGAAGAGAGGCATCCAGCGCACCAATTCTCGTGTCGAACGGATGTCAGAATAACAAGTTACATGACAAAAAAAACTGAGAAACTGTCCAGAACCCCCCCCATTCCCCTTTTTTTTTAACTGGATTTCTTCCTCATCGAGGGAGGGGAAGGGCACGGCGCCGGTCTGGTGTGACAATTCGAACATCTTCAACGTTGTGCCTGTTCGTAACTCCCCTGCCCCCTGCCTGCCCCCCCCCCTCCTCGTTTTCGGCATTTTTTTTTAGAAATCGACCATGCTGCTGCCTTGCCGCGGCGTTTCCCGAATAATTAAATTGTACGGCAAAGCAGTACTACGGCACATACCGGCGCTATCGTTCCGGTGGTATGGTTGAGGACGTTGATGCTCTGGTACAAGTGTACACCGTAGTGACACGCTCATTTGGTGGTAAGACCGTTTGGGGGTTGGGAAAACGGCCGTTCTATGCTCACCAAGGACACAGGTTTGGGGGTAGCCGCCGGCACGCGGCGCCCTCGGTGACACGCATTTGGGGGCAGTTTCACACACCCACACTGCCCTTACGCCCTCTTCCCTCCACCCCATGCTGAATACAAGCAATGCTCTGGATAGCCTTCCTAGTAGCTTTCCAATGCAATTCGAATCGTCGAAATCCATGCTGTATCGAGTGAGTTACGGCATATACGCCTTTTACTTGAGATACGGGTTTGGGGGTAGCCCAGGGCGTCAGTGCCACCCTCGACACGGGTTTGGGGGTAGCCTACCCCCAATTGTACCCCCAAATGAGCGTGTCGCTACGGTACATATAAACTACCAAAAAAAACAAAAAAACATTTGACAATTGACAGACGCGCATCCCAGCATCCCCTCGCGGATGTTTAGGAAGTACCACCGGTCGTGTCAAAAGTAGCTTTCCGGTATGTATGGGAGGCTGCAAGCTCGCCGGTTGATTTGGCTGTATGAGGGCGTAGGGGCGCTCCGGCTGCCATGAAACAACTAGATTGGTGCACCCTGTAAACCCAACATAGCAAAGTCAGCTTTTATAGACTGGGTTTGTGATGCTCATCATGTAAGGCATCCAAATCCACCATTCCCGCCTCAGTCGGATGAAGGAATCAAGGGTATACACGAATACCCCTGTTTACAGTATCCGTTATTATACGGTATACGGACCCAAAAACATGGGCCCCTACTAAAACACAACTGACTCGATTGGAGGTTGCCCACTCTAACTGCCTTCGTCGCATTCTGGGTGTGCGCCTGGTCGACCGGCACAGATTAACTTATATTCGGCAGGCGTGCGACACTGAGCCAATTGAGAGCCTTGTGGCAAAGCGATCAATGCAGTGGCTAGGCCATGTGATGCGCATGCCGGCTTCTCGTCTTCCTCGTACGACTTTTGACTGCACAATGGATGTGGCTCGGCAGCAAGGCCGGCCTCCAGCCTCCTCCCGACACTATTTTCTTAAGCTACTGATTCAGCAGCTAGGCGAAACTAGTGGCACTCGTTCTGATTGGAAGACTTTTTCGGACACGGCGTTTGAGCGTGCTCAGGATAGGGTCGGGTGGAGAGCCGTGGTGTACGGTCCGGCTGCCCCTCAGGCGCCAGCTCCTCCACCACGGCGGTCAAGTAGATTGGCAAGCGCCACTTGACCCCCTATCCCCTAGAAGCAGTTAGGACCTATTTTGGAGGCGTCGCACAATAGCTCTCCTTTTTGCTCTGGGACTACACGTTGGCAGGCAGCCGGCTGGTGGCTACCGCCCCTCACAGTAATTGTTAGGGCCAGAACTGGACTTGGGTCTAGGCGGTGGTACTAGGACTATAGGTAGTCTTTGCTGGAAAGCCGATGTAACTGTAACTGTAACTGTAACGGACCCACGTATACCGTATACTGCCGCGCCCTTCACGCGAACTCACCACCCCACTGTACAGCCCGAGGATGGGTCACACACACACACACACACACACACACACACACACACACACACACACACACATGCGGAAGTGGTGGATGTCGCCCAGTTGACCACCTCCTCGTCTCCCTCCACCCTCTCGTCTCCCTCTCCCTCCACCCCCTCGTCTCCCTCCACCGCCAACGTCTGCTGCTCCTCCCATCCTCCCTACCCAAATCCCAACGTCTGATCCGCGCCATGGAATGCGGTCATAACGCCTGAGACGGTCCGGGGTGCGCCTCAGGCGGTGGTGGGCGCCTGAGGCGGTCGGGTGGCACCTGATGCGGTTTGGATAACGCCTGAGGCGACGCCTGAGGCGATCAGGGGTGCGCCTCAGGCGGCGCCTCAGGCGATCGAGCGCCTGAGGCGCCGCCTGATCCGCGCCATGGAATGGGACGTCTGAGGCTCCGCCTCAGGCGTTGTGAATGTGGTAGGGTCGGTCACAAGCACAATCGGCCACCCACCCACCCACACGCCATCGGACGCACATACACACCCACCCACCCACACGCGCGCCATCAAAGGCGTCCGATGGACTGTAAACTCGACGACACACACAAACTCACCAAACCACTGTACAGACCGAGGACGGGTCACACACACACACACACACACACACACACACACACACACACACAAACGCACACACACACACACACACAAACTCACCAGCCCACTGTACAGCCCGAGGACGCATCGCTTGCGCAAGTGATGGTTGTCGGTCACCAGCACAATCGGCATGTGTGGCGCACTGGTGGGGTCTGGAGGAGAGAAGGGGGGGGGGGAGGGGGAGGGGGCGTGAGGAGCACGCACGCACACACACACACACACACACACACAAACACACGCACACACACACTCTCACACACACGTGGCATGAGCCTCAGACACCCACCCACCCACAACCACCCGCCCACCACCCACCCAACCACCCATACCCACGCACTCACCCACCCACCCACACACACACACACGCCCTTACGCCAACACACACCTCCTGGCCCCCCACACTCAGGCCGCGCTGCCATCTTCCGTGCACACATCATAGAAGTCGCCAATCGGTCCTCATTCTCTACGGTGTGGGCTCCCTTCGCGGTGTTATCCCCGCCCACCTACGTGTGTGTGTGGGTGGGGTAGGTGGAGAGCGTGTGCGTGCGTGTGAGTGTGTGTGCATGTGTGTGTGTGCCCTGCAAGGGCGTGCGCTGCCAGGACCGACGCACACCGCACCGCGGCACTTGTCCCGCACGGTGCGCATGTCAACCCCGACTATGTGTCTGTTTGTGTGTCCGCGGCTTGCTCGGTCTTACCCCCGCCCACCTGCATGTGTGTGCACGTGGGACGGGGCGGGCATGGGGTCGAAACACACTTTCCTGCCCCCCCCCCCGTGCCTCCCCCGTCAGGTTTTTTTCAAGATTTGCTCCTTTTTTGTCAGATTTTCAACCCCAAACCCCCAAGGCCACCACACACCACGTTCCACGTCCGGAGGTGTATCGCGACGTACGGCTTGTGTGGGTCCACACCCATTGCCGCCAACGCGGTCGCCATCACGCTCTCAGCCTCGACACTCGGGCGGTGTAGTGCGTTGAATGCGCACATCGCTTGGCGCGAAAACGGCTACGGAGGAGTGTGTGTGTGTGTGTGTTTGTGGACAGGGGGGGGGGCGTGTGCGTGCACGAGTGCGTGTGTTTATGTGTGTGTGGTCAGGGGTGCGGGGCATGTGCGTGCGTGCATGAGTGTGTGTGTGTGTGTGTGTGTGTCTGGCCCCACTCGATGCAGCACAGTAAATAGGCATAGTACTTGGCGTCATGAGGGCTGTGTGTGTGTGTGTGTGTGCGTGTGTGTGTTTGTGTGTGTGTGTGTGCACTTGTCTGTTTGCCCCACTTCGAAGTGTTCTGTGTGTGTGTGTGTACATTTTGTGTGTGTGTGTGTGTCTGTGTGTGTGTTTGTGTGTGTGTGTGTCAGATACTCACCAAGACGATGTTGTTCTGTTCCCCATAGATTTCTGCGTACTCGTGTACGTTGCTGGAATCACCGGTGATGATGCGTGTGTCGCTGCAAGTTGTTGTTGTTGTTGTTGTTGTTGTTGTTGTTGTAGTTGTTGTTGCTGCTGTTGTTGTTGTTGTTGTTGTTGTTGTTGCTGCTGTTGTTTTTGTTTTTGTTTTTGTTGTTGCTGTTGTTGTTGTTGCTCAAAACACATCCAATTGCACATTTCAATCGCACCCGAGCATGAAGGCTTTCGCAGATTTGTCCATCGCAGAAAAGTTCTCCACAGCGCACAGTGCTTTTCTTTTCAGCTGTAAGTGTAAGCTCTGTTTCTAGCAGCCCCGTCCCGTTGGCCGCCTCGATCGCTGCCGGAACGTTGACGGCTGACCGTCAAATAGATGCCGCTCTCAAGCTCTTGGAGAGCTCTTGCTGACATGATCGTCAGACGATCAAGCAATTTGAAGAAACCACTAAATCAAATGGCTACCAATGCAGTAATTTACTTTTCGGCAGTTGGAGAGAGATCTGGGAGCCATGGAGCCGCATTTTCAGTCAAATGGCCCCAGAAGATTAATAAAAGATCATGAAAAGCGAATCACTGCACTGGTCAACGCCTAGCAGTGGCCTACCAGTAGCCCAAAATAAAAGGACTGACAGAAGCAGTGGTTCCGCTAAGGATCTTTGGGAAATAACAGACCACCCCCGCGCATCGCGCGCACTCCCTCAACCTCACCCTGCTGGAGGCGATTTTTTTGTGAGACATGTGAAGATGTCGATTTTCACACTGTTCTGGTCGAAATTCGGGCTGTCTCACCCTGCCACAACAGCCAAAGCCGGCCACAATCTGACCCCGCACATTCACTTAACGGGATTGCGGGGTGGCTAACGGAAACACTTGACAGCACCCCTGACACATCAGGGCTCTTTCACTCGCACCCAGTGATTCCTTTTCGGCTGTACACAGCCACTTGGTTGTATTCCGGCTGTACTTTGACCTTGAACACAGCTCAACACATTCAGTGGATTGGTAGTCTGATGAGCGCGCCAGATAGAGCTCGTAACGAGCTTTCAAACGACCTAGATATGAGGGCAAACAGTCAACATAGGTTGACGGTCAATGCGGTCAAAGCAAAATCTGGCTGTGGAAGTTCAAAAAGGATAATAAAATCACTGCTCGTACCCGAGCATGAATGCTCTCGAAGCCTCGTCCATGGCTGCGTAATAAAAGCAACATCCGGCTGTGGAAAATAATAAACTGCTTGCACCCGAGCATGAAGGCTCTCGCAGCCTCGTCCATGACTGCGTAGTTAAAGCAACTTCCGGCTGTGGAAAAGAAACACTGCTCGCACCCGAGCATGAAGGCTGTCGCAGCCTTGTCCATGGCTGTGTAGTTAAAGCAACATCCGGCTGCGGAAAAGAATAAACTGCTTGCACACGAGCATGAAGGCTCTCGCAGCCTCGTCCATGGCTGTAAGGTTAGAGCAAAACCCCGCCGTGTACAAAAATACTGCTCGCACCCGAGCATGAAGGCTCTCGCAGCCTCGTCCATGGCTGTGTAGTTAAAGCAACATCCGGCTGCGGAAAACAATAAACTTCTTGCACCCAGCTCGCACTCGAGCATGAAGGCCCTTGCAGCCTCATCCATGGCTGTGCGGTCAAAGCAAAATCCGGCTGCGGATGAGAAACACAAAAAACACTGCTCGCACCCAGCTCGCACCCGAGCATGAAGGCCCTCGCAGCCTCGTCCATGGCTGTGAGGTTCCAGGGTTTATCACCAAGAATAATGCCGAGCCTCCGCCACTCAAAGTCCGGGTTGACAGCGGCCCTGCGTTGCGTGAGTGCGTGTGTGTGTTTGTGTGCGTGTGTGTGTTTGTGTGTGTGTGCGTGTATGTATGTGTGTGTGTGTGTGTGTGTGTATGTGCTGAATGGGGGGGGGGTCTATACGGCCCTGCTAATCTATGACAGGCTCCTGATGATGAATTTTAAAGTCGTGTGTGACGCACTTTCTGGCAGCGTATCTGACCTTGCTCGGCGTAGCGCTACAGACGGGTGGCTGGCTACTGCTGGAAGGGGGCTAGTGGGTTGGGGCTGGACCTAGACAGGGCACTCGGCCCCCAGATCTGACTCCTCCCCGTGGAGAGCCGAAAATGAAATCGCTGAGTCGCCGCCAGAGAGGCCGCACTCGTCTGCGCGCTGCAGTTCTCAGAAAGACTGCTGCCTGACTCAGTGGTTCCGTAAAGGATCTTGGAAAACTGATGGCTCAACCCGGGCCTCACGCTCATTTCGCCAATCTCAGCCCGACGGAGGCGAATTTCGGCGGGGAAGTGTGAAAATGCCGATTTTCAAACTTTTCGGGTCGGAATTTGCGCAACCTCGACCCGACGCGCCAGCTCAAATCGGCCAATCTCAACCCGAAAGTGCACTTTGTCGGGTTGCGGGTTGGCTGACGGAAACACTGGCCTGACTGCAGCCTGCGGTCCCAAACCTTGGACCTGCAATTGTAGCCAGCAGGGATCTTGAGTTGCTACTCCCTCCTCTTTCCCCTGCCCCTTTACCTCCCCCCTCTCCCCGTCTCCCTCCTAATCTCCCTCCCCCTCTCCCTGTTCCCCCCCCCTCTCCCTCTCGCGTTTCCTTTCCCCTCTCCCTCCCCTCTCTCCTTCCCCTTCTCCCTCCTCTCCCTTCGCCTCCCCCCCTCTCCCTCTCCTCCTCCCTCTCCTCTCCCCCCTCACCCCCCTCTCCCTCCCCCTCCCCACTGCCCTCCCCTCCCCTCTCTCCACTTTCCTCTCCCTCTCATCTTTTCTCCCCCTCTCACCTCTCCCCTCCCCTCTCCTTCACTTCCCCTCCCCCCCTCCCTTCCTCCCTCTCTCCCTTCGCCCGTTCCCTCCCCCTCTCCTCTCCCCCCCTCCCCTCCTCTGCCTCTCCCGCTCTCTCTCACCCGGCCCCCCTCCCTAATCGCCTCCTCTCTTACCCTCCCCTCTCCCTCCTCCTCTCCCTCCCTCTCTCCCCACCCCCTCTCCCTCTCCCTCTCCTCTCCTCTCCTCTCCTCTCCTCTCCTCTCCTCTCCTCTCCTCCTCCCCTTCTCCCTCCTCTCCCTCCTCCTCTCCCTCCCCCCCCCCACCCCCTCCCCCTCTCCCTCTCCGCCCCTCTCCCTCTCCTCTCCCTCTCCCTCTCCTCCTCCTTCTCCCTCCTCTCCTCCTCCTCTCCCTCGCCCCCCTCCCCGC
Source organism: Chlamydomonas sp. UWO 241 (assembly GCA_016618255.1). Taxonomy (NCBI): domain Eukaryota; kingdom Viridiplantae; phylum Chlorophyta; class Chlorophyceae; order Chlamydomonadales; family Chlamydomonadaceae; genus Chlamydomonas; species Chlamydomonas priscui. Next base: position 133,420 of record VFSX01000346.1, read on the forward strand.
TCTCCCTCTCGGCCTCTCCTCCTCCTCTCCCTCTCCCCTCACCCCTCCTTTCTCCCTCTTACCCTAGTCATGTTATGCTCAATAGTCCGACGCGCGTTTGCGGCGCCAGTCTTATGCGGAACAAAGAACGTCTTGGTGCGGGGTGGTGGGTGGGGTGAAGTGGGGGGAACGGGTCGTCGGCAAGAGGTATTCCCACAAACACGGCGCGGGGATTCGCATGTGAAGATCCGGACTGACGCATAGGCGCTTCGCCCCTCCGCCCCGCGCGGCATCATCCCACAACAAGCGACACACACAGAAACAACACACGTTCACAAAGCGCACCACACACACGCAGCACACCGATGGCTAATTCCAGCGACGGATTTCTTTCATGTGGATGATTAGCACGCGGCCGTAGGCGGCTGCAGCCTGCATCATACACCACGCATCACACAGCCCCCAAACCTCAGGCACCACACACTCACACACCTCCAGCGGCGCGGGATTTCGCATGTGGATGATTAGCACGCGGCCGTAGGCGGCTGCAGCCCGCATCATCCACAACACAACAACACACACAATCAGCTCACACACCTCCAGCGGCGCGGGATTTTGCATGTGGATGATTAGCACGCGGCCGTAGGCGGCTGCAGCCCGCATCATCCATATCTGCGGGTGCAGCAGAAGCAACAGCATGCGTGGGTCCATGCGGTTACACACACAGGCACACACACACATAGGGATGGAGAGAGACAGAGTATAGGGGGAGATGGTGATACATGGAAAAAGGAGCATCATCCATATCTGCAGGAGCAGCAGCAGCAGCATGCGTGGGTCCATGCGGTTACACACACAGACACACACGCAGGGATGGAGAGAGACAGAGAGCAGATGGGGAGATGGCGATACATGGAAATAGGAGCATCATCCATATCTGCAGGAGCAGCAGCAGCAGCATGCGTGGTTCTATGCGGTTACAAACACAGACACACACACAGGGATGGAGAGAGACAGAGAGCAGATGGGGATATGGCGATACATGGAAATAGGAGCATCATCCATATCTGCAGGAGCAGCAGCAGCAGCATGCGTGGTTCTATGCGGTTACACACAGACACACACACAGGGATGGAGAGAGACAGAGAGCAGATGGGGATATGGCGATACATGGAAATAGGAGCATCATCCATATCTGCAGGAGCAGCAGCAGCAGCATGCGTGGTTCTATGCGGTTACACACAGACACACACACAGGGATGGAGAGAGACAGAGAGCAGATGAGGAGATGGCGATACATAGACATAGGAGCACCATTGACACCTGCAGGCGTAGCAGCAGCGTGTGAGGGTCTATGCGGTTACACACACACAGGCACACACACGCAGAAAGAGAAAAATATAGGGGGAGCGAGAGGGGGGCAGAGAGAGAGGAGAGAGAGAGAGAGAGAGAGAGAGCCAGAGAGAGAGCCAGAGGGACAGTGAGAGACATATGAGCACCATCCATAGATGCACAGCAGCAGCAGCAGCATGCGTGGGTTTATGCGGTCACACACACAGTTACAGTTACATCGGCTTTCCAGCAAAGACTACTGTAACTGTTACTGTGTGTGTGACTGCAAGTAGATTGGCAAGCGCCACTTGACCCCCTATCCCCTGGCAGCAGTTAGGACCTATTTTGGAGGCGTCGCACAATAGCTCTCCTCTTTGCTCTGGGACTTCACGTTGGCAGGCAGCCGGCTGGTGGCTACTGCCCCTCACAAGTAATTGTTAGGGCCAGAACTGGACTTGGGTCTAGGCGGTGGTACTAGGACACACACACAGAGATGGATATGTACTCGTTGTGCCGCAGGCACACACACGCAGAGAGGGGTGCAGAGATCTTAACAAATTCCACCACAAGGCACACACACACACACACATGGTCGGGGTTCACACGCGCACCGTGCGGGACAAGTGCCGTGGCAGGGTGTGACACACACACACACACACACACACATACACACACACTCACACACACACATGCACACACACACACCTATACACATACACACACACACACACACCACACACACAAAGACAGAGCACTCGCACTTTCCTGCCCCCGGAGACGGTCCGCCAGACCAGAACAGTCCCCTTTTCGCCAGCATTCCCACAGGAGATACCTTGCAAAGTTGGGGGGAGGAGGGGCGGGTGTGTGTGTGTGTGTTTCTGAATGTGTGTTTCTGTGTGTGTTTCTGTGTGTGTGTGTGTGTGTGTGCGTGTGTGCGTGCGTGTGTGCGTGTGGCACACCCTGCTATGTGTGTGTGTGTGTGTGTGTGTGCGTGTGTGCAATTGTCCCCCACAGTGCGCATGCGAACCCCGACTATGTCTGTGCGTGTGTGCGTGCGTGCGTATGTGTGCGTATGTGTGCGTGTGCGTGTGCGCGTGTGCGCGTGTGTGCGTGTGCGTGTGCGCGTGCGTGTGCGCGTGCGCGTGCGTGTGCGCGTGCACGTGTGCACGTGTGTGGTAGTGTCTGTGTGTGTGTGGGGGGGGGGGACTGCAGCAACAAAATTGTACATGCATGCGTGCAATGAGCTCCAAGCCAACCCACTTTGTACCCGGTTTGCCTCTGCTGGCGGCGTGCCACTCCACATACGTATGCACCCACGCTGGACACTCCAGCTCCAGCAAGTCGGCTGTGGGCGGTTGGTCGCTGCGGGCGATCACTTCACTTTCCAGTAATCCAGAGCCCAACTGGGACCTGGCGCTCCCATAGGCAGGAAGCCAAGTGGGCGCGAGGAGGAAGAGTGCGATGAAAAACTGTGAGCGCAGCCACATGATGCTGCAATACGTTATTCACAGCTCGCTACGGTTTCCATCGCGTGTGCTACGACGGATGCGGGGGTCCAAGCCAAAGCTGAGGGTGAGGGGCGTACTGCCGGCGAGCGGTTCCAGACCTACATCCGGATGAAACACACTTTGTTTGATTCTTCACACTGTTTTCAAATGCAACAAACGCGTGGAAAACGATCAACGTGACCACGGGGGGACTGTAATTGCCAACATGATGAGCAGCCCTGAGATGCGGCGGCGATCGAGGAGCGTCCTGTCGCATGGAGACGACGCATAACAACACAGCACAGCATGCAGCACCCAGCAACACCTAGTTAAGCCCCCTCCTAGCCAGCATGGTGACGCATAGCCTTTACGGATTCGCATGCCGCATCCTGCTGCTGAGCGCCACCAGCTTCAGCACGTACAATCGGGTGACGCTCGAGTTCAGCACGCCGCCCTCGCAGAACGTCGACTCGCTCCTCTTCTGCGTGAATGACACCAACTTTGTGCTCAATACTGTGTACCTGGACAGCCTGATGTCGGGCGGCGACCTGTACAGCCCCGACCCAAACGGAACGAACATCTTCTCTGGCAGGGCCGCAGTGCGGAACAACCAGCCAGCATTTAACGCGCCGGCATTCTTCCGGACGTCGCTGCCTCTGTTGCCAGTGGAGGCGCCGATAGGCGTGGAGGACGTGCTGGGGACGGAGGCTTACTACGCGTCGTCGTTTTCAAACCTCAGGTGCTGCCAGCTGGGGAGCATGCAGCGTCATGCATGCATCCGTGGGCATGTGCACAGCACCGCAGTCTTGTGTGTGTCATCTGAAAGAGGAGGCAGGGGGGAGAGGGCATGCATGGGCGCCATGCAGCCCCATGCAGCCCCATGCAGCCTCATTGCATGCCCCTACACAACCCTACACACACACACACACACACACAAACACACGTATGTGCACACACACACACACACACACACACACACACATACACAACACACACACGCACGCACACATGCACACACACACACATGCATACACGCACACGTGCCCTCCCCCGCACACACGTGCACACACACACGGCAGATACGACGACTTCCAGGAGGACGCGTGGGGACGCAACATCCGGGGCGTGGTTAAGTTCCCAACGCTTCCACCGCCCAACATTACAAGCCGGCCTTTACCCAACCTGTACGCCAACTCTTCCGTGAACGGCAGCAGCGTGCGGCCCGGGAACTGCATGCTGGTCACGGGTGAGTTGTGGTCGCTCTAGAAGGCCACTCCTACTGGTCACTCCTTTTGGTCACTCTGATGGTCACTCTGATGGTCGTCAGAGCGCAGGGCGTTGGGGGGAGACGGTGAGCGGCCGCTCGCATGGCCAGGAAACGCCTGCTGGTCACGGGTGCGTGACAGCGTTCTGATCACTCTGATGATCACTCTGATGGTCACTCTGATGGTCACTCTGGTGCTGATCAGAGTGCACTGGGCACTGAGGGTGCGAGGGCGGTGAGCGGCAGCAGCGCGCGCCCGTGGAACTGCATGCTGGTCACGGGTGAGTGACGCCGCGGTCACTCTGATGGTCACGCTTGGGGTCACTCTGATGGTCACTCTGATGCTCATCAGAGTGCTCATCAGGGTGTAACGGGCATTGGGAGGGGCGGTGAACGGCATGGCCAGGAAACGCCTGCTGGTCACGGGTGCGTGACAGCGTTCTGATCACTCTGATGATCACTCTGATGGTCACTCTGATGGTCACTCTGGTGCTGATCAGAGTGCACTGGGCACTGAGGGTGCGAGGGCGGTGAGCGGCAGCAGCGCGCGCCCGTGGAACTGCATGCTGGTCACGGGTGAGTGACGCCGCGGTCACTCTGATGGTCACGCTTGGGGTCACTCTGATGGTCACTCTGATGCTCATCAGAGTGCTCATCAGGGTGTAACGGGCATTGGGAGGGGCGGTGAACGGCAGCAGCGCGCGCCCATGGGAACTGCATGCTGGTCACGGGTGAGTGGCCGCATGGTGACTCTGATGGTCACTCTTGGGGTCACTCTGATGGTCACTCTGATGCTCATCATAGTGCTCATCAGGGTGTAATGGGTGTTGGGCGGGGTGGTGAGCGGCAGCAGCGCGCGCCCATGGGAACTGCATGCTGGTCACGGGTGAGTGGCCGCATGGTGACTCTGATGGTCACTCTTGGGGTCACTCTGATGGTCACTCTGATGCTCATCATAGTGCTCATCAGGGTGTAATGGGTGTTGGGCGGGGTGGTGAGCGGCAGCAGCGCGCGCCCATGGGAACTGCATGCTGGTCACGGGTGAGTGGCCGCATGGTGACTCTGATGGTCACTCTTGGGGTCACTCTGATGGTCACTCTGATGCTCATCATAGTGCTCATCAGGGTGTAATGGGTGTTGGGCGGGGTGGTGAGCGGCAGCAGCGCGCGCCCATGGGAACTGCATGCTGGTCACGGGTGAGTGGCCGCATGGTGACTCTGATGGTCACTCTTGGGGTCACTCTGATGGTCACTCTGATGCTCATCATAGTGCTCATCAGGGTGTAATGGGTGTTGGGCGGGGTGGTGAGCGGCAGCAGCGCGCGCCCATGGGAACTGCTTGCTGGTCACGGGTGAGTGACCGCGTGGTCACTCTGATGGTCACTCTTGTGGTCACTCTGATGGTCACAGTGATGGTGACTCTGGTTGTCGCTCTGATGGCCACCGTGGGGCGTTCAGTGTGGGGCGTTGGGAGGAGGGGGGACGGCGTTAGGGAGCCTCCACGGGGTGGAGATGGCATGCGTGTGTGTATGTGTGTGGGGGGGGGCACCCGTCGCCTGCATGCTGGCCACAAATGAGTTGCCAGCATCTCACTCATCTGATGGCGCACCCCCCCCTGGCAGGCTGGCGCACTGCTTGGCCTTGCGGGCTCTCAAAGCAGAGCTCCCCTAGGCGTGTAGGCTAGGCCTCAGCTCACGCCCCGGGGTCCTACGGGCGCGTACGTGTACAACCTGATCTGATGGCACAAGATTTCCTTTCTGACGTGGAATCTGCCAGTGTGATGAACACACACACGGTGCAGCCATTGCTACTAAATGCGAACCCTTCCCCCCCCCAATTACAGGCACACAAACGCGCGCGCACACACAAAACACACACACACACACACACCATGCACACCACACACACACGTGCGCAGGCCAATGGGCGATCAACACGCGCTACGAGATGTCTTTTCTGACGTGGAACCCTCCTGCTCCGCCCGGTACGAAATTGAGGGGACAGAGAAAGAGAGAGATAGGGGGGGGGGGGGGCAGAGAGGGATACAGAGAATGAGACAGGGTAAGAGGGAGAAAGAGGGAGATGAGGAGAGTTTTCATTTCTGACAGGAAGAGGAAGAGGGGACGAGCGAGAGGTGAAGGGAGGAGGGTGGGAGAGGAGAGGGGGAGGGTGGGAGAGGAAGGGGGAGGTTATGTTTCTGACGTGGAGCCCGCCTGCGCCACCTCCTACGCTAGGATATTGGAGAGGGGGGGCGAGGGAGGAAGGGGGGGGGGGCAGACAGGAAGACAAGGTGACAGCGAGGGAGAGGGAGAAGGAGAAAGAGGGTATATATACCAATATGTTGGGGAGAGGGAGAGGTATGTATACCAATATATTGGGGAGAGGGAGAAGGAGGGGATATAAGAAACTGAGGGGGCGAGGGAGGAAGGGTAGGGGGGGGGGAACACAGGAAGACAAGGTAACGGGGAGGGAGAGAAAGGGAGAGAGGGAGAAAGAGGATGGCAGGGCAGGCTGCCATCCCTGGGGCGGCGGGGCTCGGCTCTGAGAGAGACGGCCCCACCAAAATCCCAACGTCTGATCCGCGCCAGTGAATGCGGTCGCAACGTCTGAGACGGTCCGGGGTGCGCCTCAGGCGGTGGTGGGCGCCTAAGGCGGTTGATGTGGTGCCTGAGGCGGTTTGGATAACGCCTACGGCGACGCCTGAGGTGATCGTGGGTGCGCCTCAGGCGGCGCCTCAGGCAGTCGGCGCGCCTGAGGTGCCGCCTGATTCGCGCCAGTGAATGGGACACCTGAGGTGCCGCCTCAGGCGTTGTGAATGTGGTAGCGCAGCCCTAGGGCAGCCTCTCTCTCTCTAACGGGGGGGGGGGGCAGGTGGAGCAGCAAGCCGACGGGCTCGGTGAACTGGCCGGTGCTGAGCAGGTGCCAAGCAGGTGCCAAGCAGGTGCTGAGCAAGTGCCGAGCAAGTGCCGAGCAGGTGCCGAGCAGGTGCCGTGCAGGTTCCAGCAGGTGCCAAGCAGGTGCCAAGCAGGGCCGAGCAGGTGCCAAGCAAGTGCCGAGCAGGTGCCGAGCAGGTGCCTAGCAGGTGCCAAGCAGGTGCCGAGCAGGTTGTCGCTGTCCCTGGCGGCTGGGGAACTCTCCCCGCATGTATGCACCTCCAGGTGTTCCTGACTGCAACATCCATCACCAGCATCACCTGAACGGGTTGCTGAGGAGGAGCCCAACCAGCCGTGGAGGGAGCTGCGCAGGCGGTGTCTGTCATCAGGATGTTGCGAGGAAGGTGGCACGTTTACTCGTGGCGCATGGAGCAATGTTAGCTCCCTCCCTCCCCCACACGCATGGCACGACTTCCTTGTCGCCTGTTTTGCGACACGCACCGCGTGCACAGCAATCATGATGGCAGATGGCATGCTAGGGGTCTAATTTTGACAGCTGCCGGCCTCTTTCCTAGGGTCTAATGCGCCATCAAAGGCGTCCAACGGACTGTAAAATCGACCACGCATGCACGTGAGCCCTGCGCGTCCACCAGCATGCCAGTGTGGGTTCCAGGGGATCGTGGAGCGCTCCCTGCCGACCAACCGCCAACCCAGCGATTTACGTTTCGGCCGTGCCGGGCTCTGGGCCGTCCAAAGGGCTGTGCTGTGCCCGGCTCCGGGCACAGTCGGAGTTTCAGTCAAATGGCTGTGGAACAATATTTAACAATCCTGAAAAGGACGCCACTGGGAAATCACTGGGAAATCCCCCAAACGACCGCAAACCCGCCATGCAGGTTCAAACACCAGCAATCCAGTCAAATGTGTATTTAGCACTCATGGAAAGGACACCGCTGGGAAATTTTCCAAACGACAGCCAACCCGCCATGCAGGTTCGAACGCCAGTAATCCAGTCAAATGTGTATTTAGCACTCATGGAAAGGACATCGCTGGGAAATTTCCCAAACGACCGCCAACCCGCGATGCAGGTTCCAACTCCAGCAATCCCCCGCGGCCGCCGTTCCCCGCGCTGTGGATGATGCCGCTGTCGGCTACCAACGTTTGGGGGACTATCAGGTGAGGACCTCTTATATAAGGGCCTCTATATAAGGACCTCTATATAAGGACCTCTTATATAAGGGCCTTGAACCTTGCACAAGCACACACACACACAAAGCACAAAGCACACACACACACACACGCTCTGGATGATGCCGCTGTCGGCTGCCAACGTTTGGGGGACTATCAGGTGTGGACCTCTTTTAAGGGCCTCAAGGTCAAGTGACCCTTGCTCAAGCACACGCATACACACATGATGATGATGGATCTTACAGTCTGTGTGACACCAGTAATGATGTATAAGACCGGTGTCGGCGCTAGCGCCCGACACCTTAAACTCAGTTTCAGTGGGAAACTGGCTGGCTACCTGGTAGGGGTGAGGGTAAACCCCCACACGCGCGCACGCACTGGACCTAGACAGGACACTGGGCCCCCAGATCCACCCTATACCACCCAGGTAGTGACAGCAACGCATTGTTGGTGTGCGCCTGTGTTCTACTACTAGTCCCGCCGCCGCCATTGGCTCCAGCAATCCCCTCCATGCCCGCCAGCAATCTCCTCCACGCCCGCCAGCAATCTCCTGTACGCCCGCCAGCAATCTCCTCCATGCCCGCAAGCAATCTCCTGTATGCCCGCCAGCAATCTCGTCCATGCATGGGCGCCGCCATGCGATCTCCATGCGCCGCGCCGCGCTCCATGCGCGCCAGCACCCGTACCACCCGCCTCATTCCCGTTCTTTAGCCATTCCCAGTGACACCTATGGCTGATCCTTGTTCCGCCGTCCCCTTTGGCATCTGTAACCCGTATCCTCTCCCTGTAGCCTCATTCCCCGTTCTTAACCGCCATCTCCATTATGGTGCCCGCCCGCTGGTGGGGCCTCGCCTCGCCCCATGCCGCACGGCTAGTGTATTGATTGCTGCGCCATCTATAATCTGCGCCTTGGGGCAGGGAACCCCTGCGCCACAACCTCCTCACAAAGCCTAGCCGCATGTGCCTCGCTTCCCATGTTTCTCAATTTCTCGCCATCCGCTTCCATGCTGCCGCCTGCAATCTCCTCCACGCCCGCGAGCAATCTCCTCCATGCCCGCCAGCAATCTCCTCCATGCATGCACGCGCAGAGCGCCGCCATGCAACCCCCATGCGCCGCGCGCGCCATGCGCCGCGCGCGCCATGCGCGCGCCGCGCCCGCCAGCTCCCGTAGCCTCATTCCCCGTTCTTTACCCATGCGCCGTGACGCATTAGCCTTGTCCGCCGTCCCATGGCATGCATAACCCGTAGCCTCATCCCCGGTAGCCGCATTCCCCGTTCTTAGCCGTCATCTCCATTATGGTGCCCGCCCGCTGGTGGGGCCTCGCCTCGCCCAATGCCGCACGGCTGGTGCATCGATCGCGTCGCCATCTAATAATCTGCGCCTTGGGGCAGGGAACCCCTGCGCCGCAACCTCCTCACAAAGCCTAGCCGCATGTGCATCGCTTCCCATGTTTCTCAATTTCTCGCCATCCGTCTCTCTCTTCCATCCAGGCACAGTAAACCATTAGGAGCCGCAATCTGCTTGAGTTCCGATCGTTGTGAGAGGGGTTGCATGCTCGCCGCAATTCTCGCCATCGTGCATCGTGCTCTCCATCGTACCGCTGCCCCATCTGCCACATAGCCTCGCCCCATCAGGACCAGTTCATCAGTAGCGCTGTGCGTCACAGCGGCTCAGGGTAAATTTCCAGATTTTCAGCCGCCCACACACACACACACACACACACACACGCGCGCTGTAAATGTCACACACGCACACACACACCCATACACACGCACACACACGCTGTGGATGGCACACACACAAACACACACGCACACACACACACACGCACACACACGCTGTGGACGATGCCCCTGCCAATGTGTGGAGCACTGTCGGGTGTGGACCCCTCACAGTGCAAACCAGCCCACACAACCTTATCCACAACAGTTCACACCTTATCCACACCTTGTCCACACCTGCCAGGAACCCGGCCACTGGCTCGCCAGAGAGCGACGTCGTGTTTTCAGTACGGGGATCGATGTACGGCAACGCGTGTCCAGTCAGGTGTGTGAGTGTGTGTGTGTGTGCGTGTGTGTTGCATGCACGTGTGTTCACAGTGCGGGGACCGATGTTTGGTAACACGTGTCTGATTGGTGAGGTGCGGTATACGATCAGATCAGTAGGCACACAATCAAGTGGCTGCCTCTACATTGCGCAAACGCCCACACGCGCGTACACACACACACACACACACACACACACACACTAGTGCGCCATCAAAGGCGTCCGACAGACTGTAAAATCGACCACGGCCTCACGCGCACGATAACACACACACTCACACCCACACACCCTCTCTCTCATTCTTTCCCCACACTGGCAACTCACTGGGACATGCGTCTGTGCCATGTCTGGCGCGTGCGCCGAGGCCTGCACTCCCTCCCACTCCCTCCAACTCTCTCTCTCTCTCCCTCATTCTCTTCCCACACGGGCAACGCGCTATGCCATGCGTCTGTGCCATGTCTGGCGCATGCGCCGAGGCCCGCCCGCACTCCCTCCCACTCCCTCCCACTCTCTCTCTCTCTCTCTCTCTCACTCGTATTCTCTCCCCACACTAGCAACTCACTGGGACATGCGTCTGTGCCATGTCTGGCGCGTGCGCCGAGGCCCGCACTCCCACACACTCCCTCCCTATCTCTCATTCTCTCCCTCTCTCTCTCTCTCTCTCTCTCCCTCCCTCTCTCTCTCTCTCTCTCTCTCTCATGCTCTCCCCACACTAGCAACCCGCTGCGCCATGCGTCTGTGCCATGTCTGGCACGTGCGCCGAGGCCCGCACTCCCTCACACTCTCTCTCTCTCGCATTCTCTCCCTCCCTCTCTCTCTCTCTCTCATTCTCTCCCCACACTAGCAACTCACTGGGACATGCGTCTGTGCCATGTCTGACGCGTGCGCCGAGGCCCACACTCCCACACACTCCCTCCCACTCTCACTCTCACTCTTATTCTCTCCCTACATGGGCAACCCACTGGGCTATACATCTGCCATGTCTTGCGCTTCTGCCCATACGGGCGCTCCCACCCTCTCGCTCACTCACACTCATACTCTCACTCTCACTCTCACTCTCACTCTCACTCTCACTCTCACTCTCACTCTCACTCTCACTCGCTCTCACTCTCTGTCTCACACACTCTCTTTCTCACTGTGGTCATGTCTCTCTCTCCCTGCGACTCCCTCTCTTTCTCCCTGCAACACTATTCCACGCAAGCACGTACGGAACCCGCAGCACCATCCATCAGCACCCCGCGTGCGCCCAAATGGTCTCTGTCTCCCTCCCACTCCCTTTCACTCCTCCTCAGCTCACTCTCCTCTTCCTCTCTGCCAGAAGGAACCCACTGCCCCATGCATCAGCACCACGCGTGCGCCCAGTCTGGCTCCGTCTCCCGCCCACTCTCCTCCACTCTTCCTCCTCTCACACTCCTCTCCCTCTCCCGCAGGGAGCCCCATCCATCGGCACCATGTTTGACGCGTACGACCAAATGGGCTTTGTCTCCCTCCCACTCTCCTCTACTCTTCCTGCTCTTACTCTCATCTTCCTCTCTGTCGCAGGGAATCCCATCCGTCGGCACCATATTTGACGCGTACGACCAAATGGGCTCTGTCTCCCTCCCACTCTCCTCTACTCTTCCTGCTCTTACTCTCATCTTCCTCTCTGTCGCAGGGAATCCCATCCATCGGCACCACGTTGGACGCGTACGCCCAGTCAGGCTCTGTCTCCCTCCCACTCCCTTTCACTCCTCCTCCTCTCACTCTCCTCTTCCTCTCTGCCATAGGGAACCTGCTGCCCCATCCATCGGCACCGTGCTCACTGTATGGGTGGTGGGGCGAGCGTGCGGAGGGCCTGCAGGCGAGGCACGCCGAAGCGGGGCCTCGCTCCCTCCCACTCCCTCTTGCTCTCTCTCTCTCTCTCCCTCCCTCCCTCTCTCTCCCTCTCTCTCTCTCTCTCTTCTCCCTCTCTCTGACACACACAATCAAGTCTCTCTCCCTAGGACACACGATCATCCCTTCCACGCATGCACGCAGAGAACCCGCTGTTCCATCCATTGGGACCATGTTTGACGCGTGTGCCGAGGCGGCCGCCCTCGGCCTCCCGTTTGTCCTCCCAAACACGTCAGATACAGGTGAAAGAGGGAGCGAGAGGCAGGAGAGAGGGCAGGGGAGAGAGAGAGCGGGTGAGAGAGAGCGAGAGGCAGGAGAGAGGGCAGGGGAGAGAGAGAGCGGGTGACAGAGAGAGAGAGAGAGAGAGAGAGAGAGAGATAGAGAGGGAGGGAGAGAGAGGGAGGGAGAGATAGAGGGAGCGAGAGAGAGGGAGAGAGAGAGAGGGAGAGAGAGAGGGGGAGAAAGGGAGGATAAGAGAGGGCGGAACGGGCGCAGGCGAGACAGGGGGGGGGGGAAGCGAGAGAGGGAGAGAGAGAGAGGAGGGCAGGGCAGGGCAGGGCCCTCTCTGGCTGCTGGGCCCGAGAGAGAGGTCGCCCAGTGGTCGCCCATCAACCCGGGCGCCACTACATGCCATGAGTCATGAACCCGGGCCCTGCGATGCCATGAGAGCATCCTGGCCATGCGGGCAACATGTGCATGCAGCGAGGTGATGCCTGGACGGACGCGCGTGTGCGCATGCGCAGCAGCAGCCCCTCCTCTCCCTATACTGATCTTCACTGTTTGCCAACTCAAGCCCCCTCCCCCTCCCTACTCCCCCTGCCTACATTGGAAAACACACACGCATATGCACACACACACACACACACACACACACCTTCCCTCACAGCCAACGCAGCCGTGTGCCTCTCTGACACACACACCCACACACCCACACACACTCTCCTCTCCCCCTTCCCCCACAGCCGACGCAGCCGTGTGCCTCTCCGCCCCACACGCACACATGCACACGCATTCATGCGCACACACACACACACACACACACGCATACCTTCCCCTCTCCCCCCCCCCTCCCCCCGCAGCCGACGCAGCCGTGTGCCTCTCCGCCCTCCGCTCCTACAGCCAGCCGCCGTCCCCACCGCCAGCGCCCCCAAGCCCGCCGTCACCGCCAGCCCCTCCGCCGGCGCCCCCCCGCCCCCCCCCGCCGAGCCCCCGCGTCCCGCGCCCCCGGCCACCGTCCCTGCCGCCCTCCCGCCAACCTCCCGCCGAGCCTCCCACCCGCCGCGCCCGCCGCCCCCACCGCCCAAACCCCCACCCCCTCCCTCACCGCCGCCGACGACGACGCTCGGGCGGCGGCTACAGGCGGTTGCGACGGCGGTTAGGGGCGGCGGTTACAGGCGGCTGCGGGCAGTTACACTGGCGGTTGCGGGCGGCGGTTACAGACGGTTACAGGCGGTTGCGACGTCGGTTACGGACGGCGGTTACCTTCGGTCACAGGCGGTTGCGCGGTCCCTGATGCAGCTGGATCCCTTGACGCCGCCGCTGCCGGCGCCAACCCCACCGCCGCCTCCTCCTGTGCCTCCCCCACAGTCCCCTCCACCCCCTCCCCCGAACCCCCCCTCCCGCCCGTCCCTCCCCGCCGCCCACCGCTCCCCAGTCGCCGTCGCCCCCGCAGCCGCGTTACCCCCAGCCCCCGCCGTCCGCCCTCCCCCCACCCCCCTCCCCCCTCCCTCCTGCCCTCCCCCCCCCCCCGCGCCCGCCCCGCCGCCCGCCCCCCTCGCCCGCCTCCCCCTCCACCCCTCCGCCCCGCCCCCACCCCTCCATCCTCCCCGCCCTCCCCCTCCCCTCGCCCCACCCCCCTCCCCCCCTCCCCCCCCCGCCCCCTCCCCCCGCGCCCCCCCCCGCCCGCCGCCCTCGCCGCCCACGGCCTTCCCCTTCTCAGCGCCCCCCCTCGCACAATACACCCTCGACTCGTTCCCTCAATACGAGTGCCCATTGGGGGACGTCCTACCGCCGGTGCGCTTTGGCGGGCAGTGCGTGAAGTGCGTGCCCACGGGCACTGCTATCAACGCTGTCAACTGCTCTTGTCCGGCAGGTGGGATTTGGCTTTTGGGAGTTGGCGTTTGGGTTGGGTGTGTGTGTGTGGGGGGGGGGGGGTAGTATGGGGTTAGGAGGTTGTCAGGAGGTTCCAAAGGGGGGGGGGCAGTGCGTGCAGTGCGTGCCATGGGCACTGCTATAAGCGCTGTCAACTGCTCTTGTCCGGCAGGTGGGATTTGGCTTTTGGGAGTTGGCGTTTGGGTTGTGTGTGTGTGTGTGGGGGGGGGGCGGGGTTAGTATGGGGTTAGGAGGTTGTCAGGAGGTCCCAAGGGGGGGGGGCAGTGCGTGCAGTGCGTGCCATGGGCACTGCTATCAACGCTGTCAACTGCTCTTGTCCGGCAGGTGGGATTTGGCTTTTGGGAGTTGGCGTTTGGGTTGGGGGGGGTTGGGGGGTTGGGGGGGTTGGGGGGGGTAGTATGGGGTTAGGAGGTTGTCAGGAGGTTCCCGGGGGGGGGGGGGGCAGTGCGTGCAGTGCGTGCCATGGGCACTGCTACCAACGCTGTCAACTGCTCTTGTCCGGCACGTGCGATTTGGCTTTTGGGGGTTGGCGTTTGGGTTGTGTGTGTGTGTGTGTGGGGGGGGGGTAGTAAGGGTTAAAGGTTGTAAGGAGGTTCTAGGGGGGGGGGGCAGTGCGTGCCCACGGGGGTCCATGAGGGTGATGAATGCTGTCAACTGCTCATATCTGGTAGGTGCGTGTGTGTAAAATGAGAGAAGGTGGGGGGTGGTTAGGAAGGCGTGTCCACATGGGGGACGGCGGGGACTGCGAAAAGTGCGTGTCCACGGGCACTGCGAACGACACTGTCAACAACTGCTCATGTCTGGCAGGTGTGTTTGTGTGTGTGTGTGTGTGTGTGTGGTGGTTGCGGTGCGTGTGTGGCGAGGGGGGGGGGGAGTTCGTCACTCATGCTTGTCACTCATGCTCTCTCTCCCTTGCACACGCACACCCACACACACACACACACGCGCACACGCGCACACACACACACACACACCGCTGGCGGTGGCTCAGGGTGTGCGCAAGAACAGCCCTTTTTTGCATCTGTCGAGTGCTCCATGCCATTCAGCAGCTGCCGCAGGTGCCGCACACACACACATGCACACACACACACACGCAGACTCACTCACACACACACACACACATGCACACGCACACCACACAAACACACAGACTCACACACAAACACACACACACACACACCACGCACACACCTTTGTTCTACACCAACACACAGCCCAACTGACTGCACAATCGACCACCACACGCGCAGGGGCGGTCACGCACACACACGCACACCACACACATGCACACACACACACACACACACACACACTCGCGCGCAGGGGCGGACACAAACACACGCACACACACACACACACGCAGGGGCGGTCAGCTTCAAGGCCGGAGACGTCGCATGTGGTCCGGCCGTTGGCCTGGTCAACAACACCACAGTGGGCGCGCTGCCAGCACTGTGCTCAGGTTGGCAACCAGCGCACCGCAGTCCAGTGATTTCCTTTTCAAGATTTTCAATTTATTGTCCCACACCCGGAGTTTGCTTTGACCGCGTTGACCGTTGACCTCGCGTTGACTGTTTGTCCTCATACATGGGTCATTTGAAAGCTGTTGACGCGCTCTGCCTGGCGGGCTTGTCAGACTGACAATCCACTGCATGGGTTGAGCTATGTGCCATGTCAACGTCCAACCTGAAAACAGCCAAATGGCTGTGTACAGCCGAAGAGGAAATCACTGCCGCAGTCGCGCGGTGTGCCTTTGCTCTAGGACTACACGTTGGCAGGCAGCCGGCTGGTGGCTGCCGCCCCTCACAATCAACCATCAGAGCCAGAACTGGGCTTGGTTCTAGGCGATGGTACTAGGACGAGAAGGTAGTCATCGATGGAAAGCCTTAGTGGTACTGTTACTGCTACTGTTACTGTTACTGTTACTGTTACTGTTACTGTCACTGTTACTGTTACTGCTGCTGCTACTGGCACGTGGGGGCCAGCATGTAGGGGCAAGAATGTGGGGGCCAGCATGTAGTAGGGGCATCCAGAGTAGGGGCGGGCAGGTAGGGGCAGGCAGGATGGGGCGGGCATACACATGCACAAACTCTCTTTCTCTTATCTTTTTCTCTCCCGCTCTCTCTCCTTCTCTCTCCCTCTCGCTCCCTCTCGCTCTCCCTCTCTCTCCCTCTCTCTCCCTCTCTCTCCCTCTCTCTCCTCTCTTCTCTCTCTCCCTCTCCCTCTCCCCTCTCTCCTCCCTCCATCTCTCCCTCTCCCTCTCCCCCTCTCTCCCTCCTCTTCCGCTCTCTCCCGCTCACCCCCTCTCTCTCCCTCTCTCCCTCCCTCCTGCCTCTCTGTCACACACGCAATCACACCCACATGCAGATTACGTCAATTTGCTCGCCATGTCCACACAGTCCACACAGTCCACACTTTCCACACCGTCCACACTTTCCACACTTTCCACATGCAGATTACGTCAGTATGCTTGCCATGTGGCACAATGGGACGCTGTCCGATCGAACAATATCGCGCTCGCTGCTTACGGCGTTCGCGACGCAGGTGCTGTCAGGGATTTTGCTGGTTCGGTTGCGTTCGGCTTTGCTCTGCTTGGGTTGGGCATTGGGTTTCACATTCAGGGGATTTTAGTGTGTGCGTGTGTGTCTGTGTGTGTGTGTGTGTGTGTGTGTGTGTGATGACGCGCTCGCTGCTTGCGGCGTTCGCGACGCAGGTGCTGTCAGGTTTTTTTTCTGATTGGGTTGCGTTTGGCTTTGCTCTGCTTGGGTTGGGCATTGGGTTTGACATTCAGGGGATTTTAGTGTGTGCGTGTGTGTGTCTGTGTGTGCGTGTGTGTGTGTGTGTGTGATGTCGCGCTCGCTGCTTGCGGCGTTCGCGACGCAGGTGCATTCAGGGATTTTGCTGCTTGGGTTGCGTTTGGCTTTGCTCTGCCTGGATTTAGCCCCACACTTTCCGAGTCTCTTTTCTCCGCGACCTGTGCAAACATAGTGGTCAAAATCCGACAGCATCTCGTTGTGTCATCCGTCACCATTCCTCCTCCAGACGCCCTCCCCCCGAACACACACACACACACACACGCACAGACACACACACACACACAGAACCAACCAACCAACCAACCAAGCGTTACATGAGGCCGTCCGCATGCACCGGCAATGCCTGTACTACTAACAGCAATACACCCCGGCAATTGTTACGAAGTCTGACCCGTGCACTGGGATGTCTTTCGAATAGCGGGTGACCGACCAGCGCCTGAATCGAGTGGATAGTATCCTTGTTTGGGGGGGGTCTGGGGGGGGCTGCCACTCTGGCCAACCAACTTCAACTAGGGTTGCCACTCTGGCCAACCAACTACAATTTGGGTTGCCACTCTGGCCAACCAACTTCAACTTCAATCGCAGCGTATCATCTCCCCATGGGCCGATTAATTCCATGGGCGATAGTCGGGGTTGTCCGTCGTGCAATGTAAACGTCGCCGCAACTACTAGATCCGTTCGGCCGCGGCCTGCTAGACTGAGTTTTCGTTGGGCAGGCCATGAGGACGTCGGATCAGCTCCTTGGACCGATGAACTCGATGCGCGACGGACGAAGGCAGGCGGGCCTGGGATAGGGGCTCGGTAGACGGGAAAGGGGGGTTTGGAAGGGGCGTGGGAGGGGTCAGATGAGGCATCGGGGGGGGTCAGGTGAGGGTTCATCAGGGGTATCGGAGGATACGTGGGAAGGATCAGGGGAGGCATGGGAGGGATCAGGGGGGGCGTGGGGGGATCAAAGGAGGCGTGGGAGGGATCGGAGGAGGCGTGGGAGGCGAGGGGGGAGAGGGAGGGGGGTTGGGAGGGGTCGGAGGAGGCGTGGGAGGCTAGGGGGGAGTGCGCGTGCGCGTGTGCGCTCACGGATGGGGGGGGGGGGGGTGAGGAGGGATTGCCAGCCTGGATTGCCAGCATGGAGTCAGCGTGCGCGGGGGGGCTGGGGAGGTGCATGGGGCGGGGGTGCATGGGCCTGCATGGCGCGCACATGGGACGGCGAGCTCCATGTGGGGGTGAAAGCGTGGGTGGGTGGTCGACTGTGGGTGGGTGACGGTGGGGAAGAGTTGGACTGTGTAGTTTGGAGCGTGCCAGGGGGAGTGAAGGGTGCTGAAGGGGGGATCATGGCAAGGTGAGGTTCTCTGTGGTGCATGGTGTCGTGGCGCCGCAGTGGGTCGCGGCCAAGAATCTGCTCGGCGTCAGGCGGTGGCGGGGCGGTCCATGATGCGGTCGACAGTCTGCCGAGGAGCTGTTCGGCGCTGGCGAGGGCATGGGACTGGCTCTGCGACAGGATAAGGATTGGGACTGTGGAAGAGGTTGCTCGGCTCGCTGAGGCTGCCCCCTTCGGGCGGTGACGATGGTGGATAGTCCAGGGTGGGCCGCAGTACATAGGCGGCAGTCGACGGGGGGGGGCGGGGCGATGAGGGGGGATGGGCGACGGCGACTCACATGGGCCGACCGCCGTGACTCGCGACCGCACACACACACACACACACACACACAAACGTGTTTGCGCAAGCAGGCCGCCGGCCTGATCAGCGCGGGTGGCGTCGTGGCCGCAGACGCCACCTTCTATGCCACCCCCGGCTGCATCTTCGACAACCGCCTCTCGTGGTCTCATCTGTCACCACCCCTCCCCCAGACACGCACACACACACACACACACACACGTACGCACACACACACACACACACATAGACACACACACACACACACGTGTTTGCGCAAGCAGGCCGCCGGCCTGATCAGCGCGAGCGACGTCGTGACCGCAAACGCCACCTTCTACGCAACCTCCGGCTACATCTTCGACGCCCGCCTCTCGTGGTCCCCGACGCGACAGCCCGGGGGCATCGCGCCAAACTGCAACAAGTGTGAGGACGGGCTCTTCAACAACTCGTACAACGGCTCGACGCCGACGCTGGTGCGTCTGATGCGCTCACGCACTCGTGCACCCGCACACACACACACACACACACACACTCACACACTCACACACTCACACACACACACACATGCACGTGTCTTGGGGCTCGCAAAGAAACGCAGACGCACGGGAGCACGTACACGCACACATTTGAACAACCACTCGAACAACGGTTCAACGCCGATGCCGGTGCATCTGACACGCTCACACAATCGTGCACACTTCTCACCCCGCGAGTGCTGGCTCAACCCGGGCCCACGAATTTTCCCAGTCTGGCCCCGCTAGTGGCGAATTTGTTGTGGAAAAGTGTGTCAAACTAAAAAAGTCACACTTTCCGGGTCGGAATTCGCGCAATCTCGCCCCGCATCGCCGGCCCGAAGCGGCAAACCTCACCCCACACATGCGCTCTTGCGGGGTGCGGGGTGGGGCTGACGGAAGCACTGACTGAACGACGTCCACGCTTTGATGTTTTTTTTACAGTTTTTACATGTACGCGCGCGGAGGACCCGGGGCGTGAGTCAAGGCCTAGACTACACGTCTAGGGGAGCTCTACTAGTAGAGCCCGCAAGGCCACGCAGCGCGCCAGCCTACCAGGGGCACTTTGATGGGATCAAGCACTCCGTGAAGCACTCCATTGCTCACATGTCTGTGCTCATTCCCTGCCCCTCTCAATTCTCAACCACAGATCCCCCACCCAACCCCCAACCCAGACCAGCACCCTAACCGCTGCCCCCCAAGCAACCAACCAACCACCTACGCCGTTGTATGAATTCCACTTCGACGCGGTGCAAGTGTTCCGCGTCATCGGTTTCGTCTTTGTCCATGCCAGCACAAGCATAAGCACAAGCACAACCTTTTCCCATGCCATCCAGACCTTTTCCACATCCTCGCTGCCACCTCCAAGCACACACACACACACGCACACACACGCAGGCGTATGACTTCCACTTCGACGCGATGCAAGTGTGTTCCGTGTCATCGGTTTCGTCTTCGCCCATGCCTGTCCCACAATCTCACCCAAGCCCAAACCCGTCCACACCCCAACCGCTGCCCCCAACAACCACACACACACACACACACACACACACACACACACACACAGGGTATGACTTCCACTTCGACGTGATGCATAAGTGTTCCGCGTCATTGGTTTTGTCTTTGCCCATGCCACCCAAACCCTGTTCCACACCCTCGCTGCCACCTCTAACCACACACACACACACACACACACACACGCAGCCGTATGACGTCCACTGCGACGCGATGCAAAAGCGTTCCGTGTCATCGTTTTTGTCTTCGCCCATTCCCACAAGCCCACCCAAACTCCAACATTTCTACACCCGAACCGCTGCCACCTCCAACCACACACACACACACACACACACACACACACACACACACACACACGCAGGTGTACGACTACCACTATGACGCGATGCTAGCGTTCCGTGTCGTTGGTTTCGTCTTCGCCCATGCCTGCCCCACAAGCCAACTTCAACCCAAACGTTTCCACACACTAACCACTGCCACCTCGTACCACACACACACACACACACACACACACACGCAGCCGTATGACTTCCACTTTGATGCGATGATTCAAAAGTGTTCCGTGTCATTGGTTGCGTCTTCGCCTGTCCCACAAGCCCACCCAAACCCGAACCTTTTCCATACGCTAACCGCTGCCACCTCCACACACACACACACACACACACACACGCAGCCGTATGATTTCCACTTCGACGCGATGATGCACAAGTGTTCCGTGTCATCGGTTTCGTCTTCGCCCATGCCTGTCCCACAAGCCCACCCAAACCCGAACCTTTTCCATACCCTAACCGCCGCTACCTCCACACACACACACGCACACACACACAGGTGTATGACTTCCACTTTGACGCGATGCAAGTGTTCCGCGTCATCGGTTTCGTCTTTGCCACGCAACTCGGCTACCCGTGCCCAGAGCTGTGGGACCCCGAGGTGTGGAATCTTGGATGAAGAGGAAGAGGGGGTGAAGGCTGGGTGAATGGGGGGGCCTGTGTTGACGAGCACATGGCAGCTCATTCGGGTTTGGGGTAAGTGTTCATAGGGTTTAGGGTTTAGTTAAGTTTACTCATAGGGTTGACTTTAGTAATTCGTTGAGTTTAGTTTATTCAAGGGTTTAGGGTTTAGGGTGTGGTTGATTCAATCCAACCTCGGTTTGTTTTAGAGTTTTGGGTTCCTTTCCACGTGCAGCGGCTCCCCATGCTCAGATGCTGTGGGACCCCCTCCCGGTGCGCAGTCTTGGGAGAATTGGCAGGGGGGGTCAAGGGGGGGGTGTCTGTGTGACGATCACATTGCAGGTAACCTATGCACCTGCAGGGTCTAAACCCTGAAGGGTCTTAGGGTTGGTTCAATCCTAGAACCTCGGTTTGTTTTAGAGTTTAGGTCGCTTGACACGCGCAGCGGCGACCCATGCCCAGATGCTGTGGGGCCCCCTCCCGGTGCGCAGTCTTTGGAGAATTGGCGGAGGAGCGGGCGAGGGCGCTGCCTATGTCGACGAGCACATGGCGGTTCATACGGTTTAGGGTGTAGGGCTGATTCAATCCGAGAGCTGTTGGGTCGCTTGACACGCGCAGCGACTACGCATGCCCAGAGCTGTGTGACCCCTCCTGGTGCGCAATCTGGGAAGAATTGGCAGGGGGGGTGAAGGGGGGTGTCTGTGTGACGAGCACATTTCAGGTAATCTATGCACCTGCAGGGTCTTAACCCTAAAGGGTCTTAGGGTTGGTTCAATCCTAGAGCCTCGGTTTGTTTTAGAGTTTGGGTCGCTTGACACGCGCAGCGACGACCCATGCCCAGATGCTGTGGGGCCCCCTCCCGGTGCGCAGTTTTGGGAGAATTGGAGGAGCGGGTAAGGAGGTGCTGTGGGACTCTTGCGGTCGAATTGACAGCCTGCTGGACGCGCCCCTCATGACGTGCAGTGGTCCCTCCGCAAGCCGTACAGTGCTCGGGGCCGGATTTCCCGTTTCTCAGGAAACTAACGCACAATGTGTGGGAGAGGTGTTGGAGGGGTGCGTTGGATACCTGCCGCCGAGGGCAGCAAGTAACACGGGGTTTCCTGCTAAGCAGGCTACTCTTCTACTATAGTTTCTCGCTGATACTCCAGCCACTTAAGTGTACTAGAGTACCGCCGGCTCCCGGCCGATAGACTACCGCTCCCGCCGGCCAGACTAGCCCAAACAGCGGCCTCTGAGAGACATGTCTGGCAAGGAGCATATAGGAGAGAACCTTCCTCAGGGTCACAGGCCGAGGGCAGCACAACCAGTGATTTTGTTTTCTGTTTTTGTTGTTTTCTGGGCGCCGGCGCGCTGACCAATGCTCCGTTGACCGCCTTGACTGCTGCCTTAGCGTTGACCGTTGACCGTCAAGCATGGGTCATTTTCAAGCTCGTGACGAGCTCTATCTGATGGGATCGTCAGACCTTCAAACAACTTGGTTGGTTGAGCTCTACCTGATGGGATCGTCAGTAGCCAAATGGCCCCCAATGGCTCCCAGGAGCCCAAAACAAGATCACTGACACCCCCGATGCGTTGCGCCTGGTATGGGCGGTCAGCGTGCTCGAGACAGGGGAAAACAATTGCTGGGATCTTTCCCGGGGTCGCTGATGACGTGTCGACACGCCGTGTGCTTGCACACCCTCGAACTCAGGCGTGCAGAAAATCCCACCCTGAAAAAGGCGTGCAGAAAAGACGACCCTCGCCCCGGCGCGCAGGCCCCGAACATTTGGACGCACACCGCGTTCCAGAACATGTTGTGTCCCCCCCCCCCACACACACACACGCAGACACACGCACGCCCATGTGCCCAGCCTCGCTGGCCGCCGCAGGGTACTTTATGTGGGCAGCGGGGTAAAAACGTGCAGGGGTCACACGCGCATACACGAATGTACCATAAAAGGCGTCTGAGCAACTGTAAAATCAACCACACACACACACACACACACACCCGCAGGTCCCGAACATCTGGACGTATGGCGCGTTCCAGAGCATGATGTGCCAGGTACTCCCCACCGAGTTCAAGTTTGAGTCCCTGCTGCCGGGCGCCTTCCCGCCGCCCCCCTCGACTTCCCCTGCCCATCCGCCGCCCCGCTGAGCTCTGATGGGGTGCGTGGAAGGGGCGGGGCGGCACCGAGCGTGCCAGCTTCCGATCGAGAGTTGGAGTCCCTGCTGACCGGCGAGTTCCCGCCGCCCCCCTCGACGCCCCTCCCCGTCGCCCCCCCCCCCCCCCCCGCCGCCCCGTTTGAGCTCTTCTGGTGGGATGCGTGGAAGGGACGGGGCGGCACCGAGCGTGCCAGCTTCCGATCGAGAGTTGGAGTCCCTGCTGACCGGCACGTTCCCGCCGCCCCCCTCGACGCCCCCCGTGCCCCCCCCCCCGCCGCCCCGCTGAGCTCTTCTGGTAGGGTGCGTGGAAGGGGCGGGGCGGCACCGAGCGTGCCAGCTTCCGATCGAGAGTTGGAGTCCCTGCTGACCGGCGCGTTCTTGCCGCTCCCCTCGACACCCACCCGCCGCCCCGCTGAGCTCTTCTGGTGGGGTGCATGGAAGGGGCGGGGCGGCACCGCGCGTGCCAGCTTCCGATCGAGAGTTAGAGGTCCTGCTCTCCGGCGCGTTCCCGCAGCCCCCCTCAACGCCCCCCTCCCCCCTGCCGCCCCGCTGGCTCGGAGGGCGGGCGAGGGGGCGCTGTGGGACTCCTGCAGTCGACTTGACAGTCTGCTGGCCGCGCCCCTGATGACGTGCAGTGATCCCCCCCGGGGGGGATCACTGCGGGCCCGCAAGCCGTACAACGCTCGGGCCGGATTTCCCAATTCTCAGACAACTAACGCACAGTTGGTGGGGACGCGGTGGGGGGAGGGGGGGGGCGTCGTCCGGAGCGGCCCAGAGTGCCAACTGCCGTTGGAGCCACATGTTCCAGTCGCTGTTTTGGCCGCCCCCCTGCCCTACCACATTCAAAACGCCTGAGGCGGCGCCTCAGGCGCTTCGACCGCCTGAGGCGCCGCCTGAGGCGCACCCCGGACCGTCTCAGACGTTGGGACCGCGTTCACTTGCGCAGATCAGACGTTGGAATTTTGGTAGGGCTGCGGCCCCCTCCAGCTCTGATAGGATGCATGGGAGGGGCGGCACTGAGAGTGCCAACTGCCGGGAGCCTTCACGCCGCCCCCTGTCCTACATCGACGAAGGACAGGGGGCGGCGGGAAGGGGAACGTCCCCCGCCGCCCCGTTCAGCTGTACGGCCCTACCACATTCCCAACGCTAGAGGCGGCGCCTCAGGGGACGCCTTCACTTTTGCGCGGATCAGGCGGCGCCTCAGGTGCTCCGAGACCGCCCGAGGCGCACCCCCGACCGCCTGAGGCACCGCCTCGGGCGTCAACCCCGACCGCCTCGGGCGCGACCCTGGCCGCTTTGGCGCCCAACACCGCCTGTGGCGCACTCCCAACCGCTGTACGTGTACGCCGCGCTGTACGTGTCACCAGGCGCACACCACCACTAGTGATCGGCACGCGCATGACCATAAGCGCGCGCGCATGCGCCGCGCACCATATTTTGTGGTTTCACAGGTTTAACACGTGTCCACTCCCAGCTGCCAATCACAGTGTTTAGGGCCCATCGGGAGGTGTGGATGGAGAACTCGAAGGGTGAGCCCACCACCACGCTCCTGTGGCAGGAGCGTTGCGCGTGGCCCTCTCTGAAAACACTTGAGCTCCGTGACAGACACAGACCACGCAACAACATACCACGCACACACAAACAACGCACCGGCGCTGGGGCTGCTTAGAGCGCCTCTCCACCGATCGCCCCAACCGCTGTAACATATTGCTTCTGCGCTTGGCTCACACACTATGGCTCACACTGTAACAGAGCGACCGCCTGCTGAAGTGTGGGGTGGTGGTGATGAATCGCATAAGTGTGGACAGCTTCAGGCAGGTGTGGGGGGCAAGTAGTGAGGGCGTGGCGCCACTCCTGTGTGGCGCCACTCCCGTAACACGCGCACACACAAAGGGGCAGCTGTGTGTCTTATCAGTGTCTCTGCAAGTGTCTCGCCAGGTCAGAAAACTGCACACAGTCGCACAATGGGTTTTCCCTGGTTTTCCGCCTGCTCGCGTGCCAGAGCGCACACAACTTTGGGAGCAGGGGGCAAGCGTAGATGCTCGCTCAGAACATCCTCAGCATCAGCCTTGTCACGTGTCACAGGTTTTGCATGTCTGCGCCTGAACCGCGCTCATCCTCGGGGTCGCTCGTCTGCCGGTGACTGGCGTTGGAAGGTCTTCAGGCAGCCTCCATAACAACTCTGTCGTCCATGCACCCTTGGAGGGTAGGACCTGGCCATGCATGAGGCATGGGGCGCCGGCTGAGCCCCATGCAAACGAGAGCTGGACAGCCATGCACTGCCAAGCGGGGACCGTTCCAGTCAGCGCCAGTCGGCTCTGCCGGCTTGACTGGCCACGAGGCCACTACTGTGACCTTGAGGAAGGTCCCCTCCTATATGCTCCTTGCCAGACATGTCTCTCAGAGACCGCTGTTTGGGGTAGTCTTGCCGGCGGGAGCGGTAGTCTATCGGTCGGGAGCCGGCGGTACTCTAGTACTTAAGTGTACTGGAGTATCGGCGGGTGTCTCTAGTAGAAGAGTAGCCTGCTAAGCTGGAAACCCCGTGTTACTGTTACTGTTACTGTGCGCCTGAAGCCCCGCCCTGGCCTAATCTAGTGGGGCTCTGCTAGGATAGCACGCGAGGCCACGCTGGCACCCCTGTCTGCCAGGATCAAAATCACCCTTTGCAGAAAGCTTTTTGAAGTAAGGGGGAGAGAGGTGGTTTTACAGGGTTACACGTACACGCCCGGAGGACCCTGGGGCGTGAGTTAAGACTGGCAAGGAGGGTGTGTGTGTAGCCTGAGCCAATTTGCAAATCGGCTCTTGCACTCCAACGTGCCCCCGCCACTGCAGTGAAAGTACCCAGGCATTTAGCGTGTTGTGTTGTAAAGCACGAGAGTTGGAGTCGACTGCTGCCCAGTCGCGCTGTGATCGCGGGGATGTCCGTTACAGACGCGACGAGGACGTCGCACATACGCGTCTAAGACGCGTATGTGTGCGACATTACATACGCGTCTTCGACGCCACCCACTGAGGCGTCTTAGACGCGTCTGTAAGGGGTCTGGTCTGGTAGGCTGCTGCACGATTCGTCACGAGTTCGGGTGTGCCCCCAATCTGTTGCGACCCCTCCGAGACGGCATACGCAGCAATTCTCACGGCTTCAGGTCGTTGCCGTCTGGCCCCACGACGCCCTTCTTAAGTACCCAGCAACCGTATGGGCGGCGCTCGGCCGCAGCTTGCACGATCACAAACCTGCAACCGTGTGGCGTGTTTGTGGGAGCCGCGTGTGTGTGTGCGTGTGCGTGTGTGTGCAACCGTGGGGCATTGCTTTGGGGGAGCCATGTGTGTGTGTGTGTGTGTGCAAATGTGTGGCTTGCTTGTTTGAGTCGTGTGTGTGTGTGTGTGTGTGTATGTGTGTGTGTATATATGCGTGTGCGTGCGGGTGCGTGTGTGTATGTGCATGGCTATGTGCGCGTACACACACACACGTACACACACACGCACACACACACACGCGCGTGCCCCACCCTGTCTTTGCCCTCTCGTAAAACGCAAACCGCTCGAGCGGGTACGCGTCTGCACCCGCGTGCGACTGAATCACGGCCTTGCCAGCCGCGTGGACCTCCTCAGCAAGCGCTGGGAGCGATGCACCCTGCGTGTGTGTGTGTGTGTGTGCGTGTGTGCATGCGTGTGCGTGTGTGTATGTGTGTGTGTAAGTGTGTGTGTGTGTGTATGTGCGTGTGTGTGTGTGTGCGTGTGTGCATGTGTGCGTGTGTGTGTGTGTGTGTGCGTGTGCACGCACGCACACACATCCACACATCTTGCACGGGTACATCTGAGAAGCTGATTTGTCAACAACAAAAATCGATCAGCCCCC
This sequence comes from Chlamydomonas sp. UWO 241, assembly GCA_016618255.1. Taxonomy (NCBI): domain Eukaryota; kingdom Viridiplantae; phylum Chlorophyta; class Chlorophyceae; order Chlamydomonadales; family Chlamydomonadaceae; genus Chlamydomonas; species Chlamydomonas priscui. The sequence goes on from VFSX01000346.1 coordinate 160,509, forward strand.
TCACACACACACGCATACACCTCGCTCGGGTACATGTGGAAGGCCGCCTTGTCCACAAAGAAGTCGAGCAGCCCCCCCTCCCCCCCCTCACACACACACACACACGTGCAAGTGTGTGTGTGTGTGTGTGTGTGTGCGTGTGCACGCACGCACACACATCCACACATCTTGCACGGGTAAATATGGGAAGCTGATTTGTCAACAACAAAAATCGATCAGCCCCCTCACACACACACGCACATACCTCGCTCGGGTACATGTGGAAGGCCGCCTTGTCCACAAAGAAGTCGAGCAGCTCCCCCCCCCCACACACACACACACGTGCAAGTGTGTGTGTGTGTGTGTGTGTGTGCGTGTGCACGCACGCACACACATCCACACATCTTGCACGGGTAAATATGGGAAGCTGATTTGTCAACAACAAAAATCGATCAGCCCCCTCACACACACACGCACATACCTCGCTCGGGTACATGTGGAAGGCCGCCTTGTCCACAAAGAAGTCGAGCAGCTCCCCCCTCCCCCCCCCCTCACACACACACACACACACACACACACACACCTCGCTCGGGTACATGTGGAAGGCCGCCTTGTCCACAAACAAGTCGAGCAGCCACCCCGCTCCCCCCCTCACACACACGCACACACACACACACCTCGCTCGGGTGCATGTGGAAGGCCGCCTTGTCCACAAAGAAGTCGAGCGGCATCACGGAGCAGATCGCATCCAGGGCTTCGACGACCTGGGATCGCAGTTTTTACAGGTTTTACAGGTTTTACACGTACGCGTAACCCGGAGGACCCCGGGGCGTGAGTTAAGGCCTAGACTACACGTCTAGGGGAGCTCTACTAAGAGAGCCCGCAAGGCCACGCAGCGCGCCAGCCTACCAGGGAAACAAACAGAAACAAGGAAGTTGCCCTCCTCCCCCCCCCGCACCCCCCCCTGGGATTGAAAGGAGAGCGGGGGGAACCAACACGAGCCATGCTAGACTGGGTGCAAATTGAGGGCGGCGGTGACCCACCCTACCAAAATTCCAACGTCTGATCTGCGCCATGGAATGCGGTCATAACGCCTGAGACGGTCCGGGGTGCGCTCAGGCGGTGGTGAGCGCCTGAGGCGGTCGGGGTGGCACCTGATGCGGTTTGGATAACGCGTGAGGCGACGCCTGAGGCGATCGTGGGTTTGTCTCAGGCGGCGCCACAGGCGGTCGGAGCGCCTGAGGCGCCGCCTGATCTGCGCCATGGAATGGGACGCATGAGGCGCCGCCTCAGGCGTTGTGAATGTGGTAGGGCCAGGGGTGGTTGGGAAAGGGGGGAACAGACGTGACCTAGGGTGAGTGGGGTCCACAAGCAAGTTGAGGCTGTCTATCCAGGGCTTCAACGACCTAGGGTTGGCGGGAGGGAGGGGGGAACAGGCACGCGCCAAGGCGCAAATTGAGTGTGAATTGAGGGCTTCAGATAACTAGGGGTAGTGGCTGGGTAGTGGGAACAGGCCCTTACACACTCCCAAAAACTGAGGCGGCGCATGAGGCTGCGCCTTCACTTGCGTGGACCAGGCGGTGCCCCAGGCGCTCCGACACCATAGGAGGCGCCGCCTTGGGCGTTACCCGCGACCACCTCAGGCGCCATCCCGACTGCCTTGGGCGCCCACCACCGTCTGAGGCGCAACCCCTGACCGCCTTAGGCGCTATGACCGCCTTCACTTGCGCGCCTCAGGAGTTGGGATTGTGGTAGGGAGGGATGAATGGGCACAAAACGGGAGCCTTGGTCAGAGACGACCCTGCCACATTCCCAATTCCCTTGCATGGATCAGGTGGCACCTCAGGCGCGCCGACCGTCTCAGGCGCCGCCTGAGGCGCACCCCTGGTCGCCTCAGTGCCGCCTTAGGCGTCATCCCTGCCGCCTCAGGCGCCAACCCGACCGCTTGAGGCGCCCACTACCGCCTGAGGCGCACCCCTGACCGCCTCAGGCACTGTGATCTCATTCACTTGCGCGCCTCAGGAGTTGGGATTGTGGTAGGGAGGGAGGAACGGGCACGCAACGGGAGCCTTGGTCAGAGACGACCTTACCACATTCCCAACGCCTGAGGCGGCGCCTCAGGCAGCACATTTCCTTGCGCGGATTAGGTGGCGCCTCAGGCGTGCCGACCGCCTCCGGCGCCGCCTGAGGCGCACCCCTGATCGCCTCAGGTGCCGCCTTCAGCGTCATTGTGTGTGTGTGTGTGTGTGTGTGCGTGCGTGTGTGCGTGTGTGCGCCGATGGCTTCAAGGGTGTGTGCGTGTGCGCGCGTGCATGCGTGTGCGCACATGCACACGAGAGGTGTGTGCGTGTTTGTGGTCGATTTTACAGTGCGTCCGACGCATTTGATGGCACATTAGACCCTGTGTGTGTGTGTGTATGTGTGTGTGTGTGTGCGTGCGTCCACACTTGTTTCACTGCCACATGGACACGCGCGCCAAGTTTGCTCCCGCCAGGACACACACACACACACACACACACGCACACACACACGCACACACACGCACACATACACGACCACGGCGTGGCTGGCCGCCGCGACAAGCACACCGGCGCTGCCGAGCGGCACTACCGTGCGAGATGTACCTGAGGAGTTGTCGCGCGGCTTTAAGATGCTGACCTACATGCGGTGGATGGCGGGTAGCGACAGCGAGCCGCCGGCCCTGTTGAGCTCAGGGCTGAACAGTGCTGCCCGGATCACGGCTCTAGCTAGGTTCAGGATGGGGCTCCATGAGCTGCAGATAGAGCGGGGGCGCTACGCCGTGGCGGAACAGAGGCAGCGACGCAGCCAGCGGGCGTGCTGCCTATGCGGTGGGCTAGAGGATGAGGCACACATGGTATTTGAGTGCCCTGCCTATGAAGAGGCACGGGTGCGGGCCCACAGCCTGTTTCGGTTCATCCCTCGCCCCCAGGAGGCCGATTTAGATGAGCGGATGCGGGAGTTCATGAATCCTCGGCCAGGCCAGGAGAACCCCAGGTTCTGGCACGAGTTGGCTGACTTCCTTGTCGCCTGTTTTGAGACACGCACCGCATGCACAGCAATCATGATGGCAGATGGCATGCTAGGGGTCTACTTTTGACAGCTGCCGGCCTCTTTCCTAGGGTCTAATGCGCCATCAAAGGCGTCCGACGGACTGTAAAATCGACCACACGCACGCACACACACACACACACACATGCACACCAGTGTTTCCGCCACCCCGCCACCCGACAAAGTGCCCTTCGGGTTGAGATTGGCCGATTCGGGGTGGCGATTCGGGTTGAAATTGCGCGAATTCCGACCCGAAAAGGTGTGAAAATCGGCCATTTCCCATTTTCCCGGAAAAATCGCCTCCGTCGGGTTGAGGTTGGCGAAATGAGCGTGACGCCTAGGTTGAGCCATAATATTTCCAAGATCCTTATCAGAACCACTGATGCACACCCACGTTTGCTCCAGCCAGCAGCACCGGGCTGTTGATGGTGCAGTGCTTGGCGATGGAGACTGCTGGGAAGTTGGCATCCACGACGATGATCTCGTCCGCTGTATGCACGTATGTGTGTGTGTGTGTACAGTGTGTGTGCTGCTCTGGCCATGTCTTTGTTACACTCACAAGAACACACACTGTGTGCGTGTGTGTGCATGTGTGCGTGCGTGTGTGTGTGTGTGTGTGTGTGTGTGTGTGTGTGTGTGTGTGTGTGTGTGTGTGTGTATGTGATCTCGTCCGCTGTGCGTGTGTGCATGCGGGCGCATGACGGGCTGCATGGCTGCATAAATTTTCGCCTCCGTCGCCTCCATCGATCGCCCCTGCTCCATCGTACCATGACCAGCGGAGCGGAGGGCGTGTAGCAGATCGGGTGACAGAAGCGGGTGTACATTCTTGAGGATTCCCCTCGCACGAACGCTCCTGTGGCTCAGCCTGGCGCCATCACGCGGCCTGCACCAACCATCACCCACTCGCTGTGGGGACGCCAGCATCGTGATCTCGCACACGATTTTCCTTGATTGCTTGGTACACATCACACACAGGGGCCCCTGATCACACATCAGGGGTTGCCCACACCTACGTCCAGAAAGCACCTCCTTGCCTCACGTTTCATTTCAGCGATTTCGGTCCCCGACCATAGACGTCGGACCTGCAGGAGCCTGCCAGACACAATGGGCGGCCACGCACCCCACAGTATTCCGGCTCTGCTACTACTCGCCATGGTCTGTTGGCTCGCCTGCGTCCAGCGGTCCGAAGCTACTGGTGGCCTGAACCCATGGCTGGTGGTGAGGGGCTTCAGGAGGCAATTGAGTGCCATTGGTGAATCGGTAACCATGTTACCATGTTGTGAGCGGCGGCCATCATGGGTGAAAAGATGATGATAAGAGTTTTACAATCCACTTGCACTACACCACACAACACCCGTGCAATGCTGCGCAGACGTCCACGAGCGTTGTGGGGACGTACTTCCGGGGTCCGTCACTTCTAACCAGCCCCGTGCCCGGCACCTCCAAGCGCATTACACTGGTGGGGCTGTCGGACGGGGGGTGCAGGGCGCAGCGCTAGCGTGCCCTCGCTACGCTTGCTCGCGCTCTGCCGCCGGTCCCCTGTGCGTGCTCTCCCTAACAGCACTTCTCTTGCACGTGCACGTGCTTACTGGTTGGCAAGGTGGCATGCGCGCTGGTGTATACGTGCACGCCAATCTGCCGCGCCCGAGCCATGGCAGCTGACGAGCCGCTGTGTGTACTCGAAATTTCATGTAGTTCACAGCAGCCATGGCATTGGCAGTTTCTAGCTTTCGAAAGACCCGGAGTCCTCGCCCAGTCCAAACCCCGCTCACGGCCAGGGGTGCCTCGATTCCGTCGCCCCGGAGCCCTACAACTACAAGATGCGCTGTCCCGACACAGCTCAGATTTACGACTACTTTGACGCGTTCGGGGCGTACCACAGGTGGGGGTGGGTGACGGGACGCACACGGAAGTCACACACTCACGCACACACACACACACACACAAACACACACACACACGCATAACCAACCAACCAACCAAGCGTTACATGAGGCCGTCCGCATGCACCGGCAATGCCTGTACTACTAACAGCAATACACCCCGGCAATTGCTACGAAGTCTGACCCGTGCACTGGGATGTCTTTCGAATAGCGGGTGACCGACCAGCGCCTGAATCGAGTGGATAGTATCCTTGGTTTGGGGGGGTCTGGGGGGGGCTGCCACTCTGGCCAACCAACTTCAACTAGGGTTGCCACTCTGGCCAACCAACTACAACTTGGGTTGCCACTCTGGCCAACCAACTTCAACTTCAATCGCAGCGTATCATCTCCCCATGGGCCGATTAATTCCATGGGCGATAGTCGGGGTTGTCCGTCGTGCAATGTAAACGTCGCCGCAACTACTAGATCCGTTCGGCCGCGGCCTACTAGACTGAGTTTTCGTTGGGCAGGCCATGAGGACGTCGGATCAGCTCCTTGGACCGATGAACTCGATGCGCGACGGACGAAGGCAGGCGGGCCTGGGATAGGGGCTCGGTAGACGGGAAAGGGGGGTTTGGAAGGGGCGTGGGAGGGGTCAGATGAGGCATCGGGGGGGTCAGGTGAGGCATCAGGGGTATCGGAGGAGACGTGGGAAGGATCAGGGGAGGCATGGGAGGGATCAGGGGGGGCGTGGGGGGATCAAAGGAGGCGTGGGAGGGATCGGAGGAGGCGTGGGAGGCGAGGGGGGAGAGGGAGGGGGGTTGGGAGGGGTCGGAGGAGGCGTGGGAGGCTAGGGGGGAGTGCGCGTGCGCGTGTGCGCTCACGGATGGGGGGTGGGGGTGAGGAGGGATTGCCAGCCTGGATTGCCAGCATGGGGTCAGCGTGCGCGGGGGGGCTGGGGAGGTGCATGGGGCGGGGGTGCATGGGCCTGCATGGCGCGCACATGGGACGGCGAGCTCCATGTGGGGGTGAAAGCGTGGGTGGGTGGTCGACTGTGGGTGGGTGACGGTGGGGAAGAGTTGGACTGTGTAGTTTGGAGCGTGCCAGGGGGAGTGAAGGGTGCTGAAGGGGGGATCATGGCAAGGTGAGGTTCTCTGTGGTGCATGGTGTCGTGGCGCCGCAGTGGGTCGCGGCCAAGAATCTGCTCGGCGTCAGGCGGTGGCGGGGCGGTCCATGATGCGGTCGACAGTCTGCCGAGGAGCTGTTCGGCGCTGGCGAGGGCATGGGACTGGCTCTGCGACAGGATAAGGATTGGGACTGTGGAAGAGGTTGCTCGGCTCGCTGAGGCTGCCCCCTTCGGGCGGTGACGATGGTGGATAGTCCAGGGTGGGCCGCAGTACATAGGCGGCAGTCGACGGGGGGGGGGCGGGGCGATGAGGGGGGATGGGCGACGGCGACTCACATGGGCCGACCGCCGTGACTCGCGACCGCGGCCGCCCAGGGAGTGGGCCGCCAGGGAGTGGGCCACACACACGCACATGCACACGCACACACACACACGCCAGTGATGCATCCATTTTTTGGCGTTATGGCAGTCTTTTGACACGGAAACAGGTCCGCAGGGCCGCTTTGGAGCGATTGGGGTTGGTCTTGTGACGCGAGATTGAAAAAAACGCTATTTCCTATTTCCAGACAAGACGTTTCACGCTTGGCGCTCCGGCGTGCGACACAGAGCTCCCGCCAAATGACCCTCCTGTGTGGGGCGCATGGATCCGCCTCAAGCTTTTCTGCACCACTGACACTGACACTGACACTGACACTGACACTGACACTGACACTGACACTGACACTGACACTGACACTGACACTGACACTGACACTGACACTGACACTGACACTGACACTGACACTGACACTGACACTGACACTGACACTGACACTGACACTGACACTGACACTGACACTGACACTGACTGACACTGACACTGACACACTGACACTGACACTGACACACTGACACTGACACTGACACTGACACTGACACTGACACTGACACTGACACTGACACTGACACTGACACTGACACTGACACTGACACTGACACGCGCACGCGCACGCGCACGCGCACGCACACGCGCACGCACGCGCACACGCGCACGCACGCGCGCACGCGCACGCACACGCGCACGCGCACGCACATGCACATGCAGGCGCATCGTCCACGCGCACGCGCACGCGCACGCGCACGCGCACGCGCACGCGCACGCACACGCACACGCACACGCACATGCAGGCGCATCGTCCACGCGCCTTTGCCCGGCGTCACCGTCAGAATGGCCAAGTGGTTTGTCGGCCCAATCATCCCGTTGCTCTCTCCACTCATCAACTGCATGGGGCGCAAGGTGAGAGGGCTCTGGGCCTAGAGAAACCCGGAGCACCCAACCCTCAGAGACACTCGACACGTATTCGGTCACTAAACAGACCCCCTAAACAGGCCCCCTAGACGTGTTGTCTAGGCCTTAACTCACGCCCGGGGTCCTCAGGGTGCGTGCGTGTCAAACCTGTCAAACCTGAAGCTGCATATGAATAGATGGACCGATGCCTCATCAAATCGCCGCTGCTGTTTGTGCCTGCAGATTGAGTACTGGTACAAGTGCTGGCATCCGATCGACCACATCGCCGTCATCCCCTTCCCCGGTGAGCGTGTTGTCTGAGCGGAAGTGTCGCATACACCCCCTCTTGCCCGTCATGCCTGTGTCATGCCCCTTAGCTGGGCCAAGGCTCTACAGTGGCTAGCAGGGACTGTACGCGCCCTCTGGGCTGGGGGTGGGAACCAAGTGTGGGGTTCCCACTGGGCTTGCCTACTCCCCTGGACCGGGTGGGCAAGACAGTCTAGTGCGAGGCAGGAGCAATGTGATACCCGAGGGTCCAAATCGACGTTGCATACTTGCCATAATTTGACGTTCAGCTAAGGTAAAAAAAAAACATAATAAAACTGGAACTGTGATTGTCAAGATTGTTAAAATAATCATGTATTTTAATTTGGAGGACCACTCACCACTCCCCCTCACGACGTTGGGGGGGTGCTGTAGCTTGCTCCTACAGCCCCCACACACTGCATCAGCGCTGTGTGTTCAGGAAGCTGGGGTGTAGCGGTCAGGTGGCGCAGGGGGGCACTCCGGGCACGACCCCTGGTCCAGAGCCGGTCCAGAGCTGGTCCAGAGCTGGTCTTGAAGTAACCCACTTGGACCCGGTCCAGACTGGCCTGGACCCGCTGGACCCGGTCCAGGCACCAACCACCAGCTCGGGAGTCCTGGGACAGTTCAATGATCCACCGTCCTTTACAATGAATGCTAAGGTAAATTGGCCAAGCTACGGTGCTCTTCACGCAAGCGGGATGTCCTTTTCTCGCCAGTGGCCCCAACCTACTGCCTGAGGCTTACATGCTGCTGCAGGCAGGCAGACGGGCACGCACACATGGGCACGTGGGCAGGCGAAGGGGCCCTGGCTTGCAGCAGCACGCCACGCTCACACTAGCAGGGCTTAAGGTTTTTGGGTCTATAGTACACGAAGCGTAGCCGATGAGCGGCGGCAGTCGGCGGGGTTGCTGCTGGAGGGCGAGCACAGCAGCGTCACAGGCGAGCACAGCAGCAGCACAGGCGAGCAGCCGCCCGTCCGCACGGGGTGTGTGATTGTTGCAGCCAACATTTGCGGCTTGGTACGCGTGTTAGGACCTATTTTGGTGGTGTCGCATTATATTTTGGAGGCGCCACTTGACCCCCTATCCCCTGGAAGCATTGAGGGCCTATTTTGGAGGCGGCGCATAGTAACTCTCCTTTTTGCTCTGGGACGACACGTTGGCAGGCAGCCGGCTGGTGGCTACCGCCCCTCACAAATAATTGTTAGGGCCATGACTGGACTTAGGTCTAGGCGTTGGTACTAGGGCTAGAAGGTAGTCTTTGCTGGAAAGCCGATGTTGCTGTTACTGTTATCGGAGTCTTGCTTTGCCTTCCTGCCTAATTAAGTCCGAAAAAGCCCGCAAAAGGCTCCTTAGAGTGAAATTAAGTTTGACTACGCCCCGCAAAGGTGAAAAAGAACCCTGCAGGATTCAAACCCGGATCCACGCTCTACAGGCCCTGCAAAAAGCCGCGGCGAAGGCAGCGCAATGACAAAACTAAGTCGAAAAACGCCCCGCAGAGGCCAAAAAATACTAATAAAGAGGGACCCCACTCAAGATCCCTCGGGGAGGCTAAGCGTGACTACAGTACGCGTGTGTGTCCACGTCTTCGTCGTCGAATGCATAACACAACGGGAGCGCCTAGATCCTGAGCAAAAACACAAGACCCAAAAATCCCTCCAGCACAGTCCCCCCCGTTGTGACGACAGTAACAGTAACACGGGGTTTCCAGCTTAGCAGGCTACTCTTCTTCGTTGTGATGAACCGCAAAGAAATACCCCACACGGTTCTGAGAGCCAAGTTCGGGAATGCGAGCACACGTCCATGTGCTTGTGCGTCATTGAAAGCTCTACACAACTGGAGCACCTGGTAGGCTGGCGCGCTGCGTGGCCTTGCTGGCTCTACTAGGAGAGCCCCCCTAGACATGCAGTCTAGGCCGTAACTCACGCCCCAGGGTCCTCCGGGCGCGCACATGTAAAACTAGTAAAACCCAACTGGAGCACCTAAACCATGAGTAACACACACGTAACAAGTAGGAGTAACAAAAAACAAAGGAACACGTAGAAGTTACAACACGAGTAACAAGTAACAGTAACAGTAGCAGTAACAAGTAGGAGTAACAGTAACAGTAACACGGGGTTACCAGCTAAGCAGGCTACTCTTCTACTAGAGATCACCCGCCGATACTCCAGCCCACCTAAGTGGAACAGAGAACCGCTGGCTCCTGGCCGATAGGCTACTGCTCCCGCCGGCTAGACTACCCCTAACAGCGGTCCCTGAGAGGCATGTCTGGCAAGGAGCATATAGGAGAGGAATTTCCTAAGGGTCACAGTAGTGGCCTTGTGGCCAGTCAAGCGGGCAGAGCTGACTGGCGCCGACTGAAACAGTCCCCGCATGGCAGTGCATGGCTGTCTAGCTCTCGAATTTGGGCGTAAAAATCGACCGAAATCGACCAAAAAAACGAGAAGCGATTAAGCAATCATCTTTTGCCCCCTCCCCGCCCCATCCCCTCCCCAAAGGCAAATGACGCGTACGGCAATTCATTCATACATTCATTAATTCATGCGCAGGCGCCAGCCCTGACATCCCCGCGCTGCCAGCAATCTTTCTGCGTGTGTGGGAGCACTACCGCAAACTTCCAAATGACACTGTGCCGGACTTTGAGCTCAACATGCCATGTGAGTGTGTGTGTGTGTATGTGTGTGTGTGTGTGTGTGTGTGCGTGTGTGTTGTGTGTGTGAGTATGTGTGTGTACGTGTGTGTATGTGTGTGTGTGTGTATGTATATATGTGTGTGTGAGTATGTGTGTGTGTGTGTGTCTCTGCATGTGTGCATGTGTGTGTGTTATGTGTGTGCGTGTGTGTGTGCGCGTGCGTGTCTGCATGTGTGCATGTGTGTGAGTGTGTGTCCCCTATATGTACGGTTGTGTGCTGAGAGGCTGTGTGTGCTGTCGGGTAGGGCAAGGAGCAAGGAGAACTATGCAGCATGCATTTCCCACACCCCCGACCCACTCAGCCGCAGCCACCAGCAGCCAGCCACCCATTGGTACCTCTCAGGTGCCATGTGTCGAGCAAGGTTGAGTTTTACAGGTTTTATACGTACGTGCCCGGAGGACCCCGGGGCGTGAGTTAAGGTCTAGCCTACGCGTCTAAAGGGGCTCTACTAGGAGAGCCCGCAAGGCCACGCAGCACGCCAGCCTCCCAGTTCCAAGCAAGGTTGGATACGCTGCATGTTCGATGCAACACTCCATAGTGGCGCTGGCGCTGGCGCTGGCGCCGCCGCCGCCGCCGCCGCCGCCGCCGCCGCCGCCGCCGCCGCCGCCGCTGCCACTGCCGCTGCCGCTGCTGCTGCCGCTGCTGCCGCTGCTACTGCCGCCGCTGCCGCCGCTGCTGCCGCTGCTGCCGCTGCTGCCGCTGCTGCCGCTACTGATACTGATACTGCCGCTGCTGCCACCGCTGCCACTGCTGCCGCTGCTGCTGCTGCTACTGCACCATGCACGCAAGCAGTACAAGTCATGGACCCGTCCTTCAACCAGGTCCAGATCAGAGTGCCGTTTCCCATCCCGGGCAAGGGTCCCGGCATCATCGTGAGTGGCATTCGGATCGTGTTGAGCGCTTGGCTGGGTTTGGATGAGGCTTTGGGTTTAGGTTCGAGGGTGTTAACGACGTTGCAAACACCCATGTTAACGGCTACAAAAAAAGTTTACAGTAGCTTTACAAACCTTAAAGACCTGTAGAGGCTTACCAGCCCAAGTGCCCATTACAATGTCACGATCAGAGTGCCGTTTCCCATCCCGGGCAAGGGTCCCGGCATCATCGTGAGCGGCATTCGGATCGTGTTCAGCGCTTGGCTGGGTTTGGATGGCGCAATGGGTTTAGGTTCGAGGGAGTTAACAGCAGCTTTACAGCAGCTTTTACAAACCTTTAGACCTGTAGAGGCTTACCAGCCCAAGGGTCTATTACAATGTCACAATCAGAATGCCGTTTCCCCATCCCAGGCAAGGGGGCATCACTGTGCATAGTGGCACTCCAGCGCGAAGTGGCACCCTAGCCTTAAGGGGTTTAGGGTCCGGGGTTGTTCAGGGGTTCTGGGACGAAGCCCATGTTTCCAGGCATATAAGACCCTTAAACCTAAGGCATATTACGTCAACATTGGGGTGCCATTTCCAATCCTTGGCAAGGGACCCGGCATCCACAGCGGCGCTCTAGCATGTGGTCGATTTTACAGTCTTGTTGGACGCCTTTAATGGCGTATTAGACTTGTGCTTGTGCACTCAATCCCTGAGGCAGGCAGATACTATCACCCGCACTATTCCACTCAGTGGATACACATTGACTGTGTCCATCCCACTAGCTCTGGCCTGTGAGGGTTTGTGGTCCAGGATTGTTCAAAGAGTTTAGGGATGAAGCCCATGTTTCCAGGCATATGAGCCCCATAATGAAATATGCCCCTCATTATTATGTTTTGACAACATCGGGGTGCCGTTTCTTATCCTGGGGGAGGCACCCGGCATAAATGTGAGTGGCTGTGTAGCGTCTAGGGATTAGGGTGGTAGGGTGGTAGGCTTCAGGATAACGGGTTGTGGGTAACGAATTTTAGGGTGTAGGGTTCAGGGTTTAGGTTCGAGCCCAGTTCATGACGTAAGGACCCTACGCCTCAAGGGCGATTACAACGTCCAGATCAGAGTGCCGCTTCCCATCCTGGACAAGGGCCTCAGCATCATTGTGAGTGGTGTTCGGATCGTATTGAGCACTTGGGTTTCTTACGGGGCTGTGGGTTAGGTTCAAGCATCTGGGGTCTACCACTGAGTTTAGATGTGGGGCGCTGGAGCCGACACAGGTCTCATATTTTGTTACTGGTGTCACTGGTATACTCCATCATCATCAACCCAGGGTGTACAGCTTTTAGACTGTGCAGAGGCTAGGTGTGTGTTCCCACTCAGACTCTTTGAAGTTTGTAGAAAATTTCTAGGTTCTCTTAACTAAACTAAGTTTTGAAGTCGCGCGAGAAGGCCCCGGAGCAACCGCCCAGCCAATCTAGAAGAAGTGTGTTTTCTCCTAGTCACAGCGGACGTTCAGTCGTCGTCGCTAGAGTCTCCGACGTCGAGACCGCTTCGGTCGAAGTCCCCCCCCCCTTCTTCTAGGCCAGAAGGAACTTCTAGGTCTATGCGATTGGCGATGAACCTGCCGTGCGTTTTCGTTTCCCCACGTGCGCTCACCTACTTCAACAAGCGTTTGCTGCCGCTGCGGTCGGGGACCTAGGGGTGCGCCCGCGCTCTTTACAGAGTTGGGGTTCCCTACCAACACCCAGCCATCTCAGCAAGGTGCGCGGGCCATACGCGCCAAGCATGGTCTTGTACGCCTTTAGAGGTATCCCTGACTGTAACATCCATCATCATCAGGTCGTGAGTACGAACACAGCCTTACCAGCCCAAGAATCCATTACGACCAGATCAGAATGCCGTTTCCCATCCTGGACAGGGGACCCGGCACCAGTGCTTCTTCAATTGGACAGATTACCGCCAACGGCGGTTTCTGGGCGGAAATAATTATTTTGGGTTTTAGGGTTAACCACCTGATTTTTGCCGAGTTTGGTCGAGTTTTGCCATTTTTGTCGTTTTGGCTGATTTTGGCCGATTTTTGTCCTGGCCGCCAGCGGCGGGGCTGTAAGAATTAATCAATTGAAACCAATTGAAGAAGCACCGCCCGGCACTGTAGCCTTTTGCGGGGCGCTTGGATGGTTTTACAGGTTTCACACGTACGCGCCCGGATAACCCCGGGGCATGAGTCAAGGCCTAGACTACACGCCTACGAGAGCTCTGCTAAGACAGCCCGCAAGTCCACGCAGTGCGCCAGCCTACTAGGTCTTTTGGCGAAGTGTCAAGGGCTCTAGTTTTTATGGTATAGGAGGCCTTCTACGGTTTAGGCTTGCCATCATCCCAGGTGAATTTGGCCCAGGGTCCACAACAACGTCGCGGTCAGGGAGCCTCGTTGCACTTCCTTTACAATGCCCTAGTTAGGCCTATCGCAACCCTTGAAAACATCCCGTTCCGTTCCAGAGGTCTGAATAAAGGCGCCTGTCAATAGCGGGTGACCACTCGTTGCTATGATCCCTCCAACACACACACACACACACACACACACACACACACACACACACACACACACACGCACGCACGCACACACCAGGTTGGCGCATTCAACTCCCTCTATGAGGACACGCCCGAAGGCCTCCGAGTCACCACAGAGTTCATCGTCGGGTCTGATCAGCCCGGTATCAACGCGCCGCTCAACCTGGTGCGGGGCTGGTGTGGGGTGCAGGTCCAACCTCAAAAAGGTTCAGTGGTGCGGTTCATTTCCAAACCAAGGGGTGTCGGTCCAACCCCTACCAACGGTTTAGCGGCTTCAACCTCTAGGGTTTACTGGCTTGAAACCCTGGGGTGTAGTGGCGTCAGCCCCTAGGGTTGAGTGGCATTTGTTGTACTCATCCGTGCGGCTCGACTCACCCCGGCATCAACATGCCGCTCAACCTGGTGCGGGGGTGGTGTTGGGTGTAAGTGTAGGTGAACCCCGGCCGTGCCCCCACGGAGAGGAGTCAGATCTGGGGGCCGAGTGCCCTGTCTCGGTCCAGCCCCGACCCACTAGCCCCCCCACCACCAGTAGCCAGCCATCCGTCTGTAGCGCTGGGGCGTTACACGCCGAGCAAGGTCGAATACGCTAGCCGGTCGGTGCGTCACACACGACTGTAAAATCCATCATCAGGTCCAAACTAAAAAGGTTCCAGTGGCAGGTTTTGTTTCCAAACCAAGAGTGTAGGTCCAACCCCTACCAGCGGTGCATTGGCTTTAGCCTCTACGTTTTACAGGTTGTACACGGACGGGGGACCCCGGGGCATGATTTAAGGCCTAGACTACACGTCTAGGGGGGCTCTACTAGGGAAGCCCGCAAGGCTACGCAGTGCGCCAGCCTACCAGTTCCGGCGCTCCCTGGGGCGCTGGGGGCGGCCACATACGCGGAGGCTGCGCAACACATGCATGGAGGCGCCAGCAACCACATTTCGGCCTCGGCCGACACCACAGACCCCCTCCGCGCCATCCTGGCGGGGCAGGCTGACCTCAGAGGCCTGGTAGGCGGGCTGGTGGACAGGGAGCCGTGCGCGCGCGCTCAGCCACAGAATGCGCCGACGCATGTGGGCGCGACACAGATTGCCGACGCCGGCCACAGCAGCGACGCCCTCGCGGTGGTGCTCGCTGTGGTCCAGGCACAGACGCAACAGATTGCGTCCCTCGTGGACCTGGTGCACCTCCTGGTGAGCCGCGTCCCGGGGGCGCCCATGCAGATGCCGCATGCAGTGCCGCATGCGGCCCACAGTGCGCCCCGCGCGGCGCCTGCTGCCAAGGCTGCTCAGCCTGCCCGGCCCGCTGCTGCTGCCGCCCCTGTGGCGTCGGCAGCGGGCGCGCCGGCGGCGGAGCGGCCTGCCGCGGCGGGCGCCGCCCGTGCCGCATCTGCGCGCGGCCCCTCCCGCCGGGGGGGGGGGCTGCCCGCGCGTGTGGGCGAAACGTCGCTGTGCCGCAGCCACGTGCTGTCCATCCCTGTGGCAGCCGCCACCAGGCTCATAGCGGGCCGTGGCTCTGAAGGCCAGATGGCGCGCGACGGGATTGTGCGCGGCGCACTGCGCGACGCCTCCTACTTGGGGTCCACGCGGCATGCGAGGCGGCTGTTCAGTGACTGCTATGGTTCCGAGGAGACGGCGGTGGCGGCGGCGGCTGTGCGGGTTGCTGCAGCCGCCGTGGACGGCGTCAGCCTGCCCGTCTGCCTGGCTATGAATCTCGTGCGCTTTGTGCACGACGTCTCTGGCCGGGATAGGCCGGCTGGTGGCGGGGTCGTGTCCGCGTCGTTCCTCAACGCCAAGCCTGCCGTCGGGGGCATTGGTGTGGAGCCGCGCCGGGGCGGCGTGCTACGTGTGCTCTTTACCGTGGCGTCTGACGCTGTGGCCGACACCGTCGTGCGCTCCCGCCGCAACCTGCGCGACGTGGACCCGTCGGCTGCTGTCTTCGACGTCCTCAGTGACTGCGAGGAGGCGCAGCACCGGGCGCTGTGGCCCGCTTTCCTCGCCGCCAAGGCTGCGGGAAAGCGGGCGCAGTTCCACCGCGCGCGCCTCGTCGTTGACGGCGAGCGGGTGCCTGCACCTGCATGCTAGATGGCATCCCCTCTGGGGGTGTTTTTGAAGGGGAAGTGGGCCACACGCGTGCGGTGGCGGGTGCGGTGTGGTCGCTGAGTAGAGTGCTGCGGCGGGTGTGCTACTAGCCCCGCTTCCGGTGGTCTGGGGGAGGGCTTTTTGGTCCCTTCATGGTTTTATACCTTGGGTCCGCCCTCTGGCCATTTGAGGGGCTGGGTGTGCAGCCTGCACAGTGGTGCTGCTTGCTTGGCGCCCGCCACCAAGTGTGGATGGCGTTACCGTGGGCTACTTGTAGCTTGACCTTTTGTGGGCCTTGAGC
>VFSX01000346.1:181592-189100 GCA_016618255.1 Chlamydomonas sp. UWO 241
TGCCAACGTGTCAGCCGTGATGTCTGGCATCCTGGATGATGTTGCGGTTCGGAGGCAAGCGCTGAGCATGCGGACGGTGTGTGTGTGTGTGTGTGCATGTGCGTGTGCGTATGTGGAGGGGGGCTAATTAGAACTTGAATTATTCAGTGTTGTAAAAACCTCAGCCACCCACCCACCCACCCACCCACCCACGCACTCACCCACACACGAACGCAGCGCGCAAACGAGGCTCTCGACGAGTTTCTCTCCAAGCGCGAGGCGGATGAGCGGGAGCAGGCAATTGAGATGCTCGCTCGAGCACACACCTACTTGGTGGCGCAGCACGATGCACGCGTGCAGGGGGCAACGAAGATCGCGGTGCGTGCGTGTGTGTTTGTGTGTGTGTGTGTGCGTGTTTGTGAGTGAGTGTGAGTGTTTATGTGTGTGTGTGTGTTCGTTTTTTTTGAGTGGGTGGGTTTGCACACACTTACTTGGTGGCACAGCATGATGCACGTGTGCAGGGCGCAACAAAGATCGCGGTGCGTGTGTGTGTGTGGTTGTGTGTGTGTGCGTGTGTGTGTGTGTGCGTGTGTGTGTGTATGTGTGTGTGTTTTGAAGCGTGTGTTTGTCTGGATCATAGTGTGGAGTGCGCACACACATTTAAACGCGCAACCACCACACACGGTAGCGGAGGAGTTCAGGTAGAAATGAGTTAGGGGGTGTGTGTTTACGGTGAACGGTCTTAGGGTTGAGGTTTTTTTCATGGGGTTGGTGTGGAGTGGTGTGTGGTGTGGTATTGTGGAGCGTGGAGTTCACGAGAACAGCGGAGATGACTTCGGCATGTTTGGGTGCTCAGCGCCGGCGCCGGGTGGGTGGTGGGGGGTGTAGGGTGAACGGTTTTAGGGCCAGGGCCTCCTCAACCCCCGAGCCTAAACCCTGAACCCTGACTCACAAAACCCTGACACCAGTGATTTCCTTTTCGGCTGTACACAGCCATTTGGCTGTATTCCGGCTGTACTTTGACCTTGCACACAGCTCAACCCATGCAGGGGGGTGTTAGTCTGTCAAGCCCGCCAGGCAGAGCACGTCAACAGCCTTCAAATGACCCATGCATGAGGACAAACGGTCAACGGGAGGTCAACAGACAACGCGGTCACACCAAAATCCAGCGATGGAGTAATGGATTAAAAATCCCAAGTGGAAATTACTGCCTGACACACACGCAGGCAGCATTTTGAAGCTGGAAGCAGCGCTGCATCAATGCAGGCACCTGGGCGGATTGCTCACTCTGCTTTTGTGTCATTTCCAACCCTCAACCCTCAACCCCTCAACCCCCTCAACCCCTCAACCCCCTCAACCCCTCAAACCTCAAACCCTGAAACCCTGAAACCCTCAAACCCCTCAAACCCCTCAACCCCTCAACCCCTCAACCCCTCAACTCAACCCCTCAACCCCTCAACCCTCAACCCCTCAAACCCCTCAAACCCTCAAACCCTCAAACCCTCAAACCCTCAAACCCCTCAAACCCCTCAAACCCCTCAACGCTTCAACCCCTCAAACCCCTCAAACCCCTCAACCCCTCAACCCTGAACCCCCCACCCCTGAACTCTCAACCCTGAACCCTGAGTCATGCAACCCTGACACACACGCAGGCAGCGTTCCGAGGCTGGAAGCAGCGCCGCATCAATGCCGGCACGTGGGCCGTCGGCTTCAACCTGCAAGTGGCCGCGCGCGCCGACGCGCGCGCCAGGTACCTGGACTACATTCGGCTGAAGCCGCAGCTGGTCGGGGGCAAGGAGCACGCGGTGCGTTTCAAGTTCAGGGTTCAGGTTTTCGGATAATCAAACCATTTTGTGTTTTGCGGGCCTAGGACTGAGCGCCAAGTGTCTCGACTTCATTCGCCTGGAGCTGCAGCTGACCGGGGGCGAGGCGCACGCGGTGCGTTTCAAGTTCAGGGTTCAGGTTTTTGGATAATCAAAACATTTTGTGTTTTGCGGGCCTAGGACTGAGCGCCAAGTGTCTCGACTTCATTCGGCTGGAGCTGCAGCTGGCCGGGGGCGAGGCGCACGCGGTGCATTTCAAGTTCAGGGTTCAGGTTTTTGGATAATCAAAACATTTTGTGTTTTGCGGGCCTAGGACTGAGCGCCAAGTGTCTCGACTTCATTCGGCTGGAGCTGCAGCTGGCCGGGGGCGAGGCGCACGCGGTGCATTTTAAACAACTGGCTGGTTTGGGGCACATATAATCGTTTCGTGTAATCATGGGCGTCATGGGGGCCACGTTCTGTTGCAGCCGCAGATGCAACCCAGATGGTCGGGGGGCAGGGAGCATGCCGCGCTTTTTCCGTTTTGCTTGATACGATTCTGTGATGTCCTTAGCGCCCCCGCATCCCCCGCATCCCCCCCGCTGCAAGGGCATACCGGGAAATTCGGGGCGGGACTGCGGGGGCGAGTCGTGGGACTTTCGCACCGGAAAGTGTGAAAATCAGCAACAATTCCCACACTTTTTTCTGAAAAACGTTTCCTTGCATGGCAGGCACACACACCTACAACGAGCCCATTTTTGTGCTTACTTCCAAACCAAACCACCAAAACAGACCACCTCTCAAAGCCATCTCGACCCAACAAACCCCACAGCGCCACGTGTCAAGAGGGCCTGACGGGCGCAGAGGACGCGGTGACGAGCATGGCGTCGCGCATCAAGACCCAGGAATAGCCCTTGCATTATTTTTGTTAAATACAAAAAACGAGATGTAAAAGATCAATCTCGCCGTCCACACCAACGCAGCGCCACGTGCCAGAGGGCCTGAGGGACGCAGAAGACGCGGTGACGCGCATGGCGTCGCGTATCAAGACCCAGGGACAGCCCTTGCATTCTTTTTGTTTAACCACAAAAAAAAGTTATAAAAAATCAATCACGCCGTCCACACCGACGCAGCGCCACGTGCCAGAGGGGTCGAGGGACGCGGATGACGCGGTGGCGCGCATGGAGTCAAAGCAAGCGCACGTTCATGCAAACACACGTACAACAAGCCCATTTTGCCTCCTTTTTCGAAAAAGACCACCAAACCAGACCACCTATCGAAGCCATCTCGACCCAACAAATCCCGCATATGCAGCGCCACGTGTCCGAGGGCCTGAGGGATGCAGAGGACGCTGTGACGCGCATGGAGTCGCGCATCAAGACTCAGGTTGCGTCAGGGGCGGAGTCTCCGATGCGGCTGCCGCGTGGAGGTGGGTCGTGTGTGCTTTTGTGTGTGTGCGGTTGTGTGTGTGTGTGGTTGTGTGTGGTCGATTTTACAGTCCGTCGGACGCCTTTGATGGCGCATTAGACCCTAGGAAAGAGGCCGGCAGCTGTCAACATTAGACCCCTAGCATGCCATCTGCCATCATGATTGCTGTGCACGCGGTGCGTGTCTCAAAACAGTCGACAAGGAAGTCAGCCAGCTCGTGCCAAAACCTGGGGTTCTCCTGGCCTGGCCGAGGATTCATAAACTCCCGCTTCCGCTCATCTAAATCGGCCTCCTTGGGGCGAGGATGGACCGAAACAGGCTGTGGGCCTGCACCCGTGCCTCTTCATAGGCAGGGCACTCAAATACCATGTGTGCCTCATCCTCTAGCCCACCGCATAGGCAGCACGCTCGCTGGCTGCGTCGCTGCCTCTGTCCGCCACGGCGTAGCGCCCCCGCTCTATCTGCAGCTCATGGAGCCCCATCCTGACCTAGCTAGAGCCGTGATCCGGGCAGCACTGTTCAGCCCTGAGCTCAACAGGGCCGGTGGCTCGCTGTCGCTACCCGCCATCCACCGCCTGTAGGTCAGCATCTTAAAGCCGCGCGACCACTCCTCAGGTACATCTCGCACGGTAGTGCCGCTCGGCAGCGCCGGTGTGCTTGTCGCTGCGGCCAGCCACACCGCGGTCGCCACGTTCAGCAGGTTGGTGATGCGTACCGGTCCCTCCTGGTCCCACGCCAGGGTGTGCCCCACAGTTCCGAGGCACACCTGAAAGCGTGCCGCCCAGCACGTCCCCCCCGCTTCGGCCAGCCCCCAGCTCTCCCGCATTGCATCTTTAAGCAGGTCACCGTCAGGCCGCCCCCGCGCCTTATCCCAAAAGCGCGTCGCCCGGCGCAGCCAATCTGCCGCCAGCGGCCGCCACCCCGTCTCCCGTGCCAAAATCCCCAGTTGCTGCCCGTTGCTGCGGACTCCTTAGGACGCACGGGTAAATTGAGGAAGCACTTCCTCCAGGGAGCGCCATCCGTCGCGTGCGGCCTTAGCGCCCCTCCCACTCCTGCCTCTCTCCCACCGTCCGCCCGCCCCGGCAAACACGCCCTCCCCAGCATCCGCCATCATCGCAGGGCCCCACACCTCACACCGGTAATTTAGCACAGGCCGTACTTGCGTGTCGAACAGGTGGGCCTTAATGCCAACATTGTTAAGGCGTATTATATAGCATCTGCGAGTTAGCGCGTATCTGGTGCGCTGGCCCCTAGAGCGTCGGGTGCCCACGTCCCCCCCCACTGTGTGTGTGTGCGTTTTTTTTTTTTGGTGTGTGTGCGTGTGTGTGTGTGTGTTTGTGTGTGTGTTGTTCGTGTGTGTGTGTGTGTGTGCATGTGCGTCGGGGGCGGAGTTCTATGATGCGGCTGCCGCGTGGAGGTTGGTACAGTGCATTTGAACACACATGCACTTACACACACCACCAATCAAAACGCACACACCACCGATTCTCACCCAAACCACCTCACTTTGTGTGACAAACAGGCAAGTCACGGACGTACCGCCACTGCACTGCTGCCACACTCTCTGCCACACTCACACTCTCTTTTACCCAAACAACCCCACTTTGTGTGACATGCAGGCACGTCACGAGTGTGCCGCCTCAGTACCGCCGCCACCTCATCGGCCACACTCACTCACTCTCTCACTCAAACACCCTAACTTTGTGTGACATGCAGGCAAGTCACGGGAGTACCGCCTCGATGACCCTCCGTACCGCCGATCCACCCTCGGTCACACTCACACTCTCACCCAAACAACCCCACTTTGTGTGACATGCAGGCAAGTCACGGACGTACCGCCACTGTACTGCCACCACACCTCGGCCACCACACCTCGGCCACACTCTCTCACTGAGTCAAAAATCTCACATTGTGTGACATGCAGGCAAGTCACGGGAGTACCGCCTCAGTACCGCCGCCACCTCGTCGGTCACACTCTCACTCTCTCTTACTCAAACAGCCACACTTCGTGTGACATGCAGGCCAATCACGGACGTACCGCCACTGAACGGCTTATAGCTCCTACTCTCTCTCTCACTCACCCAAACAACCTCACTTTTATGACATGCAGGCAAGTCACAGGAGTACCGCCTCGATGACCCTCAGTACCGCCGCCAAATCCTCGGCGACAAGTTTGTGAATGAAGAGGAGGCGGAGCTGAGGCGGGAGGTGTGTGTGTGCATGTGTGTGTGTGTGTGTGTGTGTGTGTGTGTGGTCGATTTTACAGTCCGTCGGACGCCTGTGATGGCGCATTATACCCTAGGAAAGAGGCCGGCAGCTGTCAAAATTAGACCCCTAGCATGCCATCTGCCATCATGATTGTTGTGCACGCGGTGCGTGTCTCAAAACAGGCGACAAGGAAGTCAGCCAGCTCGTGCCAAAACCTGGGTTTCTCCTGGCCTGGCCGAGGATTCATAAACTCCCGCATCCGCTCATCTAAATCGGCCTCCTCGGGGCGAGGGATGGACCGAAACAGGCTGTGGGCCTGCCCCCGTGCCTCTTCATAGGCAGGGCACTCAAATACCATGTGTGCCTCATCCTCTAACCCACCGCATAGGCAGCACGCCCGCTGGCTGCGTCGCTGCCTCTGTCCCGCCACGGCGTAGCGCCCCGCTCTATCTGCAGCTCATGGAGCCCCATCCTGAACCTAGCTAGAGCCGTGATCCGGGCAGCACTGTTCAGCCCTAAGCTCAAAAGGGCCGGCGGCTCGCTGTCGCTACCCGCCATCCACCGCATGTAGGTCAGCATCTTAAAGCCGCGCGACCACTCCTCAGGTACATCACGCACGGTAGTGCCGCTCGGCAGCGCCGGTGTGCTTGTCGCGGCGGCCAGCCACACCGCGGTCGCCACGTCCAGCAGGTTGGTGATGCGTACCGGTCCCTCCTGGTCCCACGCCAGGGTGTGCCCCACAGTGCCGAGGCACACCTGCAAGCGTGCCGCCCAGCACGTCCCCCCCGCTTCGGCCAGCCCCCAGCTCTCCCGCATTGCATCTTTAAGCAGGTCACCATCAGGCCGCCCCCGCGCCTTATCCCAAAAGCGCGTCGCCTGGCGCAGCCAATCTGCCGCAAGCGGCCGCCACCCCGCCTCCCGCGCCAAAATACCCAGTTGCTGCCCGTTGCTGCGGACTCCTAGGGACGCGCGGGTAAATTGCAGAAGCACTTCCTCCAGGGTGCGCCATCCGTCGCGTGCGGCCTTAGCGCCCCTCCCACTCCTGCCTCTCTCCCACCGTCCGCCCGCCCCGGCAAACACGCCCCCCCCAGCATCCGCCATCATCGCAGGGCCCCACACCTCACACCTGTAATTTAGCACAGGCCGTACTTGCGTGTCGAACAGGTGGGCCTTAATGCCAATATTGTTAAGGCGTTAAGGCGTTATTATTGTTAAGGCGTATTATATAGCATCTGCGAGTTAGCGCGTATCTGGTGCGCTGGCCCCTAGAGCGTCGGGTGCCCACGTCCCCCCCCACTGCCCACCGGTGGTGAAAGAGCATGCCCAGATATGGGAACTCGTGTGTCATGGGTAGATCTGCTCCTGCAAACTTCAGCGTTACCCTCCCCCCTGCCGCCCTGACTGGGCAGAACTGGTCATTGAACACCACCCCTTCTGACTTCTTAACGTTAACTGTTAGTGCGCGCGTGCCGCAAAAGGCGTGCAGAGTATCTAGCATGCGTTGAAGCGCTTCGGGCGACTCTGCCAGCAGCGTCAAGTCATCAGCGTAAAGCAGCAGCCGTAGTAACCGCCCCGCCATCTCCACCCCATCACACGGGAGCTCTGCGTCTAGTACTCCCTCCAATGCGTCAATAAAAAGCCCAAACAG
The DNA here is from genome assembly GCA_016618255.1 of Chlamydomonas sp. UWO 241. Classification (NCBI taxonomy): domain Eukaryota; kingdom Viridiplantae; phylum Chlorophyta; class Chlorophyceae; order Chlamydomonadales; family Chlamydomonadaceae; genus Chlamydomonas; species Chlamydomonas priscui. The sequence goes on from VFSX01000346.1 coordinate 188,658, forward strand.
CAGCGGTGACAGTGGGTCGCCTTGCATGACAGTGGGTCGCCTTGCATGACCCCCTTGTGTGAAGGAAACGCGGGTCCCACTTTCCCATCGATGCGCACACACATTGCGGACCCATCGTACATGGCAATCTGCGCCGCCATGAACTCCCCATGTACCCCCAGGCTCCTTAGGCACTCCCAAAGCAATGGGCGGTGCACGCAATCGTAAGCCTTCCTGAAGTCAATAAAGCAGCGTACAGCGGTTTGCGCTGGAGGCCGCTCTTCTCAATAAGGTGTTGCAGGATGAAGGCATTATCTGGTGTCCCCCTCTTCTTCCGGAAGCCTGCCTGGCCCCGCGCCCTGTACCCCTCCCGTTCTGCTAAGGCGTCCAGCCTGTTCATAAGCACCAAGCTGTATAGCTTGGCGAGGGCATTCCCCACCGTGATCCCTCGGTATTCGTCCCGC
>VFSX01000603.1:0-10000 GCA_016618255.1 Chlamydomonas sp. UWO 241
AGTACTTAAGTGTGCTGGAGTATCAGCGGGTGTCTCTAGTAGAAGAGTAGCCTGCTTAGCTGGAAACCCCGTGTTACTTGCTTGTTACCGCTCAAATTCCGCTCCGAGCGGTATACTGCCATAGCAAGGATCACCGGTAACAATACTCCCGCGGCGTTGGCCTGCTGCCCATCTGTGTGTGTGGGCAGGGGGGGGCGTGTGTGTGTATGTGTGTGTGTGTGTGAGAGAGGGGCAATGTGTGTCACGCAGTGCTCCCCTGGCTGGAGATCAGGTGGTGGAAGAAGGCGCAGTGGCCAGAGTCCTCCGGGCTGGCAATGCATGCACGAGACTGAGCAGGGAGGGACACACGTCTCACACAGGCGTGCGCGCACGACGCAAGAAACAGACACACACGCACGCTCGGCATCCATCTGCGTCCGCTGCATTCGTCCGAGAGCAAGACACCAATGCCACCATCACGTAGTTTACAAGTTCAAGCTCGAATGCCGAGCCACATCCACTGCGTGCACGAGTGCGTGCGTCCTACAAAATAAAGAACTGCGCTCGTGTCGAGCAAGTCCTCAACTTATAATGAAACATCAAAACGAGTAAGCGTGCTCGTGTGGAGCATGAACTTCAGTTGTTAAAACTGCGTTCTTGGTCTAGAAAAGAAGGGGAACCAAACTAGCCCTGGCCAGCGCTTTCAGCTGGTCGCAGGCCGGCCCCGCAACAAAAGCACTGCGGTCTCCGTCGTTTCAGCCTGCGTGGTCGGTCGCGGCGGTCACAGCTGCTGGCGAGGCACGGTGAGGCGGCGCACGAGGTTCTGAAGCCGCGCCTCAAGCGTTGTCACGTCGGCGTACGCCTCCCTGCTGCCGGCCGTGCAGTACAGCCCCTCCTCGAGCTTGCGCACCAGGTTGGGCAGGCGGTGGCGGAACGTGGTCTCCATGTCGGGCCGCAGCCGGTGCAGCACGTGCACCAGCTGCTCTGCTGTCGACTGGCGCAGCGCAATGTCGGACTCGGGGGCCTGCCACGTGGGGGTGGCCGTGCTCGGTGCAGATGCCTGGGGCATTGTCGATGCCTCGTTGGAAGTGGTGGAGGGGAGGCTTGTGGACGCCACGGGGGCAGGGTACAGCCGCAGCATGAACGTGCTTGTGGTGGGCGAGAACGAGTCGTCGGGGGACGCGTGGGAAGGCGACGTGGGTGCAGACACGGCGCGCCCCAACGAGGAGGGGGCGGGGACGGGGGCAGGGCGCGCGGACATTGCCCACACGGTCGCCTGGGCAGCAGAGGCGGGGGCTGCCACCGGCTGCTGTTGCTGCTGCTGCTGGGCGGAGAAGGGCGACGCCTGTGCGGACGTGCTCACGGGGACGCTCGAGCGCAGCACGCCTGAGATGGCGTGGAAGCGCGCGCGCATGAGCTGCTGCACGCTCGCGACCTGGCCCTCGATCTGGCGCGCGCGCTGCGCCTCGCGCTCAGCGGCCGCGACCTCGAGCTCCTGCCGCCGTGCCTCCAGCTGCTCGGGGAAATGGGCCTGGATCTGCTTCTGGATGCGGACGCAGATGCCTGAGAGAGGGAGGGGGGGAGAAGGGAAGGGGAGGGGTCAGTCAAATGTTTCAAATGGACGGTGGTTCCGGATTAGAAGGTGGAGGGGCGCGCCGGGTGGCCATGGCGCCCCGTGCGCGGTTCAATCAGATCTGCTGCTTTGCGTTTGACTCGCGTGGGGGCACGCAGAGGGCGGGGGTGCACTCACCAAGCGAAGTCACGCCGGGCGCCATTGCGGGTTGGCGGCAGATGGGGCACGAGACGCAGCCGCGCGGGCTGAATGAGGCGCGCCACTCGTCAAGGCAGGACTTGCAGAAGTCGTGGCCGCACTGACCTGCGGATTGAAGGGGAAGGTGGACACGGGGTGAGCGGGTGGGGGTTATGGCCTGTTGCACGCATGCATGCATGTGCCGCGCGCGCATGCGCAGCCATCACACGCACAGCCATCGCGTGCAGGGCATGCGTGCAGGGCATGCATGCGTGCAGAGGTGCTCACCGACGACGGGGTCGACCAGGAGCGACAAGCACACTGAGCACTCGTAGTCGCTTGTGTCGGCGCCTCCGTCCATGCTGGTGCGCGCCACGGCGACGTCAGCGGCGTCCGCGTACTTGCAGCGCTTGAGGGCGATCTGGCGCGGCGCGACGCCGGCCATGGGGAGGAGGCCGCGCTTGCAGCCGGGCACTGCCATGTTGGTGGTAGAGGACTGTTGTGGGGCCGATGCGATGGGTTGCGCAAAGGCTGGGTCGGTCGACTCTTGGCGGTGGTAGAAGGGGGGAAGAATTAAGGAAGAGAGGCGCGCTGGCTCAAGCACGCGAAAATACGCCTCGACGTTACTCCAAACCAAAAAATCGAATTCGAGTTTTCGCGCCAGGTGTTACCGAGGCGTTACGGGTGCCTCTTTGTATGCGTCAGTGCGCGCGATGAGGGGGGGGATCACTAGCAGCCTCGCGGCTGCTGCTGTTTGTCGTGGGAGGAAGGGAGAGTAACAGCACAGCTCGTAGAAACCGCAGCAGCTGGGCAGCAAAAGGGCCGTGGCTGTGTTACGCACACTCACGGATGCCAGCCAGCCTCACTACACTGCACACGGCCTGTAGCCAAGCCTGTATCTGTTATTAAAGCCTCTCAAGCCTCGGAACCGAGCGACCACAACCCCCCGTGCTGCGTGTGCTCTTCACCGTGACGTCTGACGCCGTGGCCGACACCGTCACGCACTTGCTGACCTTGTAAGTGGCGTACATTTGACAAACTTTAAGAGTGATTGCCAACACTTGTCACCAAAAGTAGGCCTCATAGCATATTCTTTCATATCACGCCGAGTGTTGAATTTGATTTTTCCGCTGCGCAACCGACAGTACTGGACCGTCGACGGCCGTCTTCGACGTGCTCAGTGACCGCGAGGAGGCGCAGCACCAGGCACCCGCATTCCTCGCCGTCAAGGCTCGGGGGAGCGGGTGCAGTTCCACCGCGCGCGCCTCGTGGTTGACGGCGAGCGGGTGGCTGCACCTGCTTGCTAAGTTGCATCCCCTGTAGGGGTGTGTATAAAGGGGAGGGTGGTGGCGCCACACGCGCGCGGTGGCGTGTGCAGTGTGGTCGCTGGGTAGAGCGCTGCGGCGGGTGTGCTACCAGCCCCGCTTCTGGTGGTTTGGGGGAAAGCCTCTGGTCCCTTAACTGTTTTATACCTTGGGCTGTCCTCCACCCACCGAAGGGGCTTTGGTGAGGTGCCTGTGGCCTGTGCTGCTGCTTGGCGCCCACCACCTAGTGTGGGTGCCGCTACTGTGGGCTACTTGTGTAGCTTGACCTTTTGGTGGGCCTTGTGCCTGCTGTCTGATAGGCCCGCTGGAACTTTGGAACTGATTGTGACGCCGGCAGTGGGTGTGTAACAATCAGTGATCCTTGCCCAAGGCTAAATTCTTCCCAGGAAGAATTGAGCAATTATTTATTATTCCGCTTTTTCCCAGCTTTTTCCCGACACAATAATTTTTTCCCCGCTTTTTCCTTGCACAATTAATTTATTCCCCGGGCGGAAAAGCGGAAAGCGCAATAGCCTACAAAGCAATTAATCAAAACTCCGCTCAAATTGGACCCAGCAATGCGGCGCTGCTGGTGACGAGGATCTCCGTTCCGCTGACGAGCGGGGTAAAATATGACTGGCCTGGCTCCTGCTAGACTGCCCCTCGGTGGAACACTTCAGGAGCGGCTTGCCCGGCGCTGCCATGGCTTGGCGAGTAGCCGCGGCGCTGCCGCGGCCCGTGCTGGGAGACGGCCCTTATCCTCCCCCCATGCAGGACGCCATGCGGCACCGATCTCGACGAGTTGATCGACGAGCGGAGGAGCTGGCGCCCGTCAATGCATGCTGGACATTGGTCAAGATGGCTGCCCGTGGAGGCGGGCTACCATCACGGCTTCAGCGGTGGTGACCGCCGAGGCAACAGAGAGTAAATCCGCTTCACCAATCGCAGCGTTCGTCACCGCGCTCATCCTCGGGGTCGCTCGTCTGCCGGTGACTGGCGTTGGAAGGTCTTCAGGCAGCCTCCATGACAACTCTGTCGTCCATGCACCCCTGGAGGGTGGGACCTGGCCATGCATGAGGCATGGGGCGCCGGCTGAGCCCCATGCAAACGAGAGCTGGACAGCCATGCACTGCCAGGCGGGGACCGTTCCAGTCAGCGCCAGTCGGCTCTGCCGGCTTGACTGGCCACAAGGCCACTACTGTGACCCTGAGGAAGGTCCTCTCCTACATGCTCCTTGCCAGACATGTCTCTCAGAGACCGCTGTTTGGGGTAGTCTAGCCGGGGAGCGGTAGTCTATCGGCCGGGAGCCGGCGGTACTCTAGTACTTAAGTGTGCTGGAGTATCGGCGGGTGTCTCTAGTAGAAGAGTAGCCTGCTTAGCTGGAAACCCCGTGTTACTTGCTTGTTACCGCTCAAATTCCGCTCCGAGCGGTATACTGCCATAGCAAGGATCACCGGTAACAATACTCCCGCGGCGTTGGCCTGCTGCCCATCTGTGTGTGTGGGCAGGGGGGGGCGTGTGTGTGTATGTGTGTGTGTGTGTGTGAGAGAGGGGCAATGTGTGTCACGCAGTGCTCCCCTGGCTGGAGATCAGGTGGTGGAAGAAGGCGCAGTGGCCAGAGTCCTCCGGGCTGGCAATGCATGCACGAGACTGAGCAGGGAGGGACACACGTCTCACACAGGCGTGCGCGCACGACGCAAGAAACAGACACACACGCACGCTCGGCATCCATCTGCGTCCGCTGCATTCGTCCGAGAGCAAGACACCAATGCCACCATCACGTAGTTTACAAGTTCAAGCTCGAATGCCGAGCCACATCCACTGCGTGCACGAGTGCGTGCGTCCTACAAAATAAAGAACTGCGCTCGTGTCGAGCAAGTCCTCAACTTATAATGAAACATCAAAACGAGTAAGCGTGCTCGTGTGGAGCATGAACTTCAGTTGTTAAAACTGCGTTCTTGGTCTAGAAAAGAAGGGGAACCAAACTAGCCCTGGCCAGCGCTTTCAGCTGGTCGCAGGCCGGCCCCGCAACAAAAGCACTGCGGTCTCCGTCGTTTCAGCCTGCGTGGTCGGTCGCGGCGGTCACAGCTGCTGGCGAGGCACGGTGAGGCGGCGCACGAGGTTCTGAAGCCGCGCCTCAAGCGTTGTCACGTCGGCGTACGCCTCCCTGCTGCCGGCCGTGCAGTACAGCCCCTCCTCGAGCTTGCGCACCAGGTTGGGCAGGCGGTGGCGGAACGTGGTCTCCATGTCGGGCCGCAGCCGGTGCAGCACGTGCACCAGCTGCTCTGCTGTCGACTGGCGCAGCGCAATGTCGGACTCGGGGGCCTGCCACGTGGGGGTGGCCGTGCTCGGTGCAGATGCCTGGGGCATTGTCGATGCCTCGTTGGAAGTGGTGGAGGGGAGGCTTGTGGACGCCACGGGGGCAGGGTACAGCCGCAGCATGAACGTGCTTGTGGTGGGCGAGAACGAGTCGTCGGGGGACGCGTGGGAAGGCGACGTGGGTGCAGACACGGCGCGCCCCAACGAGGAGGGGGCGGGGACGGGGGCAGGGCGCGCGGACATTGCCCACACGGTCGCCTGGGCAGCAGAGGCGGGGGCTGCCACCGGCTGCTGTTGCTGCTGCTGCTGGGCGGAGAAGGGCGACGCCTGTGCGGACGTGCTCACGGGGACGCTCGAGCGCAGCACGCCTGAGATGGCGTGGAAGCGCGCGCGCATGAGCTGCTGCACGCTCGCGACCTGGCCCTCGATCTGGCGTGCGCGCTGCGCCTCGCGCTCAGCGGCCGCGACCTCGAGCTCCTGCCGCCGTGCCTCCAGCTGCTCGGGGAAATGGGCCTGGATCTGCTTCTGGATGCGGACGCAGATGCCTGAGAGAGGGAGGGGGGGAGAAGGGAAGGGGAGGGGTCAGTCAAATGTTTCAAATGGACGGTGGTTCCGGATTAGAAGGTGGAGGGGCGCGCCGGGTGGCCATGGCGCCCCGTGCGCGGTTCAATCAGATCTGCTGCTTTGCGTTTGACTCGCGTGGGGGCACGCAGAGGGCGGGGGTGCACTCACCAAGCGAAGTCACGCCGGGCGCCATTGCGGGTTGGCGGCAGATGGGGCACGAGACGCAGCCGCGCGGGCTGAATGAGGCGCGCCACTCGTCAAGGCAGGACTTGCAGAAGTCGTGGCCGCACTGACCTGCGGATTGAAGGGGAAGGTGGACACGGGGTGAGCGGGTGGGGGTTATGGCCTGTTGCACGCATGCATGCATGTGCCGCGCGCGCATGCGCAGCCATCACACGCACAGCCATCGCGTGCAGGGCATGCGTGCAGGGCATGCATGCGTGCAGAGGTGCTCACCGACGACGGGGTCGACCAGGAGCGACAAGCACACTGAGCACTCGTAGTCGCTTGTGTCGGCGCCTCCGTCCATGCTGGTGCGCGCCACGGCGACGTCAGCGGCGTCCGCGTACTTGCAGCGCTTGAGGGCGATCTGGCGCGGCGCGACGCCGGCCATGGGGAGGAGGCCGCGCTTGCAGCCGGGCACTGCCATGTTGGTGGTAGAGGACTGTTGTGGGGCCGATGCGATGGGTTGCGCAAAGGCTGGGTCGGTCGACTCTTGGCGGTGGTAGAAGGGGGGAAGAATTAAGGAAGAGAGGCGCGCTGGCTCAAGCACGCGAAAATACGCCTCGACGTTACTCCAAACCAAAAAATCGAATTCGAGTTTTCGCGCCAGGTGTTACCGAGGCGTTACGGGTGCCTCTTTGTATGCGTCAGTGCGCGCGATGAGGGGGGGGATCACTAGCAGCCTCGCGGCTGCTGCTGTTTGTCGTGGGAGGAAGGGAGAGTAACAGCACAGCTCGTAGAAACCGCAGCAGCTGGGCAGCAAAAGGGCCGTGGCTGTGTTACGCACACTCACGGATGCCAGCCAGCCTCACTACACTGCACACGGCCTGTAGCCAAGCCTGTATCTGTTATTAAAGCCTCTCAAGCCTCGGAGCCGAGCGACCACAACCCCCCGTGCTGCGTGTGCTCTTCACCGTGACGTCTGACGCCGTGGCCGACACCGTCACGCACTTGCTGACCTTGTAAGTGGCGTACATTTGACAAACTTTAAGAGTGATTGCCAACACTTGTCACCAAAAGTAGGCCTCATAGCATATTCTTTCATATCACGCCGAGTGTTGAATTTGATTTTTCCGCTGCGCAACCGACAGTACTGGTCTGGACCGTCGACGGCCGTCTTCGACGTGCTCAGTGACCGCGAGGAGGCGCAGCACCAGGCACCCGCATTCCTCGCCGTCAAGGCTGGCGGGCTGGCAATGCATGCACGAGACTGAGCAGGGAGGGACACACGTCTCACACAGGCGTGCGCGCACGACGCAAGAAACAGACACTCACGCATGGATGCACGCTCAGCATCCATCTGCGTCCGCTGCATCCATCCGAGAGCAACACACCAATGCCACCACCACGCAGTTTACAAGATCAAGAATGCCGAGCCACATCCACTGCGTGCACGAATGCGTGCGTCCTAAGGAACAAAGAATTGTGCTTGCGCATACTTGCCCGCTAGCGCTGCCGAGAACTCAACGGCAAAGCTCCATGGGGAATCTCCCGCACTGCCGGCTTGCTTTGTGACACATCTACATACCTCCGGTCTCTCCCCATATGCGAGTCTCTCGAGCCATTAAACAATGGCCTTTCTTGCACATATGCCTCGATCGCGAGGTCGCGCGTGTACACTTCATAACCGTCTGTGTACGCCCGGCCCGGCGTGGCCCTACGCATCGTGCAGCGTGGTGCATGCAGGCGTTGTTCAACCAGGCCCCGGAAGCGCCGACAGAGGGGGGCGGTCGGCGCGTCACATCCTCATCGTCAGCCTCGTCACGGCGCGCGCGTCAGGCACTTCTCCTTGGCGCGCTTCAGGTCGATGTCTTTTGCAAACTCCTCGCCGTCTTTCCACGCATCGCTGTTGACCGGCGCGAGCACGCGCTTGCGCCCGGCTCGCAGCTTCCCGACATTTGCCTTCGCGAGCGTGTCCTTGCCGACCTTGCCCTTGTGCACCACGAGCGCCTGCGTGTGGGCAGGGGTCAGGAACACGTGCGCTGGGGAAGCAAGGTAGGTGCGTGTGTTGGGCGCGCGCGCCGTGGTTAGGTGCGCCACACACGATTGACTGTGACACTACCATTCAAGGCAGGGGAGCATCTACCCACGCCCTTGAACCACCAGCCCCCCCCCACCAGTAGCCAGCCACCTGTAAGCAGTGCTCGGGCGCTCTACGCCGAGAAAAGTCAAACACACGAACTGTTGGGTGCGTCAAACAAGTTCGTAAAATCGATCACCATCATCACCATCATCCTAGGCTAGGGGCTCCTACAGGCTCTTGCCTGGCTAGCGTTCCTGCTTGTTGCAGAGTGCTTGCCACAGGCTATTTGGGAAGGCAACTTGCCATACAGGCAACAGATGCACACGCACACACGCACACGCACACACGCACACACACACACGCACACACACACACGTGCACACCCATGACCCCCCCTCCCCCGAATGCCTTGCCTGCGAGGCGTCGAGGTGCGAGCGCGCGCGGTCGGCGTCGGTGCGCGCGGCCTCCGCACTCGCCGCGTGCGCCGCGGCCGCAGCCTGCGCGGCGGCGCCAGCGGCGGCGCGCGCGCCGGCCCTCCCGCCGCTGCCGCCGCCGCCCTCAGCCCCTTCGTCGTCGCTGTCATCGCCGCCGCCTCCTCCGCCTCCGCCGCCGCCCCACCCGTACCCGCCGTCGTCGCCGTCGCTGCCAACGTCCTCCAGGCCCGGCTCCACCTTCACCGACGCAAGGAGAGCAGGAGTTGGGCCAAATGAACAGTCATAATTGGACAAAATGAGCGGTCATAATTGGGCAAAATTAGCGATAATTATTGGGCAAAACGGGCGGCCATAATTGGACCTGGGTCTCTAGAGGCAGTGGTGCTAGGACTAGAGGATGTCTTTGCTGGGCAGCCTATGTTGATGTTACTGGGCACAAGGAGCAGGTCGGGCACGATGACAAGGACGGGTCGGGTCGGCGTACACGGTGCCTTGGCATACACACACATGCACACACGCACGCACACGCATGCACACGCACGCACCCACATGCATACGCACACAAACACACACACACGCACATGCACGCACACACACATACACGCACACGCATGCACACAAACACACACGCACGCACACACTCGCATGCATACACACACACACACATACACACAACATACACACACACACGCACACACACAGCCCCCCCGCCCCTCACCTTCACCGCCCCAAAAGCGGCCTCCACCTCGGTCTTAACCGCAGCAGACGTGCGGGACGGGCGCGAGAACGCGCGCGCGCTCGTCGCCGCCGCGCGCGCAGTCTCGGCCGCGGCGCGCGCGCCCTCCCGCGCCGCTGCGTTGACCGCGGCTGCGGCGGCAGCGGCCGCCGCCTCGAGCTGCCGCGCACGCTCCTCGGCCTGGGGGGGGAGTGCATGTGTGTGTGTGTGTGTGAGCATGCATATGTGTGTGCGTGTGCGTGTGTGTGTGCGTGCGCGTGTGGGTGTCCCTACTACTAGACCATGTCCTTCCCCCCCCCCCCCCCCGTTGCTCCCAACACCTTTCCCTGCGCACCCCGTGCCTCATTCACCTTTTGACACACACCCTCACACACAACGCTTGTCCCCCCCCACACACATTGCACAAGCACACACACACGCACAACCAACCAACCAACCAAGCGTTACATGAGGCCGTCCGCATGCACCGGCAATGCCTGTACTACAAACAGCAATACACCCCGGCAATTGTTACGAAGTCTGACCCGTGCACTGGGATGTCTTTCGAATAGCGGGTGACCGACCAGCGCCTGAATCGAGTGGAAAGTATCCTTGGTTTGGGGGGGTCTGGGGGGGGCTGCCACTCTGGCCAACCAACTTCAACTAGGGCTGCCACTCTGGCCAACCAAC
>VFSX01000603.1:15000-25000 GCA_016618255.1 Chlamydomonas sp. UWO 241
TCCAGCTCTCGTTTGCATGGGGCTCAGCCGGCGCCCCATGCCTCATGCATGGCCAGGTCCCACCCTCCAGGGGTGCATGGACGACAGAGCTGTCATGGAGGCTGCCTGAAGACCTTCCAACGCCAGTCACCGGCAGACGAGCGACCCCGAGGATGAGCGCGGTGACGAACGCTGCGATTGGTGAAGCGGATTTACTCTGTGTTGCCTCGGCGGTCGCCACCGCTGAAGCCGTGATGGTAGCCCGCCTCCAATGATGCATAAAACCTGTGTCGGCGCTAGCGCCCGATACCTTAACTCAGTTTCACTCAGGCTGAAGTTGCCTGGCTACCAGGTAGGGGTGAGGATAAGCCCCCACCACAGCCTTAAGAGTTGACCGTCGACCGTCAAGAATAGGTCATTTGAAAGCTCTTGACGAGCTCTATTTGAGGGGGTCGTCGGGCCATCACGCAACTTGGGACAGAACTTCATCAAATGGCTGCCAATGGATACCGGTAGCCCAAAGCAAAATCACCGGCGCACGTCCCACGCCCACGCCCACGCCCAATCCCAATCTCCACCTCAATCCCCCCTCCCCCCACCTTCGCACCCAAACGTCGCCGTGCACGCGCACGCGAGGTCGTTCGGCAACAAAACCGTGATGCGCCCAACCCCAATCTCAATCCCCCAAACCGTGATGCGCCCAACCCCAAGTCCCCAAACCGTGATGCGCCCAACCCCAAGCCCCCAAACCCCCCAAACCCACCACCTAACCTTCACACCCAGACGTTGCCGTGCATGCGCACGCGAGCTCTTCCGCCCATGCCCATGCCCACGCCCACACCCACGCCCACGCCCACGCCCACGCCCACGCCCACGCCCACGCCCACGCCCACGCCCACGCCCAATCCCAACCCTAATTCCAACCCTAATTCCAACCCCAATCCCGACCCCCAAATCCCAAAATATCCACCATGCCGCTGCCATCCCACCTTCACACCCAAACGTTGCCGTGACAGCGCCCGCGAGGTCGTTCGCCCAGGGCGGCACCGCACCCGCGCCCGCCCCCGCAATCCCTCCCCGGCACTACCACCCCACCTTCACACCCAAACGTCGCAGTGCACGCGCACGTGAGGTTGTTCGCCCAAAACGGCACCGGCACCGCGCCGCGCTCCACACCCACGCCGCACACCCACAGCACCGCCCCCTCCCTCCCCATCACCCACCCACCCACCTTCGCACCCAAACGTCGCCGGGCACGCGCCCGCGAGGTCGTTTGCCCAGGACGGCACCTACACCGCGCCGAGCTCCACACCCACGTCCCACACCCACAGCACCTCCCACACACAATCCCTCCCCGGCACCACCCACGCACCTTCGCACCCAAACATCGCCGGGCACGAGGTCGTTCGCCCAGGACGGCACCGCGCCCGCGCCCGCGCCCGCAATCCCTCACCATCACCACCCACCCATCTTCACACCCAAACGTCGCCGGGCACGCGCACGCGAGGTGTCATTCGCCCAATACGGCACCTAAACCGCGCCGCGCTCCACACCCACGCCCCACACCCACAGCCCCCCCCCCTCCCTCCCAAGCACCACCCACCTTCGCACCCAAACGTCGCCGTGCACGCGCACACGAGGTTGCTTGCCCAATACGGCGCCGACACCGCACCGCGCTCCACACCCACGCCCCACACCCACAGCAACCCCACACACAATCCCTCCCCGGCATCACCCACGCACCTTCGCACCCAAACGTCGCCGTGCACGCGCCCGCGAGGTCGTTCGCCCAAAACGGCACCGCCACCGCGCCGCGCGGCGGGGCCGGGGGCGCCGTCTTGCTCTTCTTCCCGCCGCTACCGCCGCCTTTCTCCGCCTTCTTTGCCTGTGGTTCAGGGTGTAGGTTTTCGTGTTTAGGGCGAAGGGTTGAGGGTTGACCGACACTGCGCCGCGGGGCCAGGGGGCGCATTCTTGCTCTATTTCTCGCCACCCCCGCCGCCTTTCTCCGCCTTTTTTCTCCTGTAGTTCAGGGTGTAGAATTTAGGGTTTAGTGTGAAGGGTTGAGGGTTACCACCACCGCGTCGCGCCGCAAGGCCGGGGGGGCGCCGTCTTGCTCCTTTTCCTGCCGCCCCCGCCGCCTTTCTCCGCCTTCTTCGCCTGTGGTTCAGGGTGTAGGTTTTAGGGTGAAGGGTTGAGAGTTGACCGACACCGCGCCGCAGGGCCGGGGGCGCCTTCTTGCTCTTCTTCCCGCCGCTCCAGTCACCTTTCGCCGCGTTCTTCGTCTGTAGTTTAGGGTGTAGGTTTTAGGGCGCAGGGCGAAGGGTTGAGGGTAACCACCACCGCGCCGCGGGGCCGAGGGAGCCCTCTTGTGCTTCTTCCAGCCGCTCCCGCCGCCTTTCTCCGCCTTTTTCTCCTGTAGTTCAGGGTGTAGGTTTTGGGGTTGAGGGTGAAGGTTTTAGGGTTTAGTGTGAAGGGTTGAGGGTTACCACCACCGCGTCGCGCCGCAAGGCCGGGGAGGCGCCGTCTTGTTCCTTTTCCTGCCGCTCCCGCCGCCTTTCTCCGCCTTCTTCGCCTGTGGTTCAGGGTGTAGGTTTTAGGGTGAAGGGTGAAGGGTTGAGGGTTGACCGACACCGCGCCGCGCCGCGGGGCCGGGGGCGCCTTCATGCTCTTCTTCCCGCCGCTCCAGTCACCTTTCGCCGCGTTCTTCGTCTGTAGTTTGGGGTGTAGGTTTTAGGGCGAAGGGCGAAGGGTTGAGGGTTACCACCACCGCGCCGTGGGGCCGAGGGAGCCCTCTTGCGCTTCTTCCAGCCGCTCCCGCCGCCTTTCTCCGCCTTTTTCTCCTGTAGTTCAGGGTGTAGGTTTTAGGTTTTAGGGTGAAGGGTTTAGGGTTGACCGACCCGCCACCGCGCCGCGGGGCCGGGGGCGCCTTCTTGCTCTTCTTCCAGCCGCTCCAGTCACCTTTCTATGCCTTCTTCGCCTGTGGTTCAGGGTGTCGGTTTTAGGGTGAAGGGTGAAGGGTTTAGGGTTTAGGGACTGTAACATCCATCATCATCATCAGGGTTACCACCACAGCGCCGCGGGGCCGGGGCGCCTTCTTGCTCTTCTTCCAGCCGCTCCCGCCGCCTTTCTATGCCTTCTTTGCCTGTGGTTCAGGGTAAAGGTTTTAGGGTTTCAGGCGAAGGGTTGAGGGTTGACCAACACCCGCGTCGCGCTGCGGGGCCGGGGACGCCTTCTTGCTCTTCTTCCAGCCGCCCCTGCCGCCTTTCTCTGCCTTCTTCGCCTGTGGTTCAGGGTGTAGGTTTAAGGGTGCAGGGTGAAGGGTTTAGGGTTCACAGGCACCGCGCCGCGCGGCGGGGCTGGGGGTGCCTTGCTCTTTTTCCCGCTGCCCCCCCCCCCGCCGCCGCCTTTCTCCGCTTTCTCCGCCTTTGGTACAAGGTTAACTCGGGGTTAGGGTGAAGGGTTACAGCCACCACCGCCCACGAACAATACACACAGCAATGCATGCTGTCCACGTGTGCATGCCCTGCTTCAGGCATCAACCCAGGAAGAGCTCAAACCAAGTTGTTAAATGCGCTGGCTGTCACTGCAACCACTTAAAACAACAAATAATTTGCCTTTGCAACCGCCGGCCGCAGGTACACGCCAGCGAGCCCCCCTTCACGAGGCCGCGACCGCCCGATACTAATATACAAAGTGAGTGCATGCGTGCATCTCCTGCTTCAGGCATCAACCCAGGAAGAGCTAAAACCAGGCGTTATGAACAGGTCAAGTGCGGTTAAAAAAGATAAGAATAAATGCCTTGGCAAGCGCCGGCCGCAGGTACACGCCAGCGAGCCCTACCACACGCCCCACATGCCACCGCCCAAGAATAACATACACAGCATGCTGTCCACGTGTGCATTTCCTGTTTCAAACATTAACCCAGGAAGAGCTCAAACCAAGCGTTATGAACAGCATGTATGAACAGACCTGTTCAGTGCGGTTGAATAACAAAAAAACTTGCCTTTGGCGTTGGAAGGTCTTCAGGCAGCCTCCATGACAACTCTGTCGTCCATGCACCCCTGGAGGGTGGGACCTGGCCATGCATGAGGCATGGGGCGCCGGCTGAGCCCCATGCAAACGAGAGCTGGACAGCCATGCACTGCCAGGCGGGGACCGTTCCAGTCAGCGCCAGTCGGCTCTGCCGGCTTGACTGGCCACAAGGCCACTACTGTGACCCTGAGGAAGGTCCTCTCCTATATGCTCCTTGCCAGACATGTCTCTCAGAGACCGCTGTTTGGGGTAGTCTAGCCGGCGGGAGCGGTAGTCTATTGGCCGGGAGCCGGCGGTACTCTAGTACTTCAGTGTGCTGGAGTATCGGCGGGTGTCTCTAGTAGAAGAGTAGCCTGCTTAGCTGGAAACCCCGTGTAACTGTTACTGTTACTGTTTCGCCGGACGCAGGTACACCCCGGCGAGCCGTCCCCCACGAGGCTGCTGCCGCCCAATAACAATATACACAGCAATGCATGCTGTCCACGTGTGCATTTCCTGCTTCAGGCACCAACCCAGGAAGAGATCAAACCAAGTTGTTGAATGCTCTGGCTGTCACTGCAACCAATTGAAATAACAAATCACTTGCCTTTGCAAGCGCCGGCCGCAGGTACACTCCGGCGAGCCCTCCCCCACGAGGCCGCCGCTGCCCAATGATAATACACAAAACAATGCATGCTGTCCATGCGTGCATGTGCTTCAAACATCATCTCGTGGATAACTCCAACCGAGCGTTGACAGGTCAAGTGCGGTAGAAAAAAAAGGAAAAATGCTTTTGCAAGCGCCGGACGCAGGTACACGCCAGCGAGCCGCCCCCCACGAGGCTGCCACCGCCCAATAACAATATACACAGCAATGCATGCTGTCCAAGTGTGCATCTCCTGCTTCAAACACCAACTCGTGGAGTTACAACTCCAACCAAGCGTTGACAGGTCAAAAGCTAAAAGGTTGAAATAACAAATAACTTGCCTTTGCAAGCGCCGGCCGCAGGTACACCCCGGCGAGCCCTCCCACGAGGCTGCCGCCGTCCTCAATCTTGGCCGAGCCGTGTCGCATGCACTCCATTTGCTCGAGGTTGTGCTTCTCCAGTTCACGCGCAACCTGCAGGTTGAGGGCAGGGGTTGATGGTTTAGGCAGGGTTTAGGGTTTTAAGGGTTTAGGGTCTAGGGTCTGGGGCTTGGGGTTGAGGTTTGAGGCTCTAGAAGGGATTTAGTGGCGCATGCACTCCGTTTGCTCGAGGCTGTGCTTTTCCAACTCGCAGATGACCTGCAGGTTAGGGTTCAAGGCAGGGTTCCGTGGTCACGCGTGGCTGTAAGGACAAAGTGAACACTTTGAAGATAGCTGAGACAGAAAGGACATTTTGTAGGGCTTTCGCGTCCACGGCCGTGGCGCATGCGCTCCATTTGTTCGAGGTTGTGCGACTCCAACTCACGGGCAACCTTCGGGTCAAAAGCAGGGTTAAGGGTTTATTAGGGAATCCCTGCCTTAAGGGTTTCTTAAGGCAGGGTTCAGGGCTTAGGGTTTCGGGTCTAGTAGGGATTCAGTGGCGCATGCGCTCCACTTGCTCAACGCTGTGCTTCTCCAGTTCACGCGCAACCTGCGGGTTGAGGGCAGGTTGGGGGTTTATGCATAGTACTTTGACTAGATGAAGTCTGCTGGAAAGCCGATGGTTCTGTTACTGGAGGTTAGGCAGGGCTTTCGTTTTTGTGCTAGGCGCTGCATGGCCGCGGCGCATGCACTCATCCCATCTGCTCGCGGGTACGCGTGCACACTCAAAAGATGCACACACGAAGCGGTGCTGCTGGCAACACCCCTACCTGGCTCACGAGGCCCCCTAGACCTAGATGGTGCAAGACCCTCCACCCCCCTCCACCCCTTGCCCACCAGGTTCAATGCATTGCTTTGGGCGTGTCTCAGAGTGCAGCCCTCGCTCTCCGCACCCGGCCCAGGATGCGCGCGCACTCGATACGGTCCTGCTGACGCCACCGTAGTAAGCTAGACCCCGTAGACCAGATGGCGCAATCCCCCCCCCTGCCCCTACCCTACCCCCCCCTGCCCCTCCCCTGCCCCTCCCCTGCACCCACCAGGTTCATCGCATTGCGCGCCTCGGCCTCCGGCGTGTCTGGGTGCAGCCCACGCGTGAGCATCTTGAAGATGCGCTCCTTAATGGCTGCCTGTGGGGAAGGGGCGGGCACACGGGGGGGAGGTGGCGGGTTGATAATGGTAGCCCGCCTCACGAGGCAGATGCATCAATCCCACGCCCCGTGGACGGCATGCGAGGCCGGGGGCACTCAGCAGGCTGCGGGCGCAGTAACCCCTGGGAAGGATTTGAGTAATAAAACATTTCGGATTGTAAAACAGACTGTAAAATCGACCACCACACACACACACACGCACACACACACACACACACAGACGGCGGCCCCCCTCACCTGCGGGTCGTCCTTGGTGTCCGCGCCTCCGTCGGGCGCGTACGGGTCGCTGCCGTCCTCAAGCACCGCCTCGATGCCCGCTGCCACCAGCTTCGGCCCGCTGGCCTTGGCCTTGGGCGCCTTGGGCGCCTTGGGCGCCCGCCCCCGCCCCTTGGCTGGCTTGCCCTTGCCTGGCGCGTCATCCCAGTCGGAGTCGGCGCTGACGTCGCCGTCGTTGCTGCCGCTGCCCTCCCTCTCCTCGTCGTCATCGTCCTCGTCGTCGTTGTCGCCGTCGACGTCGCTGCCGGAAGCGCTGCCGCCCTCGTCCTTGCTGCCGCTCGTGCTCGCGGGCTCGTCGCCGCGGCGCGCCTCCGCCCCCGCGAGCGGCCGCAGGCTGCCGTCCGCACCCCGCTCGTGCGTGACTGGCACCGCGGCGCCGTCGGGCCCAGGCACCAGCGTCACGCCCGTCGGCAGCGGCCGCGCGCCTGCGCCAGGCTTGGGCCCGTCCTGCGAGCGCAGCTGCTCCGCGCGCGCGAGCAGCGCTGCGACGCAGGGGTCTTCCGCCGGGAGCTCGCGCAGCTGCAGATCAATGCCGCACAGCTCCATGCGCTGGCCGGCAGTTAGGCGCATTGCTGCCTGCCGGCAGTGGATGTCAACAACGCGAATTGAAATTGCATGAGGGCGTTGCACGCATGCATCACGCTGCATGCATGCACCGCGTGCTACTCCAGCATTTCCCTCGCAAGGCTGCGTGCCTGCAGCCGATGGGACCATCCTCGAGAGGGGAGGTGGTGGTGTTGTGCGGCTTGCAGCACACACCCTCGGCGAATCTCCGAGTCTGCCAACACGAACCTGCGCTTCTCCTCTCCCGTCGCGATGTGTGCTGTGCTACGCCTGATGACCGACGCCGCGCACCAGTCGATCGCGGCAGTGACAGCGTGAGGGCTCGCGGCAAACTCAAACCATCTGCAAACCCTATCGCGATGTCAGGTTTAGGATTTTAAACCTACCGCGAACAGACGCCTACAACACAGAGGCGGAGTCCTACATTGGCAAGTCTGGCAAGCCTGAAAAGCCTGGCCACCTCACCAGAGCAGTGCGTCGCGGCTGCCACTCCCGCTCCCAGATGGGACGGGACAGGCGCACACATGACGCACGCACGACAGCCTGCACCACACACGCACTCCCGCCCTAGTTGAGCAGGTCGTAGTCGTCCAGCTTGTCGTTGTACATGAGGACCTTGCGCTTGATCTTGGACGTGTCGACCCACGTGACAAAGTCCTCCATCGCCTTGGTCACGTGGAACGCGGGCTCCGACACGGTCTCTGTCCCGACGCGCACGTGGCCCTGCTCGATGAACGTGCACGCCTCCTTGAGCGTCTCCGCCATCTTGAGCCGCATCATCACGACCGAGAGGCGCCGCCGGCAGAACGCGCTCGCTGCGAGCCGCTCTGTCTGCACCAGGCTCTTCTTCGTCGGGATGACGCCCATGCTCTCGAGCCTGGGGGGCAGGCGGGCAGGCGGGGGGGGCGGGCGGGGGGTGGGTGAGCGACGACGTGGTGGGTTCGGAGGAGGGGGGGAAGGCAGGGCTTTGCGGCGGCGGGTAACCAGCGGTAGGTAGGTAACACGAGGCAGCTCCCTCAATGCCACACGCCCTGAGAATGCGCATTACCCTGCATGGTAAACTGGTCAAGGCGGGCCACCAGTGGCGTGCACCGCACGCAGGGTGGCGCGCACGCGCACGAGCCGGCAGGCGGTGGGCGCATATAGTCCCGCGCAGCCAGGCGCAGCCAGCCCCCTTCCCCCCCCCCCCTCGCCCAGCCCCTGCCCCCTGCGCGCTCGTGTGCACCCTGTAGGAATCACAACACGCTGCAGCCGCCACATCGACGTGTGTCTGTGTGTGTGTTTGTGTGTGTGAGTGTGTGTGTGTGTGCATGCATATGTGTGTGTGTGGCTCACTTGTTGAGCAGGTGCTCGGTCAGCTCTATCCGCGTCGCGTCGCGAGAGTCCAGCTGCTTCATCACGTTTGTCAGCTTCGTGACCATGCCCACAATCTTGTTGTACTTCTTGTAGTCGTCGCGGTCCTGGATGTGGTAGCGGCGCATGACCTGCAGGGGGGGGAGGGAGGGGGCACAGGTGGGTGCATGGGCTGGTGCATGGGCGGCGCATGGGCGGCGCATGGGCGGGTGCATGGGGCTGCGCGTGTCGCTGCTTGCATCAGCCTCCTGTTTTCTTCCATCCTTCTCGTTCTGAGCAGCAGCGGTCTGCATGCATGCTGCGCACCTGCAGCTCGCGCAGGTTGTCCTCATTCTTGAACTTTAAGAAGTCGACCTTCTTCAGCAGCTTCTTCTCATGAAACTTGAGCTCACGCATGGTGGCGACTTCTCAGCGCCGCGCCCCTCCGCGGGGCGACTCACTCTCGCACAGCGATCGGCTCACAAGCTGGTTGACAGGCGGCGGCGCAAGGCGCACGCTCTCTCTTAACGCAGTTCCTGCTACTACTGAGGTGCTTTTGCTGGTGCCGCTATTTGACACACGCTAAACGCTGGAGTTGAGGTCTGGTGTGTGGTGTGCGCGCGTGTGTGTGTGGAAGTCAGGTGTGTCTCAAGTTGGAGCCAGAGCATCGCAGTGCCGTTGGGTGCCCACCCTCGCACACCAGTTCGCTGCAACCGTCATCAGAGCTGGAGGGGGCTTTCTCTGTTGGCGACGTCCACCTTGCGGGGCACTTTGCGAGCCCCAGTCGGCCTCGACGAGGCTTTCGAGCCCTCTGTCTGTGTGCGTCACGCCTTGGGTGTTTGTTGAAGGCTAGGCTTGAGGTAGTGGGCGCTGCCGACGGCGGCGGAAAAGCGCACGCAGTTTCGCTCCTCCTCTCTCACCAGCAGCAGCCATGACGTTCTGCGCGCGCTGCAATGCGGAGGTGGAGCTCATGATGGATGACAGCTCCGGCTTCAGCTGCTGCGGGCAGTGCGGCTGCGTGCTGGAGGAGCACAACTTCAGCTCCGACCTGACGTTTGCAACGGGCGCAGATGGCACGGGCGGCATGGTCGGAACCATCGTCGGTCAGACCTCGGGCGGCAGGCGCGGGGCGTACGGCGGTGCAGATGTGAGCAGCAACCGGCGGTGCTGTGTGTGTGGGGGGGGTGCATGCATGCATGCACGAACCCCCATGCGCCAACGCCATGCGGCTCATGCATGCTGCAGTCCCCATGCAACACCCCACCCGCCCCACCGCAAACCCCCCTGTCCCCCACCCCACCCCACCCCACACACAGATGGAGGGGCACGAGTCGTCCGCGGCGCGCGGCCATCAGGAGATGAGCGCGATCGCCGACCACTTCCACCTGCCGTACGACATTCTCGACGCGTCGTACCGCCTGTACAAGCTCGCGCTGCAGCACGGCTTCACGCGCGGCCGGCGCGTGAACCAGGTCGCGGCGACGTGCCTGTACATCACGTGTCGCCAGGAGAAGTGGGTGTGGCCTGGGGCGTGGCGGGCATGCACACGCAACGCGCACATGCACACACACACACACGCACACACGGCAGCCCTGAGGCCTGAGGCCTGGGGCCCTGAGGCCAGG
>VFSX01000603.1:30000-85140 GCA_016618255.1 Chlamydomonas sp. UWO 241
ACACCTCTCTCAGGACTCAGGGACACCTCTCAGGACTCAGGGACACCTCTCAGGACTCGGGGACACCTCTCAGGACTCAGGGACACTCTCAGGACTCAGGGACACCTCTCAGGACTCAGGGACACCTCTCTCAGGGACACCTCTCTCAGGGACACCTCTCAGGGACACCTCTCAGGGACACCTCTCTCAGGGACACCTTTATCAGGGACACCTCTCAGGAACACCTCTCAGGGACACCTCTCAGGGACATCTCTCTCAGGGACACCTCTCTCAGGGACACCTCTCAGGGACCCCTCTCAGGGACATGGTTTGCGAAGGAATGTCCACTGCTGGACTTGGGCCCAGGCGGTGGTACCAGGGCCATGTGAGGGTCGTCTGTGCTGGGAGGCCGATGCTACTCGTACGTATGCTGCTGCTGCGTTAACCAACTAGCTTGGACTTAGGCCTAGTTCAGGAAAGGACAGGTTCCAAAAGAGACAGGGCGACAGCCACAGAGCGACAGCCGCTGAGAGTGACAGCCACATCGCGACATTCCACAGAGCGACGTCCAGCGCTGCAGGTGATCCCATGCACATTCTCTCGGCTTAGTGGCGTTGCGTTGCGTTGCAGGCAGCCGGCTCGTGGCTACCCACCCTCACAAATGATTGTTAGGGCCAGAGCTGGACTTGGGTCTAGGCGGTGGTGCGATGACTCGGAGGGTGGTCTTTGCCGGGAAGCCGACGCTACTGTTGCAGTATCCACTGCTGCAGTAACCAACTAGCTTGGACTTAGGCCTAGTTCAGGAAAGGACAGGTGCCGAAGAGACAAGGCAACGGCCATAGAGCGACAGCCGCAGAGAGCGCCGGCCACAGAGCGACAGCCACAGAGCGATGCTCCTGAGCACACTATCCTCAACAGACAGAGCGACAGCCACAGAGCGGTGCTCCTGAGCACACTAATGGCAGCCGCAGAGAGCGCCAGCCACAGAGCGACAGCCACAGAGCGATGCTCTCGAGCACACAACCTCTGCTGAACGGCGCCGTGTGCATGCGTCGGTTTCCAAAATCACAGGTTTCTGGCCAGCACTGGGGGTCGTCTTCTGCCCAAATCCTAACATCCTGCCCCCCCCCCCTCTTAAATTGAATCATCCATGTGCCGGCAACCGCGGCGTTCGTCGAGTTGGGGGGGTCAGCCCCCCCCCACCCCTCCCACCCACCACCCCAAACATCTACCAGGCTTCAACCAGGCTTGCAGAAAATAACTCCCTTCCCCCCCCCCCCCTCTCCCCCGGCCGGTGACCCCAGGAGCCGCCGGCGAGGACGGCGTCGCGGTGGGCGCGGTCGCGGCGTATTCAGCGAGTTGGGGGGGCTGACACCCCCCCACCCTCCCAAATATCTACCAGGCTTGCAGAAATAACTAGCTTGCCCTCCCCCACACTCGCTGAATCAGAGTCTCTTCCTGTTTTCCTGCGGTGGGTCAGCCCACCACCACACACACACACACACACAAACATCTACCAGGCTTGCAGAAATAACTCTCTTGCCCCCTCCCCCCCCCCCCCCCCCCGGCTGGTGACCCCACTGACCGCCAGCGAGGACGGCGTCGCGGTGGGCGACAGTTGCGGCGTATTCAGCGAGTTGGAGCGGAGGGGGGGGGGGGGTCACCCTCACCCCCACCCTCACCCCCAACACACACACACACGTACACACACACACACACACGCAAAACGATCAGGCTTGCAGAAATATATCTCTTGCCCCCCCCCCCTCGCTGGCGACCCCAGGAGCCGCCGGCGAGGACGGCGTCGCGGTGGGCGGCGGTCTCGGGGTATTCAGCGAGTTGGAGCGGAGGGGGGGGGGGGGGGTCAGCCCCCACCACCACACACACACCACCACCACCAACACACACACACGCGCACGCACACACACACACATAAAACGACCAGGCTTGCAGAAATGTAACGCTCTTGCCCCCCCCCCCCCTCTGGCTGGCCACCCCAGGAGCCGCCGACGAGGACGGCGTTACGGTCGCGGCGGTCGCGGCCGCACCCACCCCAACTGAGACGCAGGGCGCGCGGCAGTGCGAACACGTGGCGGCGGGCACGCCGTCGCTCGCGCACGGGATGTGCCGCGGCTGCTTTGAGGTGCGTCTCTCTCGCCCGCTCGCTCGCTCTCGCTCTCTCTCTCTCTCTCTGTGTCTCTGTCTCTGTGCTTTGAGGTGCGTCTCTCGCTCGCTCGCTCTATGTCTCTGTCTCTCTCTCTCTCTCTCTCTCTCTCTCTCTCTCTCTGTGGGTGTGTGGGTGCGTGCATGTGCGTGCGTGTGTGGGTGTGCGTGTGTGGGTGTGTGCGTGTGTGCGTGTGTGTGCGAGCATGTGGCGGCGGGCACGCCGTCGCTCGCGCACGGGATGTGCCGCGGGTGCTGTGAGGTGCATCTCTCTCGCTCTCGCTCTCTGTCTCTCTCTCTGTGTCGCGGTCTCTGTGCTTTGAGGTGCGTCTCGCTCGCTCGCTTGCTGGCTCTGTGTCTCTGTCTCTCTCTCTATGCATGTCTCTGTCTCTCTCTCTGTGTGTGTGTGTGTGTGTGCGTGCGTGCATGTGCGTGCATATGTGTGTGTGTGTGTGTGTGTTTGCATGTGCAAGAGCACGTGCCGGCGGGCCGTCGCACGCTCACAGGATGTGCCGCGGCCGCTTCGAGGTGTGTGTTGGGGGGAGGGGGCGTGCGTGTGTGTGCGTGTGTGTGTGCGAGCACGCGGCGGCGGGTGCGCCGTCGCTCGCGCACGGGATGCGCCGCGGGTGCTTCGAGGTGCGTCTCTCTCTTACTCTTAACCCTTAACCCTAAAGCCTTCAACCCAAAACCCAGGCTAAACCTCCCCCTTCTGGCAATCAACAATTAACCTCAACCACCAAACTCAACCACCGCCGCCACTGCCACGACCCACGCAGGAGTACCTGTGCACGTCTGGCGGCATCTACCTGGGCTCGTCCGACCCGCCGGCCTACATGCGCAACCTGCGACAGGTGTGTGCGTGTGCGTGTGTGTGTGCGTGTGTGTGTGTGTGTGTGTGTGTGTGTGTGTGTGTGCGTGTGTGTCATCGACCTGGGCTCGTCTGACCCGCCGGCCTACATGCGCAACCTGCGGCAGGTGTGTGCGTGTGTGTGTGTGTGCGTGTGTGTGTGTGCGTGTGCGTGTGTCATCTACCTAGGCTCGTCCGACCCGCCGGCCTACATGCGCAACCTGCGGCAGGTGTGTGCGTGTGCGTGTGTGTGTGTGTGTCATCTACCTGCCACGGACGCCCTCGCCATCCCCCCTCCCGCACCCCTTCCCCTCACCCTCGACCAACAACTGGCCCACTTCATCGTATCCATTCACGCCGCGGCCAGCGAGGTCCTAGGCCCCCGCCCACCCGAGGTCCCCATCGACTTCACCCTCTCTGACCGTTCGCTCGAGATCGCCAGAAACCTGCAAGCTGCCCGCGCTGAGGGCGCCCCCCGGGAGCAGTCCAAGCACCTGGAGTCCGACCTCAAATCCTCCATCCGTGACGACTCCGACTCCCACTGGAGCGCCGCCGCCAAGCACGTGCAGAACGATTTCGACAACAACAAACCCCACACCGCCCACCGCACACTGTCCCGCCTCGTCGACCGCCCCCACGCCGCCTCCGCCCCCGCCGTCCGCTCTGGCGACCACTTGTGCTTCGGCGTTCAAGCCGTGGCCGACGCGTTTGGAGAACACTTCAAACAACTCCACGACCTCACCTCAACCGTATGCCTTGCCACGCTGGACTCACACCTGGCCCATGCCCCCTCCCCTCCTCCCCCGCCGTTGATGCCTCCACCCTCACGGGGCGAGGTGGAGACCGCGATCAAAACCCTCAAAAACTCCGCCCCCGGTTACGACAACATCACCGCCCCGCTCATCAAGCACGGCGGCGACATTGTCACCGGAGCCCTCCACCGTCTCATCATCTCGTGCTGGAACACCAGAACCATCCCTACCGCGTGGAAGCAGGCAGACATCTGCCCCCTCTACAAGGGCGCATCATCCGGCCCGACCACAGCCGTCAAATCCTACCGCGGCATCTCCCTCCTTCCCGTCCCGGGCAAAGTCTACACCCACGTCCTCCTCACCCGCCTCGGACGACACCTGGATGACTACCTCTCCACCTACCAATTCGGCTTCCGGCCCGGCCGAGGCACCACCGCCCCCATCTTTACCCTACGCCGCCTCCAAGAGGAGTCTCACCGCGCCCAAGCCCCTCTTCACGTGGCTTACGTCGACCTCTCCAAGGCTTTTGACCGAGTCAACCACACCGCCCTCTGGCACACCCTCCTCCGTCGAGGCGTTCACCCCGACCTCCTCTCCCGCCTCGAGAGCCTCTACTCTGGTGCCACCGCCAGAGTCCGTGTAGGCGGCGCCTTCTCTGCCTCCTTTCCCCTCGAAGCTGGAGTCAAGCAAGGCTGCCCCCTCTCCCCCCTCCTCTTCAACATCTTCATCGACACCGTCATCCGATCCCTGATAGCCCAGCTCCCCAACGCAGGCATCCAAATCGGCTACGTGGTGAACGGCACTCTCCACACACCCCTCCCACGCCACGGTTTCGACTCTACCCTACTCCCCCTCCTCCTCTACGCGGACGACATAGCTCTGATGGCACTCGACATCGATGCCCTCAAAGACATGCTCGCCCGCCTTGACCAGATCTGCTCCGACCTCGCACTCGAGACCAACTACGCCAAGACCGTGCACCAAACCCGGGTCACCCGTCTGCCCACACCGACACCCCAGCACCGATCTCCATCCCTTCCACTTCCTCCTCTAACCCCCACCTCGTCCACCCCACAGACAAGTTCAAATACCTCGGCAGTATTTATTCCACACCCGCAGCCCCCTCCCCCTCCGATGCACACCCTGTCTCCCACTCAGACGCCGGGATACTCGATGCCGAGATCTCACGCCGCATTGGCTCTGCCTGGTTTGCCTACAAACGCCTTACCCTACGGTTCTGGGACGCCCCCCCTGAAGTCATCTCTGACTCTACTAAGATCCGTCTGTACAATGCCTATGTTGTTTCCGCACTCCTTTATGGATGCCAAGCATGGACACTGAACAAAGCCCACATCCACCGCCTCGAGGTTACTCACAACCGATTCCTACGCCGCCTTAAGCGGATCCCCCACAACCTTTCCCCTTCCTCCCCTCACACCTCCACCATCGAGATGCACGCCAAGGACCCACCCACAGCGCCCATCATCGACACCATCAACAAACACCGAGCTGCGTTCATCGGTCCCCTCATCCGCCACCTCCCCCCCTCTCCATCTCCTCAGCCCCTCCACCTTCCCCACCCCAGCCCCGCCATCTTCCCCTTTCCTCCCCCTCCCCAGCCCCTTCACCCTCCACACCCCATCTTCCCAGCCACCGCCGCACTTTTTATGTGCCGTCGACCGGACGCGGATGGCCTCCACGCGGGAGGGGCCATCACGTCGTACCGGCAAAATGCAGGTGACATTTTCACATCCCAACGGTTTCGAGACGCCGTCAAGAATCGCTTTGACCAGTTCAAACGAGAGCGAGCCAAGTACGCCGCGTACCCAGAGCTCACGCGCATCCTCGACAACCGAGTCCCACCCGGATGGCTCACCCTAGCGAGATTTCCACAGCTGTGGGAGTCCATATGCGGCGATCTGATTAAGGCGGGATAGAGGTTGCGACCACCACACAGCCTCAGAGAGAGTGAGAGTGATCACAGTCAGTTTAGTCAGCGTACAACACAGCGTACTTAGATGCAGTGCCTCAGAGGCAGCCCCCCCGCATCAGAGTGGCATTATATCCCCTCATAGCGACGAGTGGTCTCCCGCTATTGACAGACGCCCTTTCGCCGACCTCTGGAACGATATCGCCGTTATCTTTGTAACGATCTGGAATGGAATGGAATGGAATGTCATCTACCTGGGCTCGTCCGACCCGCCGGCCTACATGCGCAACCTGCGGCAGGTGTGTGCGTGTGCGTGTGTGGGTGCGTGTGGGTGTGGGTGTGCGTGTGTGTCATCTACCTGGGCTCGTCCGACCCGCCGTCCTACATGCGCAACCTGCGGCAGGTGTGTGCGTGTGTGGGTGCGTGTGTGGGTGCGTGTGTGTGTCATCTACCTGGGCTCGTCCGACCCGCCGGCCTACATGCGCAACCTGCGGCAGGTGTGTGCGTGTGCGTGCGCGTGTGTGTGTGTGTGTGTGTGCGTGTGTCATCTACCTGGGCTCGTCCGACCCGTCGGCCTACATGCGCAACCTGCGGCAGGTGTGTGCGTGTGTGTGTGCGTGTGTGTGTCATCTACCTGGGCTCGTCTGACCCGCCGGCCTACATGCGCAACCTGCGGCAGGTGTGTGCGTGTGTGTGTGTGTGTGCGTGTGTTATCTACCTGGGCTCGTCCGACCCACCGGCCTACATGCGCAACCTGCGGCAGGTGTGTGCGTGTGTGTGTGCGTGTGTGTGTGTGTGTGCGTGTGTGTCATCTACCTGGGCTCGTCCGACCCGCCGGCCTACATGCGCAACCTGCGGCAGGTGTGTGCGTGTGTGTGTGTGTGTGTGTGTGTGTGTGTGTGTGTCATCTACCTGGGCTCGTCTACAACCTGCGTGTGCGTGTGTGTGTGTGTCATCTACCTGGGCTCGTCCGACCCGCCGGCCTACATGCGCAACCTGCGGCAGGTGTGTGCGTGTGTGTGTGCGTGTGTGTGTGTGTGTGTGTGCGTGTGTGTGTCATCTACCTGGGCTCGTCAGACCCGCCGGCCTACATGCGCAACCTGCGGCAGGTGTGTGCGTGTGCGTGTGTGTGTGTGTGCGTTGTGTCATCTACCTGGGCTCGTCCGACCCGCCGGCCTACATGCGCAACCTGCGGCAGGTGTGTGCGTGTGCGTGTGCATGCGTGTGTGCGTGTGTGTGTGTCATCTACCTGGGCTCGTCCGACCCGCCGGCCTACATGCGCAACCTGCGGCAGGTGTGTGCGTGTGCGTGCGTGTGTGCGTGTGTGTGTGTGCGTGTGTATATGTGTGTGCGTGCGTGTGTGTCATCGACCTGGGCTCGTCCGACCTGCCGGCCTACATGCGTAACCTGCGTCAGGCGTGTGCGTGTGCGTGTGCGTGCGTGTGTGTGTGTGTCATCTACCTGGGCTCGTCCGACCCGCCGGCCTACATGCGCAACCCGCGGCAGGTGTGTGCGTGTGCGTGCGTGTGTGCGTGTGTGTGTGCGTGTGAGTGTGTGTGTGCGTGCGTGTGTGTGTCATCTACCTGGGCTCGTCCGACCCGCCGGCCTACATGCGCAACCTGCGGCAGGTGTGTGTGTGTGCAGCCACCCCCCCTGGTTGCCCAATCATCACGCCTGTTCCCACGCCATACCCTTATAACCCCGTTGAACCCCATACCCTTATAACCCATTGTAACCCCTTATAACCCCATGCAGGAGGTGCGCATGTCCATGAAGGCAAACCATCAAAACCAACAAGGGCATGCACCCGCTCTCCCTGCTGCCCTGCCCTTTCACATTTGTCCTGCCCCGCCCCGTCTTATATCCCCTGCCGCTGCCCTGCCCTTCCACATCTCACGAGGTGCGCATGTTTATGAAAGTGATCTCTGACAAGGACATGCAGACGCTCTTCCCTGCTGAGCTGCCACGTCTATCACACCTGTTGCCTTCCTCTTCTCAATCCCCTGCCGCCCTGTCTTATATCTTATATCCCCTGCCTGCCCGGTCCGGCCCGGCCCCCTATCAGGAGGTGCGCATGTCCATGAAGACGATCTCCGACATGGACATGCAGCCGCTCGTCCTTGCTGACCTGCCCTATCTATCACACCTGTTGCCCTACCTTGTCTCAATCCCCTGCCGCCCTGTCGTATATCCCCTGCCGCTGCCCTGCCCTTCCATATCTCAGGAGGTGCGCATGCCCATGAAGGCGATCTGTGACAAGGACATGCAGCCGCCCCCCTGGTTGCCCAATAATCACGCCTGTTCCCACGCCATACCCTTATAATCCCTTATTTATAGTTATAACCCCATACCCTGATAACCCCATATTATCCCTTATAACCCCATTATAACCCCTGATAACCCCATGCAGGAGGTGCGCATGTCCATGAAGGCGATCTCCGACAAGGACATGCAGCCGCTCGCGATGCTGGAGGCAGGCGCGGGCATGGATGCAGGTGGGTGCGTGTGGGTGCGTGTGTGCGTGTGTGTGCGTGTGTGTGTGTGTGTGTGCGCGCATGTCCGTAGAGGCGACCGAGCTCGGGGCCGCGCTCCAAAAGGACGCGATGGCGCGGCTCGCTGAAACTGACCTACAACTTCCCGTCACAACTGCCCCTTACATCTGCCAAGCAAAACAACAACAACAACAAATGCGACAACAACAACAACAACAACTGCAGAGGCTGCCGAGCTCGAGGCGGCGCTCCAAGAGGACGCGATGGCGCGGCTCGCAGAGGGCCTCATGGCCACGCGCAAGAAGGGCGACGCCGGCGGCAGCGGCGCGGGCGGCAGCGGCGCGGTGCCCCCGGCCGGCGCGCCGCGCCGCACAAAGGCGCAGCTGCTGGAGGAGGTGTGTGTGGGGGGGGCGCTTGTTGGTGTGTGTGTGCGTGTGTGTGCATGTGCGTCTGTGTGTGTGTGTGTGTGCGTTTGTATGTGTGTGTGCGTGTGTGTGCGTGGGTAGGTGGGTGCTGCTGCTGCACGGTCCCGCCGTCCGGCGCGCCGCGTCGCACAAAGACGCAGTTTCTGGAGGAGGTGGGTGTGGGGGGGAGGGGGAGGGCGTTTGTGTGTATGTGTTTTGTGTGCGTGTGTGTGTGTGTGCATGTGCGTGCGCCTGTGTGTGTGTGTGTGTGCATTTGTGTGTGTGTGTTTGCGTGCGTGCGTGCTGCTGCTGCGCAGTCCCTCCGGCCGGCGCGCCGCGGCACAAAGCCGCAGCTGCTGGAGGAGGTGTGTTTGTGTGTGTGCGTGTGTGCATTCGTGTGTGTGGGGGGGTGGGTGTGTATGTGCGCGCGTGTGCCCAGACATGCCGAACGGTATCTCTGCATCTCTCCCATACACACTTTCTCTCTGCACTCCCCTCGCGTGCTTTATCTCTCACTCCCTCTCACTCCCTCTCACTCCCTCCCACTCCCTCTCACTCCTCCCACTCCCTCGCACTCCCTCGCACTCCCTCGCACTCCCTCCCACTCCCTCTCACTTCCTCTCACTCCCTCTCACTCTCTGCCACTCAGCGGCAGCAGCGCGCGGCAGCCGCGGCCGGCGGCGGCGCAGGCGGCGCGGGGCCGAGCGGAGCCGGCGGGGCTGCCGACGGCAAGGCGGGGCCGGCGGCGGGCGAGAAGCGTGCGCGCGCCGGCGACGGTGCGGCCGAGGGCGCGCCGGCCGCGGGGGTGGCGGGGGTGGCGGCCGCGGAGGCGGCGAGCGAGAAGCGCGTGCGCGCCGGCGACGGGGCGGCCGAGGGCGCGGCGGCGGCGGCGGGGGTCGCGGCCGCGGGGGTCGATGGGGGGGCCGCGGTGGAGGGGGGGGCTGCAGGGGGCGGCGCCGCCGTGGTGGCGGGCGTGGGCGTGGCCGAGGCGGTGCCGGAGGAGGATGAAGACGTGCTGTCTGATCTGAGCGACGAAGAGCAGGCGACGTATATCGCCACGACGGTGCGTGGTAGGGGACAGAGAGACACAGAGACGGACGAACAGAGAGAGAAGAGGCTGGGTTGAGTGTTGAGAGGGAGAAGAGGACGACGTGTTGTCTGGCCTGGGCGACGCTGGTGCGTGTGTGTGGTAGTGAGAGCGAGAGAGAGGAGAGGGGGAGAGATAAGGGGGAGGGGAGAGAGGAGAGGGAAGAGTGAGAGAGGAGAGGGAGAGATGGGAGGAGAGGAAGAGCGCAGAGAGGGGAGTGGGAAAGAGAGAGGACGAGAGAGAGGAGGAGAGGGGGGCGCAGAGAGAGGGAGGAGGGGAAGAGAGAGAGGAAGAGAGAGAGGAGGAGGGGGGGGGGTGCAGAGAGAGGGAGGAGGGGAAGAGAGAGGGAGAGAGAGAGAGGGAGAGAGTCGGGGCAGGCCCGTCGTGTGGTGGAGTGGGGGGGACGGGGAAGCGGGAGCGCTGCCCGCTTTGAGCGACGACACACACCTGCCATAGTGCTTGCCAATGCATGCCCCCCCACCCCAGACACGCCCCACCCACCTACACACACGCACACACACACACACACCTCCGCACACGCACGCACACGCATGCAGGAGGAGGCAGAGCTCAAGGGTCTGCTCTGGTGCACACACACACACACACACACACAGGAGGAGGCAGAGCTCAAGGGCCTGATGTGGTGCTTGCCAACGCACGCACACACACACACACGCACACACACCTCCACACACGCACACACACACAGGAGGAGGCAGAGCTCAAGGGCCTGCTCTGGTGCGAGATGAACAAGGACTGGCTAGAGAGGCAGAAGCAAAAGGAGAGGGACGCTGCGGCGAGGGAGGCCAACGGCGAGGCGCCGCCGGAGAAGCGCAAGCGCGCAGGTGCGTGTGTTGAGGGTTTGGGGGTTCGAGGTTCAAGGGTTTTAGAGCGGCAGAAGGAGAAGGACGCTGCGGCGAGGGAGGCCAACGGCGAGGCGCCGCCGGAGAAGCGCAAGCGCGCAGGTGCGTGTGTTGAGGGTTTGACAGTGTGGGTTTTTTAAAGTTCAAGGGTTGAGGGTTTTAGAGCGGCAAAAAGAGAAGGATGCTGCGGCGAGGGGGGCGTGCGTGCGTGTGTGAGGGAGGCGAACGGCGAGGCGCCGCCGGAGAAGCGCAAGCGCGCAGGTGCGTTGAGGGTTTTGGGGCTTTAGGGTTTTAAGGGTTAGGGGTTGAAGAGCGGCAGAAGGACGGGGAGGCGAACCACCGCTCGCGCCCCCACACCCCAGCGTGCCGCACACACACATGCCACACACACGCACATGTGCATAGTCAAACGGCGTTGCCCGCACACACCCACACGCACAAGCAGTGCCCCCCCCCCTTCCGCACGCCCTCACACACACACACACAGTGTCCAAAAAAAAGACGCCGCTCACCGCCGACAACGCGACACTGTCCCCCTCTGCCCCCCCCCGCCCCCCGCCCTTCTCACACAAACACACTACCAAACACGCACACACGCACACACGCCCGCCTGCCCGCGTTTGCACAATGCACACATGCGCACACAGCGCACGGGAACAAGGCACCGCTCACCACCGGCACACACACACACCCCACACACACAAACACGCACACACGCACGCGCGCCCACACCCACACCCACACGCGTGCGCAGCGCCCAAGAAGAAGGCCCCGCTCAACGCCGACAATGCGACCGACGCTGCACACACACACACACACACACACGCGCGCACACACGCTCACACACTCGCACCTGTCCACCTGCCTGCTTTTACGCACATACACACACACACATACACACACGCGCGCGCAGCGCCCAAGAATAAGGCCCCGCTCAACGCCTACAACGCGCCCACCGCTCGCGCCTCACCACAGCGTTGACACGCACACACACACACACACACACACGCACACACGCAGCCCCTCACTCCCACCCACCCACCACCCACCCACCCCCACACACACGCGCACACAGCGGCCAAGAAGAAGGCGCTGCTCACCACCACCACACGCCAAACACACACACACACACACACACACGCGTGCGCGCGCACGCAGCGCCCAAGAAGAAGGCACCGCTTAACGCCGACAACGCCACCGAACACACACACGCACACACACACACACACACACATCGCCCAAGAAGAAGACCCCGCTCAACGCCGACAACGCCATCCAAGACACACACACACACACACGCACACACACACACACACGCGCGTAGCGCCCAAGAAGAAGGCCCCCCTCAACGCCGACAACGCGAAAGACGCGGCGCGCAACATGCTCGCGGAAAAGAAGCTCTCCAACAAGATCAACTACAGCGTGAGTTTTCGTATGCGGCTTGTGGCTTGGGGCCGGGACTTGTTTGGCATGTGTCTGGGCCTTATATAGCTGGGGCTTACCCAGAGTGGGGTGTAGGGCCCAAGGGCGCAACATGCTGGAGGAGAAGAAGCTCTCCGACAAGATCAACTACAGCGTGGGTTTTGCTTTGGGGGGGGGGGGTCTGATTAGGCTTGTGGCTGGGGCTTAGGGCTGGGGCGTAAGGCTTAGGTGTGCAAGATGCTGGAGGAGAAGAAGCTCTCCAACAAGATCAACTACAGCGTGGGTTTTGCTTCCTGGAGGGGGGGGGGGCTTATTAGGCTTGTGTCTGGGGCTTAGGGCTTATCAGGGCTTACTGTGCAAGATGCTCGAGGAGAACAAGATCATCAACAAGATCAACTGCTCGGAAGGGGGCAAGCCCCAAACCAAGCCTGCTCCGTCTCAGTCTCCCGCTCCGCCCGCTTCTCCGCCCTCACCTCCTCACTCACCCAGCCCCTCTCCGCCCCAGTATCCCCCTCTTCCCTCACCCTCACCGCCTCCCAAAATGGCACCACCGCCGCCGTACCCGCATCCTCACCCTTTCTCACCTTCACCAAGCTCGACCCAGTACCGCCCCCGTCCCTCACCCAGCCCCTCTCCGCCCCAGTATCCCCCTCCTCCCTCACCCTCACCACCTCCCGAGACGGCACCACCGCTGCCATACCCGCATGCTCACCCTTTCCCACCCCCACCAAGCTCGCCCCAGGACCCCCCTCCCCCTCTCAACCCCAGTATCCCCCTCCTCACTCACCCTCACTGCTGTCTCCCGCTCCGCCCGCTTCCTCACCTTCACCAAGCCCATATCCGCCTCCCTCACCAAGCCCCGCATGTGGCCGTCCGATGGGAGGTGTTGCTGGGGCTCAGGAGGGGCCTAATTAAGGTGGCAAACAGACTGGCCCTTAACCCTCTAAACCCGTCTGCTCCAAAACCCTGGACCCTCCTGCTCTGAACACCCTTAGGAGGGGGGGGGGGGGGCATATTAGCAAGGGGGGATAGTTATGAAATTTGAGGATGCCAGAGCTTTTCCCACAGCCGCCCCACAGCGTGCATGCACCCCCCCCTTCCGGACTTGAGTAGGCCAAGGTACGGGGCAGCCACCTGCCTCGGTCCCGGCCCAGGCGGCCGCCACATCTGGCTGTGGGAAGCTCCGGCACCCTCAAGTCTAATAATTCAACCCCCTTACAAATTAGCCCCGCCTCCCACCCGCCTCCTCCTAACCCTTCAACCCTGAAAAAACTCAACCCCAACACATTTTACCCAACTACAGGTGCTCGCCGACATGTTCGACGCGGCGCCGCCGGGCGGCCCGGCCGCGGCGGGGCCCAGCGGCACGGCGACGGGCGCGAGCGGCAGCGGCGGCGGTGGCGGCGCGGGCCCGAGCGGGGCGCACGCGCACGCGCCCCCCGCCGGCCGCGGAGGCGGCGGCGGCGGCGGCAGCAACGCGCGCGCGGTGCACTTTGCGGAGGACGCGCCCGTGAACGCCGCGCTGCAGCTGCGCGCGGCGCGGCGCGCGGCCGACGCGGAGAAGGCCGCGTCCAAGTACACGCGCGCGCTCGAGGAGGAGGCGGCGCGGCGCCAGGGCGACGGCGGCGACGGGGGGGGGGGGGGGGGGGGGGGGGGGCGGAAAGAGCAAGGCCGGCGGCAGCGGCAAGGGCGCGGCCGTCGGCGCCGGCGGTGGCGGCGGGATCGGCGCCGGCGCGCCGCCAGCGGCGGCGAGCGGCGCGCTCGGCGGGCTCGGCGGGGGCGGCGGGCTGGGCGGGCTGGGCGGCGGCTTTCTCGGCGCGCTCACGTCTAAGTCAGGCAGGGGCGGTGAGAAGGCGGGCGGGGGGCCGCGCGCGGCGGGGGGCGCGGCGCGCGCGCGGCCCGCTGGCGGCGGCAAGGACGCGCAGTAGCGCAGGGAGGGGGGGGGGAGATGCGTAGTAGAGCAGAGAGCGAGAGGGGTGGGGAGGGGGGGGGGGGGGCGGTTGAGTGGTCCTGGGCGAGCAGGGGTCGTGCAAGTGTGCGCTCCGTGCGTGCGCGGCGTGCACCGAGCGTGTGCTCGCAGGAATGCTGGCCTGCCCACGTGGCTGGCGTGTGGAGATGCTGCGTAGACGCGCACGTGGGGGGGGGGCCGTGCGTGGTGGTCTAGTCCCCTTAAGTCTTGCGGTTGTGTTAAGGCGCATGCGTCGAGTCTTACGACACCTCTCGTCAGGCCTTCAGTAGAGCCACATGCGCCCAGCCTCACCACACTTATCGCCAGCCCTCACATGCGGGCCACTACCAGCAGCAGCGGTAGAAGAGCGGCGGTGGGGCGATTAGCAATCCCGAGTGCGGCGGAACCAACGCCCCTGACGCAGCAGCAAGTGCTCTAGGGGCAGCACCGCCAACATCTGCACTGCAGGCACGCCTTGCGTCAGTGCAGAGAGAGTTCATGGCACTGTTGTTGTTGAAAACTACAGGGCTTCCCAGGGCTGGGAAGGTCCGCTATCTCCCCTTAACGGATAAAACTGAACGGCTTATCGTACCCCATAGCAGCCAGCGATTAGGTGGTGTCGTCACCACGTCGCGTCTGTCGCGGATGGATGCAGTGGATGAATTCCCCCTGGTGAGTGATAACTCCCAAAGATCAAGCCGAGAGATGGCACACATTGGGCGGCATTGCCGCACACGGGGCTGCCTACACGCGGTAGCATCCTGCGGCGCCTTTTGTTGCCAGCTGCAGGGGGGCACACTGGGGCGCAGAGGACGGGGACGCAGAGTCCACCGGTCGGCGTCGCTGGTACTGGTGCTGCCACTTGTGCTGCCACTGGCCAGGCCATGGCGCGCCGCCACTGGCGCTGCTATTCGCTGCACCGTTAACTGACCGCGAGGAATCCAATAACGCGTTCCGAGTTTACTGGTGTGACCAAACGGCACCGCTCCTCCTTACAGGAGGACCCAAAGGCGATCCAAAGGCTTGAAAAGCTCGGAAAGACACAAAGCGTAATGCGTGAACGCGGACTGATGAAGACACTCTCGATTTTCCAAAACAGTCAGGAAAAAGTAAACAAAACCAGTATGAGGACTCGCCCCTATATAACACAGCTTGCTCAGGGTTCTGCCCCGGGAGGGGCTAATTTTACATACATCCCTTCTAATCTTCTAGCAGTTCATGCCTGTGCCGCTCTGCACAGACATGAAGTGAGTACGCCTCTCTAGGGAAAGTGTGGGGTTCCCACCAGTTGGGCTTGCCCCGGGTGGTGGGCAGACAGTCTAGTGCGAGCTCCCCCAGCTAAGATGGCAGTGCAGAGCGGTTGCTGTTCGTCTTGCTGGGTCTGTTGGGTTCATCCGACTCCACACTATCCCGATCCATCAAACGAACGCCGACATCACTGATATCCTTGGCGAACCTCCACGCCCGGAATCTCGCCCTCTCCGACATGCACAACGCCCTGAAGCTGGCCCTCTGTGCCCTTCTCCTGTGCGCAACTGCGAAAGGGGAGGAGACTGCCCCTGCCCCTGCCGAGCCTTCTCCAGAGTGCCTAAACCTTGGAGGGGCAGTGCAGGTGATCGTGCGTCTAGATATGGCGAGGATGGCGCAATCCTGATCGTCGTGATGCGCATGCCACCATCCGTTCGACTACCCATCCTCTGGAAGCCGCGCTCGCCCACCGCCCCCACTCTCAATCTTGCTGCCCACCAGTGGTCATGGTGCTCAAGAGAATGCTTTGAAGAAGCATGCCGGAGTATGCACTCACACTCCCGGTCCGCAGAGCGCGTGCGGTGACGACGTGAAGACGGCGACTACCTTCTTCAACGGCACCACCTCGCCGCCGGAGAACAAGGTGCAGGCCTTCATCCGCAACGCTTCGATCTCTGACAGGTGTGCTGCGTGTGCGCGTGCTGCATGTGGGGACTTGAAGCCGGCCACTGGACATGCCCTTACGACTCCCCCGCTGCGGCGCTGTGTCTGTTTGTGCTGCCGCGCAGCTGCTGCGCCGCCTCCAAGGAACTCAACGCTGCGCGCTGTAACTATGAGGCACCGGTGCAGGAGCTGGTAGGTTCTGTGGGCAGTTTTTTTTGGGGGGGCCTTGTAGCCAGCCTGGTGGTGAGCCTAGTGGTGAGCCTGCAGGCTCAGCTGGTGCACACGGCGAAGCAGGTCGCACAGACCTACTTGCGCAGTCCCCGCGGGTGCAACCCGTGGTTTGAACCTTAAATATCTCAACCCTTCACATGCCCTTCACCCCTAGACCCGCAACCCCTGAACCCTAAACACTGAACCCCAAACCTGAACCCAAAACCTGAACCCTAAGCCCCCCCCTTTTGTTTCCAGGCTGCGGCGCTCATCGGCGCCGACGTCGCCACGTACGACAGGTTTGCTTCTGCCGTCGCACAGATCTGTGGATTCGTGAAGATCTGCTGAGATCAGAGGGAGAAGAGGGGGGGATGGGGTGGCGGTCGGGAATCGCAAGCCGCGCATCCACGTCCGCTGTGCGGGCGGCCACGATGATGGCAGGTGGCAGCTGTGAGCCTCTGTCTGGATGGAGCATTGCGTGCCACGTTGCTCAAGCTCCCGAGTCATCCCCTGACCCGTTGGTGTGGTTGCAGTCACTCTCCATTGTTACAAGAGGGTGTAATGATTGACACGAATGGGTGACATGCTTATTGTGGGGATGACGCAGCTTGCGGGCAGCGCGCCTCCCCACATTGTCACTCGTTCTGGTGCATAGGACGGTGACAGAGTCAAACAGGTCTGCATCGCAGCCCTCGCCCCCCCACACGCACGCAATGATGGTGCCGTCGGACGAGGTGCACACGCCCGGGATCAGACCGCCAATGCTAGGACAGCTGCTGGTCTGCACGTCCTGAACGCACGCCAGGGGGGTCTTTGGAGTAGGGCAGTTCAGCTCGGTGGCGTCTAGCACGTCGGAAGGCGGACAGGCGGTGACGTTGTATGCGCAAATGCTCGCACCATCGGTAGGAGCACTAGTCGGGCACACGAGGGCCCAGTGCCGGGGCAGGTGGTGGCGTCCTTGGGCAGCAGACAGATGCACGGCCTGATCTGCAACACAGCTGCAGTTGCAGGTCGAGCAGGCAGGACGAGTCGTGGCGGTGGGCGCGTGGCAGTCGCAAGCGCAGGTGCAGGTGCAGGACGAGCAGGCAGGGCGAGGCAGGGCGACGTGGGAGCGTGAAAGTCGCAGGCGCTGTAACGGGGCACCCAGCTGCTAGGGTGTGGCCGTTATTTTAGGATAGCATCAGGCAGGTGTGGGGGGCAGGTAGTAAGGATAGTGGCGCCACTCACGTCACAGGCGCAGGCGTAGGCGTCAGTCGTAGAGCCGCTCCTCTCTGGCGCCGTGCCGCGGGGCATTGACCGACCGCTTTCAGTGTACGAATATCACAGCAGCACTTGTGCCGAGGCGGGGACCGAGACGGATTTTTGTCAGGGATCAACGTAAGCGCTACTTGTGTGTCGACGTCGCTGCCCCGTGCCTGACCACCGCGAGGAGCAGTCAACAGGGGCCTTGCTCTGTCCATCAGACCACAATGTGGCATTTCTCTGTCCATGGTATGTGTGTGTGTTGGCCTTAACCGTGGCATGACCCCATTTGCTCCATCAATCTCGCCTTACTTGTGCTGGTCAGCCTGGGGCCAGACCAGCCAGTTGTTATATGCCCCCCCAAAGCTTCCACGTGGTGCAGGCACTGTTCCCGCCCGTCCAGTTGCAGCTTGCAGGCCAGGGCAGCAAGGGAGAGCGCCTTGTGGTCAACACATGCTCCTATGGTACTCCCTCGACAACACCACCACCGCAGGCGGTCTCGCCATCCCAGGCTCTGTGAGGTTCCCATGCACATTCCCTGTCGAATCGATTGAAATTGTGTGGTCATCCTCCCGAGGTTTGATCTGATGAAAGGTGCGGGGGGGGGGTGTTGAGAGGTTTGGATCCTACACTTTCCCATCCGATGGATGGACCATCACTAAAGCGCCCCCCGAACTCCGCATTTTCTTGCTCTTCCCTCCTCCGTGCTCATTGACCCCGACATGGCAAACAACGCCCTGATGAAGCTGGCGATCTGCGCTCTCCTGATATGTTGCGTTCTCCTCGGTATTGCGAAGGCGGAGGAGACTGCCCAGCCGTCGGAGGAGTGCATCACCCTGGGGCAGGCAGTGCAGGTGATGCGTCTCGAGAGCAGATGGCGCGATCCCGACAATGATGCCTCGCAGGAACCGTCGAACCCGGCCACGTACCACTCGCCTCCACCAACAGCATTGCCTGCACTCACTCTCTAGAGATGGCAAGTATGGCGCAATCGTTATGATGCACCATCCGTTCGACTACCGCACCGTCCTCTGCAGCCTGAAAGCCGCGCTCACCACCGCCTCACTCTCAATCTCGCTGCCCACTAATGGTCATGGTGCTCAAGAATATGCTTCGAAGAAGTATGCTGTGAAGAAGCTTGCCTGGGCATGAACTCTCGGTGCGCAGGGTGCGTGCGATTCAGACCTCGAGAAGGCGTCCGACTTCTTCG
Organism: Chlamydomonas sp. UWO 241; assembly: GCA_016618255.1. Taxonomy (NCBI): domain Eukaryota; kingdom Viridiplantae; phylum Chlorophyta; class Chlorophyceae; order Chlamydomonadales; family Chlamydomonadaceae; genus Chlamydomonas; species Chlamydomonas priscui. The sequence goes on from VFSX01000603.1 coordinate 48,461, forward strand.
GCGGCTCCACCTCGCCGCCTGATGACAAGGTGCAGGCCTACATCCGCGACACTTCAGTCTCTGACAGGTGGGATGCGCGCGTGCGTGCGTGGGTGCATGTGGGGAAGGTAGCCAACATGCGCGCACGCACCCTTACGACTCCCCGGTGCTGTTCTGTGTCTGATTGTGTGTGTGTGTGCTGCGCGCAGCTGTTGCACCGCCTCCAAGGCTTTCAACGATGCCGGATGCAACTCTGAGCCGCCGGTGCAGGAGATTGGGGCGGCCTTCATCGGCACCGATGTGTCCACGTACAACAGGGTTGCCTCTGCCCTCGCACAGATCTGCGGGTTTTGAACATATCTGCTGAGAGCAGGGAGAGGGAGGACCGCACGCCACGCTTCCGTGCCTGTGGTGCGGGCGGCCATGATGATTGCAGTTGGCGCCTGTTAGCCTCTGTCTGGATGGAGCATTGCGTGCCACATTGCTTGACCTCCGGAGTCAGCCACTGACCTGTTGGTGTGGTTTGCACTCTCCATCACCATTACAAGAGGGGTGTAATGATTGATACCAGTGGGTATCGCGCTTATTGTGGGGATGCAGGGGCAAGGGGAGTTGTGACAGATGTTGAAAAGATGCCCCCTGGTGAATGACTGACGCAAAATCCAGGCGCGCTCATTTTACTATGATGGTGCATTGGGCGCGCATGTTTTATCTATGGTGATACATTGGGCGCCAAGGGGCCGCATTCGGGGCTGCTGCACGCGGTACTTAGACAGCATCTTGCGGGCAGCGTGCCTCCTAACATGGCCGCTCACACTGGGGCAGAGGACGGTGACAGAGTCGATCAGGTCGGCGTCGCAGCCCTCGGCCCCCCCACACGCACACAAAGGCGGTGCCGTCGGACGAGGTGAACACGTCTGGGGACAGGCCGCCAATGGTGGGACAGCTGCTGGTCTGCACATCGTCAATGCTCACCAGGGGGGTCACCAGAGTAGGGCAATCGAGCTCGGTGGCGTCTAGCACGTCGGAAGTCGGACACGCGGTGACGTTGAACGTGCAGACGCTCGCGCCATCGGTCGTCGGGCACACGAGGGCGCAAGTGCCGGGGCAGATGGCGGCGTCATTGGGCAGCAGGCAGAGACGCGGCCTATTCCTGGGGCACAGCTTCTCGGCGGCGTCGAGGGTGGCGGGGTCGGGCACAGGGAGGCGCTCGTGAAGACGCATGCGCTGGCGCCAGCAGAGCTGGGGCAGGTGAGCGAGGCGTTGCCGGGGTAGGTGGTCACATCCTCGGGCAGCAGGCGGTAGGGCGGGCGGTCTGGCTTCTCAGGGCACGGCACATCGGTGCTGTTGAGGATGGTGGCGTTGGGGCACGTGGTTGCACCACAAACGCACACCTTGGTTCCGTCAGGCCTGTCGCACGTGATGGCAGAGGTGTGGCACACCGCGTCGGCGCCAGGCAGGCACATGCGCAGCGGCCTGGGGCACAGCTTGTCGGCGGCGTCGAGGGTGGCGGGGTCGGAGCCGCTGGTGAAGATGCACACGCTGGCACCGGCAGAGCTCACACCGGCAGAGTTGGGGCAGGTGAGCGAGGCGTTAACGGAGCAGCTGGTGACATCCTCGGGCAGCAGGCAGTAGGGCGGTCGGTCTGGCTTCTCAGGGCACGGCGCGTTGATGCCGTCGAGGATGGTGGCGTTGGGCCACGTGTTTGCACCACTGACGCACACCTTGATTCCGTCCAGGCTAGTGGCACGCGATGGCAGTGGTGCGACACACCGCGTTGGCGCCGGGCAGGCACATGCGAAGCCCAGCGGGCTGCGGGGTGGCTCTGCTGCTGGTGTCACCGGGCCTCTGAGCCTGTGGGTGGCAGCAATGCAAGCAGGAAGGGTCAGTCAGCTGCAGTCAGCTGTATTCAGCTGCAGTGCTGAGGTGTGCCTGCTGAGGCGTGCCTCCGGGAGTTACATGCCCCCCGTCTACAGGGGAAGGGAGAGAGGGGGGATGGCAGCGCAGCAGGCAAGCCCCAGGCTCACCAGCACTCTGCCACGCTGGTTGTGAAGCGGGGAGGCATCGGAATACGAGAGCTGGTTTGGTGCTGTTGTGCGATTGCTGCCGAGCACAAACAAAGACCCCCGCTGCACTCAAGGCAAGTACATTGATAGGACACGGCAATGCTGTGGTGTCGCGATGCAGTGGAGGGAGGGAGGAAGAGGAGGCTGGGCAAGAAATCCAACAGGCAACCAATTCGAAAGCAACTGTTGTTGCAACAACACAACAACCTGGCGCAAAGAAGATTCAACAGGCCTGCTGTGAGGAGTGAGGAGAGGGAGGGAGGGATAGCGGACTGGCGGGGTGCAGCGCGTGGCAGGGAGAGCGAGGGCGGCAGGGAGCCGCCGCAGTGCAGCACGCTACGCAAGGGACGAGGCGGTGGTGACATGGGGGAGGGCCAATGCCATCAAGGTCGCGAGGTGAGTTTATTGTTCGGTCATTTGCTCACTGTGCAGTGTGCTGGTTCACGACTGTGCACTTCAGCCCATCTGTCGCGCCCCCCGACCAACGGGCAAAGAATGCACTCCTCTCTCGCTCTTGAGAGTGGCTGGCTCGCCGGCTGTGATCCTGTTGCCACTCCTGTTTTGCTCTTGCAGCAAAACAAACCGTTACAGCAAAAGCAACCCGCAGCAACAAACGCAACACACGGAGGGAGGGATGGGAGCCAGGCGTCGAGTCGTGCGTCCGTCAGTACTCGTAGCACTCAATGAGCTCGCAGCCAATGATGCTCCACCCCACCGCGTCGCGAATGCGGATGACACGCTCCTTCTGCGCGCCAAAGTCGCTGACGACCTGCATGTTTGTGTGTGTGTGTGCGTGTGTGTGTGTGTGAGTGTGTGCGTGTGTGTGTGTGTGTGTGTGTGCGACACACGCGGGCATGGGAGTCGATTCGCATGGGCGGGGCGGTACACACGATGCACAGCTCCTCAACGACCCCCCCCCCGCTGGAATGGGTAGAGGTATCGCACGTCCCCCCCGATCGAACGATACGTCACCAGCGCGCCCCTGCGGTCGCCCTCCCAGTTTCGCCTCATCCGACCCCAGCCAGCCAGCCAGCCACACACACACACCTGCTGGAAGGGGTAGAGGTACCGCACGTTGCCGCCGATGCTGCGGTAGGTGACCAGCGCGCCCTCGCGGTCGCCCTCCCAGTTTCGCCCCGTCACGCCCTCGGGCTTGATCAGGAACTCGACCACGTCGGGCTTTGGGCCCCACTTGGTGTTGAACCTGCGATGTGTGTGTGTGTGTGTGTGTGAGAGAGAGCGAGAGAGGGGCTTGATCAGGAACTCAACCACGTCGGGCTTGGGGCCCCACTTGGTGTTGAACATGCAGTGTGTGTGTGTGTGTGTACGCGTGTCCATGCAACACACGATGTCACGGTGTGCATGTGTGAGTGTGCATGCGTGTGTGCAAGCCCCGTTGGCTCCCCTTCTGCCCCGTCGTTGGCTCCCCTTCCGTTTGCATTTCCGTCCCTCCGCATCACTCCGCGCCCCTCCGTGTCCCCCTCTCTCCCCCTCCAAGCCCCCCCCCCAAGCTCCCCAAACCCCGACTGACGCATGCAACAAGGAAACTGATGCATGCGTGTGTGCGTGTGCGCGCGCGTGCGCCACCCACCCAAAACTGATGTACTCCCCCTCCAACACACTCCGCGACGCGATCAGCGCCACGCCATCTTCGTCAAAACCACCGAGCACGGCGTTCTTGAGCACGCGGACGGCTTCCTGTGTGTGTGTGTGTGTGAATGTGGGGGAGGGGGGACTTCACTTACAGTCCGTCGGACGCCTATTTATGTCGATGTATTAGTTAGACAGAACACACACAAACACACACATGTGCGAGGACACACACGCGCGCACACAGACACACACCTGGACGTCCGTCTCTGTCGCCCTCCATGCCGGCCCGTAGCTCCCATCAGTAGATGCGGTCGAGATGCAGTTTGGGTTGATGTTGCCGGGGCAGGAGCCGATCGTGCTGCGTGGTGCATCGGTGCATCAGTGTGGGTGGTTTGTTGCGGTGGGGGCTTCCACCTCTTTCTTCTTGGCAGGTCTTCATCAGGACTGCGCTCATAATCATCCTGCTGCAGGAGCTTTGGAGCGAATGTTGGTTGTGCCGGCCGGAAGTGGATTGCAAACTCATAATCCGCAGCGTCAGTGGTCGGGGCCTCTTGGGCGGCTTGCGTCGATACGACTTTGCGTGCGTGTGGTGTGGGGGTGCGCGTGTGCGTGCGTGCGCGTGTGTACGTGTGTGTGCGTCGCCGCACCCACCCGCGCGCCGTGACGCCGTACTCGACCTGGGCGTTGTACGGCGAGTCGGCCGGTGACGCGGCAGGTGCGGCGGGGGCGAGCGCGAGCGCGATCGAGACTATTCCTGCTACGAGAGGCGCTGCAGCAGAGCTCCAGGCCGCAGGCCCGGCGTGCCGTTGCCTCGAAGAGGAGGAGGCGTGCATGGTGATGCACGCACGTGCATGCCACCTGTGCATTGCCGCCAGTGGAGCGCCCAGCGTGCCCAGCGTGCCACGGCTGCTGGGCACTCGTCCTCCATGCGCCGCGTGCATGCAGCTCTCCATGCGCCCCGCCATGCTAATGGTCCTCTGATGGGCGTTTGATGTGCGTGGGGCGTCGTCAATCAGAGTATGGAAAGCTGTCTGGAAGGGCGTTTGGCTAGAAGGGAGGGCATGGGGAGGGGATCAGGGGGGGTCGCCAAAACGCAGGTGTGGGTGCTTTCAAATCGCGGAGCAGCAGCTGATGCAGCACAGCGCTTGGCGATTGGGAGCTGCATATCGGGAGCAATCCGATTACACCTCCCTGAAAGCCCTCGCTACTCGGTGGTCGAGTGACACCTGACTGGAAAGCGCCATGGCGAGCAATGGCGCCGCCGAGGCGGTCACGGACGCCCAGCCTGTGGGGTTTGCGGTGGGCGCTGGCGTGCGTGCGTGCGTGCGTGTGTGCATGCTCCAGCAGGCATGCAAGTGTGCATGCCTGCTGAGCTGCACAATGCTCCCTCCCCTCCCAGGACGGCTCCGCGTTCGCGTCCGATGCTAGCGGCCCCAAGGAGAGCCGGCGCAACTCCCTGGCCGCGCTTAAGGACATCGTGAGCGGGCGCAAGGTGGGTGTGTCAGAGGCTTGACCCTACCCTTTTGCCCTGCGTATGGCTCGGCCTTCCCCCGGTTGACCCGGGAACTCTCACATCGCGTGTCCTGGGGAAGGGGGAGGGAGATGGGGCATGCAGCACACAGCAATCAGAGCCCCTCTGCGCAGCAGCTGTCTTGCATGGCGTTCGTGTCGCCCCTCCCCATGCCTCCCTCCCTACCCCCATGTGCGCACGCAGGACTGGTGGGAGAAGAAGGCGTCCAAGACGGGTGGGTTGCACCTAGGGCGTGGCTGGTACATGCGTCCCTCCCTCGCTCCCTGCTGCTCCGGGACGTCACGCCGCGTGTGCTGGGAGGGGTGGCATCCTGCGAGTGCAACGATCCAGACCCCGCCCTGCACAACCAGCCGTCCTGCATGGCGCTTGCGCCTCCCCTGCTCATGCCTCCTGCCCTGCCCTGTCCCATGTGCGCACACGCAGGCGCCGGCAGTGCACGCAGCTCTGTGGCACTGCCCAACGCCGCCGGCGTGGCGCGCAAGTCGGGCGGCCTGCTGTTCAGCCTGCCAAGCGCTGACGAGGGCGGCTCCAGCGGTGGCGGCGCCGACGTCGAGCAGGCGAGCTTGGACCAGGCGCCTGCCTTCGCCGTGTCCCAGTCCATGCCGGTCTTCCGGCCCAGCGCGCTCGCCATCCCCGAGCACGCCAGCGCAGCAGCAGCCGCGCCCCCGATGCCCGAGCGCTCGCCAAGCATCGGCAGCGCCAAGGGCAAGGGCATCAAGCGCCTCATCTCCAAGCTCACCAAGCGCGGCAGCATGACGCCCACGTCGGCCGGCGCATCGCCCGCTGCCGGCCTGCCCCCCCGTCACTCAACCGACGCGGCGTCACCCGTGCCACAGCCCTTCGGCCTGCTGGCGTCGCCGGAGCCGGCGATCAGCCCAAATGTGGCGGTGGCTGACGACGACAACGCCTCACAGCAGAGCGAGGTGCAGGCGCAGGTGCTGGCGTTTGACCTCTCGGCGGCAGACGCGGTGGAGGCCGAGAAGGCAGCCGCCGCTGCCACAGCCGCAGCGGCCGATGCAGCGGAGGCGCAGGCCGCTGCCTTGAGGGCGACTGCCGAGGCTGCCGCGTCCGAGAAGGCAGCTGCTGACCTGGCTGCTGCCGCTGCAGCCGCTGCTGCCGAGTCTGAGCGCCTGTCAGCGGAGCAGGCAGCGGCAGAGGCCGCCGCCGTTGAGGCTGCTGGCCTGGCCGAGGCCGCTGCTGCCAAGGTGGCAGCCGCCGAGACTGAGGCTGAGCGCGTGGCGGCCGAGGCGCAGGCCGCAGCCGAGAAGGCGGCTGCTGAGGCCGCTGCGTCCGAGCAGGCGGCCGCTGCTCTGGCTGAGGCAGAGGTTGCTGCTGCTGCCGAGCCTGCGCGTGTGGCGGCGAAACAGGCAGCGGCAGAGAGCGCTGCTGCAGAGGCCGCTGCTCTGGCCGAGGCAGAGGTTGCCGCGGCTGCCGAGTGCGAGCGCGTGGCGGCGGAGCAAGCGGCGGCAGAGAGCGCTGCTGCGGAGGCTGGTGCCCTGGCTGCTACAGCTGCCGATTCTGACCGCGTGGCGGCGGAGCAGGCGGCGGCAGAGAGCGCTGCTGCGGAGGCCGCTGCTCTGGCTGAGGCCGCTGCTGCTGCAGCAGTTGCCGATTCTGACCGCGTGGCGGCAGAGCAGGCGGCGGCAGAGAGCGCTGCTGCGGAGGCTGGTGCCCTGGCCGAGGCCGCTGCTGCTGCAGCAACTACCGAGTCTGACCGCGTGGCGGCGGAGCAGGCAGCGGCAGAGAGCGCTGCTGCTGAGGCTGTTGCCCTGGCTGCCGCAGCAGCCGAGTCTGAGCGCGGGGTGGCAGAGCAGGCGGCAGCAGAGAGCGCCGCTGCGGAGGCTGGTGCCCTGGCAGAGGCAGAGGCTGTCGCTGCTGCCGCTGCTGCTGCAGAGACTGAGCGCGTGGTGGCCGAGCAGGCTGCTGCTGTGGCGGCCGCTGCCGCCGCTGCTGCGGAGGTCGAGCGACTCGCAGCAGAGACGGCCGCCGCGGACGCTGCTGCTGCCGCGTCCGAGGCCGAGGCAGCCACGGCTGCGATGGCGGTACGCGAAGCGCAGGCAGCGGCGGCTGTGGCTCTGACATCTAGCGGCGCCAGCCAGGAGCAGCAGCAGCCAGAGGAGGCGTGGCCGTCGCCGTCCCCGATGTCGATGTCCCCGATGATGGTCGACGACTGCCCAGCGACGGTCGACGTGACCCAGGCCGCTGGCGACGGCTACAGCCCACTCGCCGCGGCGTACGGCGACGGCGGCGGGTATCAGTACCAGGGTCAGGAGGGCCACCGCGGCTGCCTGTCGCCGGTGCGCGCGCTCGACATGACGGCCGAGGCGGCCGACCCTGCCGCCGACGCCGCGGCTGGCGTGGAGGCGGTGGCGTACCAGTACCACGGCGGCGGTGATGCAGACATGATGGATGTCGAGGAGGAGGAGGAGGCACCGCCGCCGCCGCCGCCACTGGCCGGCGCGTCTCAGCCTCAGCCCCAGCCCCAGGAGGCCGCGGTGTCGCCTGCTGCCGACGCGCAGGCGCCGCCTGGCCCCGAGCCCACGGCGCCTGCTGCAGCGGGCGACGCCGCGCTGAGCAAACCTGCCGAGGAGGTTCCCGCGCCTGTGGACAACACCGCCGCCTGGGCTGCGATTGCTGACCAGGGGGCCGACACGCCCGTCAACGTGGCGGCAGTGGCAGCGGCAGCAGAGGTTGCAGCCGCGGCTGCTGCCGCGCTGCCGCCTGCCGCCACTCCCACTGCCGCCGTGGCGATGGACGTGGACATGGACATGGAGGACGCGGCCACGGTGCCACCTCCGCCTCCGCCACTAGCAGACGACGCGCAGTCGGCGCCACTGCCACCCCCATCAGAGGAGGCACCCATGGCGGCCGCGGCCCCCGAGGACACGGTGGCGCCGCCCGCGCCCCTCGCTGCTGACGCTGCCACCGCCGCCGCGCCACCTAGCGCCTGGCAGCCTGGCGCCGAGGGCGGCGGTGATGACGGCGGCGGCGCCGACACGGCGTCGCTCGCAGCGCTCGAGGCGTGGATGAACGGCGACGGCCAGCAGAGCGTGTCACAGAGCATGGACGCGCCGTTCTGCTTCGGCGGCAGCGGCGGTGGCGCCGCGCTGTCTGCGTCCGACCTCCCGGCGGACATGCAGGTGCAGGCGGGGTTGGAGGAGCAGGCGGCGCTGTGGGAGCAGCAGCAGCAGCTGCAGCAGCACCAGCTGCCGGGCAGCCCCGCGCTCTTCGCGCCCACGCGCGCCGCCGCTGAGCCGCGCCGCGCGCCGCTGAGCACAGGCCTGCTTGACCTCAACGCGAGCATCGACCTCAACAGCGGCTTCAGCTTCGAGCAGGCGCTCAGCGGCGAGGTGCGTGCGTGCACGCAGAGCAACAGTGACCGAGGGGGGTCGGTCTGTGTGTGCCGAATGCCGCCTCCCCTCCCCTCCCCTCCCCTGCCCTGCCCTCCCCGCCCCGCCCTGCCCCTCCCTCCCTCCCTCCCTCCCTCATGCTAACTCGCACACGCACCCCCCCACACACACAAGTCACACACGCACACACACACACGCAGGTGCCTCCGCTCGAGTCAACGCCGTCGCCGGTGTCCCGTGACAAGGCTTCCCGCCCCATGGACTTGCGCGACTCCATCCCGCTGTTCACCGACCGCCAGTCGTTTGCCGTGGACGGTTCCGTCGCGCTCGAGCGCCTCAGCCTCGACGACATTGCGCCGTTCGCAAAACGCAAGGTGGGGAGCGTGTGTGTGTGTGTGTGTGTGTGTGTGTGTGTGGCCCTATGTCAGGACCCAGCTCCAGCGCCACAGCCTCGACGACAATGCGCCGTTCGCAAAGCGAAAGGTGAGGAGCGTGTGTGTGTGTGTGTGCATGTGTGTGAGTGTGTGTGTGGCCCTATGTCAGGACCCAGCTCGAGCGCCTCAGCCTCGACGACATCGCGCCGTTCGCAAAGCGCAAGGTGGGGAGCATGTGCTCTGTCGATTTTACAGTCCTGTCGGACGCCTTTGATAGCGTATTAGACTTGTGCTTGCGTAATCAATCCTTGAGGCATGCAGATAGCACCCGTGCTAGTCCAATGAGTGTGTTTGTGTGTGCGTGCGGGTCGGTGGGGTTGATGAAGGGAGGCGGAAGCACAGGAGGCCAGTCACAAGAATGGGAAGGGGCAGGAGACCTGCAGCGATGGAGGGGGGGGAAGGGTTACACACATACGTACACACACAAACACTCACACGCGCGTGTGCAGCGCATGCTCTTGCGCACGTGCATCACACACACACAAACACACGCACACGCACGCACATGTCCTCGCGCAGGTGCAGCAGGCGCCCGCGCTCGACACGCTCGTCGAGGTCACCGAGGCCCTGTCGTCCGCCACACCCCCGCCGTCGGCGCGCGCCCCAGGAGTGTACGGCCACGGCCCCCACGCGGGCTTTGCCGCGCACCCGCCGCACACACCGCTCCCGATGGACATGTCGCCGATGGCAGCGACGCCGGCGGCCAAGGCCGCAATCACGGTAGCGGCGGCCGCCGCAACGCTGCGCTCCCACGCGGCCGCGCCCAAGACGGCGGGCCGCGGCGCGCCGCCCTCGTCGCTCAAGGGCCCCCCCGCGGCGACGCCGGCGAGCGCGGTGCGTGGCGGCGCGCGGCGCGCGACCAGCGAGCGCGACGACGCGCCGCTGTCGTCGCTCAAGGCCAGCGGCGCCGCCGGGGCGCCGCCGTCGCACTCGCAGTCGGCCTCGGCGAACCTGCGCGGCCCGGCGGCCCCGCGCGGCGGCCCCGGGAGCGTGCGCAAGCTCGCGCCGCCCACCGGCGGCGGCGGCGTCACGCCCAACGTCAACCTGCGCGGCAAGGGGCACTACGGCGCCGTCACCGGCACGCCTTCGCCCGCCGCTACTGCTCCTGCGCCCGCGGGCAGCCCGCCGGCCCAGGCTCAGGGTTACCACTCCCCGGCGGCCGCGATGCTCGCGCACGCCGCCGCAGCGACGCCCGCGCCCGCCGCACCCGCCGCGGCGCAGCATCAGCAGCCCATCAGCCTCGAGCCCGCGTCGTGGGCGACCCCGCTCGCGCGCATGGCGGCGATGCCGGTCGGCGCGGCCGCGCAGCTGCCGCTCATGGACTCGTCGCCGTTTGGGCTCGAGGTGGGTCACACTTGGTCACAGGCAGGGTCACACTTGGGCCACAGGCAGGTGAGTATTTTTCTCCCTTTCTCCCTCTCAATCTCAATCGGGGGCCCGACGGGTCACAAACTTGCGGGTGAGCCAACAGGCTGGCTGTGCCGCCCTGCCTGCAGGGCGGCAATATCATGGGCGACATCAGCTCTCTCTCTCTCCTCCCTTCTTTCTTCTCTCTTCTTTCTCTCTCTCTCAATCTCAACCCAGGGCCTGCTGGGGTGCAAACGTGCGGATCGGCTGTGCTATCCTGCCTGCAGGACTGGCCCGACAACAGCATGGGCGACATCAGAAAGCTCTTCCTTTCTCTCTCTTCTCTCTCTGTCTCTCTCTTCCTCTTTTCTCTCTTGATCAGAACCCATTTCACAGACGTGCGGGTTGTCCAACGGGTTCACTGTGCCACCCTGCCTGCAGGACTGGCCCGACAACGGCATGGGCGACATCAGCGAGGAGGCGCGCAAGCTGTTCTCGTCGCTCGCGGACGACGGACGCGCCGCGTCGCTGGGCATGGGGATCCAGGTGTGTGCGGGGGGGGGGGGGGGGGGCTGCACTGGGGGCGTCGTAAGAGGGGGGCGATCAAGCTTCTCTCGTCACTCAAGGACGACGTGCGAGCCGCATCACTGGGCATGGGGATCCAGGTGTGGATCCTCGGGGGGGGGGGGGGGGGCTGCACTGGGGGACGACGGGCATAAGACTGTAAGAAGGAGGCGCGCAAGCTCTTCTCGTCGCTTGAGGACGACGGGCGCGCCGCGTCGCAGGGCATGGGGATCCAGGTGTGTGTGTGTGTGGGGGGGGGGGCTGCACTGGGGGTGTAGTGAGAAGGGGGCACGCAGGCTCTTCTCGTCAGTCGCGGACGACGTGTGAGCCGCGTCGCAGGGCATGGGGATCCAGGTGTGTGTGTGTGTGGGGGGGGAGGGGCACTGGGGTCGTCGTAGGTAGGATGGGGGCGCTCAAGCTCTTCTCGTCGCTCGCTGGCGTCGGGCGCGCCGCGCCGCAGGGCATGGGGATCCAGCTGCTCCACAGTTATTACGGGTGGGGGGGGGGGGGGGCTGGGGGCGCGCAAGCTCCTCGCGTCGCCTGCAGGTCGGCATGGGCGTGACACTGATGGGCAGCCAGGCGTCGCAGGTCGGGGGGGGCCAGGCGTGTGTCAATGGAGGGGGGGGCTCACAGTTGTAAGGGGGAGGTTGCACCACGGAGATCGGGGCGTGATGAGAAGGGGGCGCGAAGGCTGTTCCCGCCCACCCAATTACAACGCCCTGCCAACCCTCACACCCACCTCGCCCACTGCCCGCCCACCCGCAACCCACTGCCCAGGTGAACCACAGGACGCCGGTCGGGTACTCTGCTGCTGGCGCGCCGGGCGTTGCCGCTGGCCGCTCCGCTCCGATGCCCAGCCCCAACACGGTCCAGGTGCGTGTTTGTGGGCCGGTGGATCCGCTGATTCAACCTGACTGTCAGGAACAGGCAAAGCGCTGTTCCTGGAGTAGCAACGTACTGTCTTACGCATCTCGGATCACCACTCTTCGATGTGGAAAACCCACTCACAGCCCACACTACTCGGCAGTACTATGACTGTCCCTGTCTCTTCTCCACAGCACATCAGTGTGTTCCTCACACCAACTTAACAACCTACCTTTGCCTGGATCCTTCCCACCACTGCCACCACCGCCACCACCTCAAGATCCTGGAGACGCAGCTCGGCACGATGGTTTCGAAGCACACGGACGCTCAGTCAGCCAGTTGGCCCATGCTGGCCAGAATCCCACCACCGCCGCCACCATCCACCCACCACCACCAGATCCTCTCGCTCGTGATGTTGGGGTCGCTGGCTCACCTCAACCGCTGCCCGAATCTCACCCACCAACCACTCACCAGGCCCTCGAGATGCAGCTCGTCATGATGGCGTCAAAGCTCGCAGACGCTCAGTCAGCCAGCTGGCTCATGGCTGGTCAAAATCCCACCATCACCACCACCCACCACCACCCACCACCACCAAATCCATCACCAAATCCTCGAGATGCAGCTTGGCAAAGAAAGTCTCGAAGCTCGCAGACGCTCGGTCAGCCTGCTGCCCCCACAATGCACAGCCCCGACTCCCAATCACCACCATCACCCACCCGCCACCCACCAGGTCCTCGAGATGCAGCTCGGCATGATGGCATCAAAGCTCGTAGACACTGAGTCAGCCAGCCAGCTGGCCACACCCCTATGGTCACCACCACCACCTCGCAGACGCTCGCTCGCCCCTGCCCAAATTCTTCCCACTGCCACCACCACCCACCACCACCAGGTCCTCGAGATGCAGCTCGGCATGATGGTTTCGAAGCTCGCGGAAGCTGAGTCGCGGCAGGCGCGCGTCGACAGGGAGAACGAGGGACTGCGCGACCAGCTCGCGACGGTGCAGTTCCAGTGCGGGATGCCGACAGAGGTGCGCGGCTATGGCACACAAACACACACACACACAGGACGGCCACAGGGCGGCCATGGCAGGATGCACAGCTCGAGCACTCACAGCATGCACATCACGCACGCACTCCAAACACATGACCAGCTCGCGGCTGTGCAGCTCAAGTGCGGGACGCGGACTGAGGGACACACGCTGTGCATGTGCACGTGTACGCTCACACACGTGCACGCTTGCACTACACGCACCCACCGGCACATACACAGGGCGCAGACGCCATGGAATGCCAGACGCGCCGTTATACAGAGGGACAGCACGCGCTTGCACCACGAGCATTCACACACAGATACACCCTCTCTCCCTCTCCACCACACACACACACACACACAGGGGGCTGACGACATGGAGTGCCAGGTACGCCAGTGCGCCGAGGAGCAGCAAACACAAGGACACGCACCGCACACGCACAAAATACACACACACACACACACACACAGGGTGCGGACGACATGGAGCGCCAGGCGCGCCAGTGCGCAGAGGAGCAGCTGGCGCTCGCCACGCAGCGGCTCGCAGCGGCTGACGAGGCGCTCATCGCGAGGTGGGTACAACCGACAACTCAGAGGTTGATGACGGATATTACAGCCTGTGTGACACCAGTGATGATGTATGAGACCTGTGTCGGCGCTAGCGCCCGACACCTCAACTCAGTTCCAGGCTGGAACTGGCTGGCTTCCTGGTAGCTACCATGGTAGGGGTGAGGGTGATCCCCCCACAGGTTACAGCTTACAAGGTAGTTGTTCCAGAGGTTTGCAGATGCGCGGGCTTGGCTCTCTCCTCCAAGAGGAACCCGCCGATCCACCCGACCAGCGGCTGCCCGCAGCGGCTGACGAGGCGCTCATCGCGAGTTGGGTACAACTGACCACTCACAACGTACAGCTTACAAGTTGTCAGTTGGTTGGTTGAGGGGGTTCCAGCTGAGCGGGCTTAGAAGCAGTTAAACGTTGGGTGTGGCGTGCGCACGGGAGACGAGGCTCGCGCACACCACCAAACGCACGCCACCCCACCACACACGCACACCACCAGACGCATTAACATCTCACACCACCCAACGCATAACATCACACGCCACCAAACACACCAAATCGCACGCCTCGGTGGCCCCCCCCTGTAGCCGGCGCTCTGGCGACGAGGCGCGTGAGCTGGCGGCGTCGCTACACATGCACGCCACCCAGTGCATCACATATCACGTCACAACGTACAACATCACACGCTTTTGCTCCCCCCCCCACACATACACACGTTGCATGCGCACGGGAGACGAGGCCCGCGCACACCACCAAACGCACGCCGCCCTACCACACGCGCACACCACCAGACGCATTAACATCTCACACCACCCAACGCATAACATCACACGCCACCAAACACACCAAATCGCACGCCTCGGTGGCCCCCCCCTGTAGCCGGCGCTCTGGCGACGAGGCACGTGAGCTGGCGGCGTCACTCCAGAGGCGACTGGACGAATTAACCGCAGACCACGCGGCCGAGGTGGATCAGCTGCGGGCGCGGCTGAACGACGTGAGTGGTGGCCTGGGGTGGGGGGGAGAAGGAAGGGAGAGAGGAGGGGAGGAGTGAAGAAAGAAGGAAGGGAGAAGAGAGGGGAGAGAGGAGGGAGGGGGAGCAGGTGGGTGGACGATGTGACTGCAGACCACGCGGCTAAGGTGGAGTAGGGCGCGGCTGAACGACGTGAGTGGTGGTCTAGGGTGGGGGGGAGAAGGGAAGGGAGAAAGGAGGGGAGAAGGGAAGGGAGAAGGGAAGGGAGAAGGGAGGGAGAAGGGAAGGGAGAAGGGAAGGGAGAAGGGAAGGGGTAAGGGATAAGGGAAGGGAGAAGGGAAGGGAGAAGGGAGGGAGGGGCAGGCGCACGGGCAAGGTGACTGGAGACCATGCGACCGAGGTGGTGCAGGGCGCGGCTGAGCGACGTGAGTGGTGGTCAAGGGTGGGGGGGAGAAGGGAAGGGAGAAGGGAAGGGAGAAGGGAAGGGAGAAGGGAAGGGAGAAGGGAAGGGAGAAAGGAGGGAGGGGCAGGCGCACGGGCAAGGTGACTGGAGACCATGCGACCGAGGTGGAGCAGGGCGCGGCTGAACGACGTGAGTGGTGGTCTAGAGGGGGGGGGAGAAGGGAAGGGAGAAGGGAAGGGAGAAGGGAAGGGAGAAAGGAGGGAGGGAGGGGCAGGCGCACGGGCAAGGTGACTGGAGATTATGCGACCGAGGTGGAGCAGGGCGCGGCTGAACGACGTGAGTGGTGGTCTAGGGTGGGGGGGAGAAGGGAAGGGAGAAAGGAGGGGAGAAGGGAAGGAAGAAAGGAAGGGAGAAGGGAAGAGAGAAGGGAAGGGAGAAGGGAAGGGAGAAGGGAAGGGAGAAAGGGAGGGAGGGGCAGGCGCACGGGCAAGGTGACTGGAGACCATGCGACCGAGGTGGAGCAGGGCGCGGCTGAACGACGTGGGTGGTGGTCTGGGGGAGGGGGGAGGGGCAGGTGGGTGGTTGTGGGGGGAGGGAGAGAGGGAGGGAGGGGCGGCGGGCAGGCAGGTGCATGAGGATACTGTGCTGGCCACCAGACGAGGGGGAGTGGCGAAGATGTGAGGGAGGGACGGCAGGCGGGTGGATTGAGCCCAGCTTCCCAAGCTGCTGTCCAAGGCACCCTCCCGCTGAACCCATCATGGCAGGCATGCTGTGATCCCTTCCCCCCTCTTACGCGTGAGTAAGTGTGTGCGTGTGTGTGTGTGTGTGTGTGTGCCTGCACCCAGGCCTGCCACGAGCGCGACTGCGCGGCCTCTCACTGCTGCCGCCCAGCCAACGCCCAAGGCCACATCACCATGGCTCCTACAGCGTCTGTGTCACACCACGAGGACGCTACCAAACCCCCTACTGAGCCCATGACCCTCCCCCACCCAAAGGCCTGCCGCGAGCGCGACTGCGCGGCCTCTCAGTCTTGAGTCTGCTGCCACCGAGCCATCGTCCGAGGCACACTCTACCCTAACCCAAACCCCCTACTAGGCCCTCCCCTCCCCTCCTCCCCTCCCTCCCCTCTCCCAAGGCCTGCCCCGAGCGCGACTGCGTGTCCTGCCAGTCCGCTGCCACCCGTCCAAGGCTACAGCCCAACGTCATCATCTGAACAACTTACGCTGTGTAACACCACTAAAACGCTACCTAACCCCCTACCATCCTCCCTCGTCTCCTCCGTCGTCTCCTCCCCCCCGAAGGCCTGGCACGAGCGTGATTGCGCGTCCTCCCAGTCCGAATCCGCCGCCGCCCAGCCATCGTCCAAGGCCACAGCCCAACCTCATCATCATGGCTCCTCCTACTAAGGCGGTGTGACACTACTCGTGCCGTAACCCCCCAAAACGACTGAGCCGTCAACCCTCCCCTCCCCTCCCCTCCCCAAAGGCGTGCCACGAGCGCAACTGCGCGGCCTCCCAGTCCGAGTCTGCCGCCGCCCAGCTGTCGTCCAAGTCGCGCGAGTGCGAAGCGTTCCAGTCGGCTCTGGCGAGCGAGCAGCGCTCGGTGGACGAGCTGCGGCAGGTGTGCCTTGTTTGTCGTGATTTTGTGGGGAAATACGTGGGTGGGTGGGTGCGTGCATAGGTGGGTGAGAGGGTGAGTGAGTGCGTAGGTGGGAGGGTGGGCGCGAGTGCGACGCATTCCAGTCGGCACTGGCATGCAAGCAGCGGTCAGTGGACGAGTTGCGGCAGGTGCGTGTGTCGGGGGGGGGGGCGTCACGCACCCACGGTGCGTGTGTATATGGTGGTGGTGTGCTGAGCAAGCAGCGCTCGGTAGACGAGCTGAGCAAGCAGCGCTCGGTGGACGGGCCGCATGTGGGGCAGGTGTGTGTTTTCCTCTCCCTCTCTAGCTCTCTGCCTCTCTCTCTGTCTCTCTCTCTCTCTGTGTCTGTCTGTCTGTCTCTCTCCTGCCGACCCCATTCCACTCCCCGCCCCCCCGGGTGCATCTTTGCCCGTATATATGGTAATCCCGGTTCACCCCCCCCCCTTCCGACCTCTCCCGACCAACCCAAACACAGACCATGAGGAACCGCGAGGCCGAGAGGTCGTGTGCCTCACGCAGAGCAACCGCAGAGTCAAGCACATCATGATGTGAACCCTGGTTCAACCCCCCCCCCCCCCCCCTCCTTCCTCCCAAACACACAGACCGTGAGGAACCGCGAGGCCGAGGTCGCGGGCCTCACGCAGAGCAACGCGGAGTCGAGCGCAAAGCTGCAGAAGGCGCTGGAGAGCCTCACGACGGCACAGGTGTGTGTGTGTGTGTGTGTGTGTGTGTGTGATGATGAGTGTGAACACAGGTGTGAACACAGGTCGAGCACAAAGTGCAGAAGGCGCTCGAGCCTCACAGGCGTCACAGGTGTGGGTGTGGATGTGGATGGGTGATGACGAGTGTGAACAGATGTGGGTGTGTGTGTGTGGGGGGGGGGAGGGGGCTCGAGAGCCTCACGACGTCTCAGGTGTGGGTGGGTGTGTGTGGTGCGTGTCCGCACTGCTGCCGGCGGTCCATAATCGTTTCAAATGCTCAAAAGTGGAGGAGGGGGGAGGGGGCATCCGGCGTGCGAGTGGTGGCGGGGGTGTTGGATAGGAGGGGGGCACAGGGGGCAGTTGATCGGTGCACGCACGGGTCGCCCTGCGTCGATCCCACACACACCACACGCACACACGCACACACGCGCCACACACACGCAGGTGGGCCAGCGCCGCCAGGCCGCCGAGACCGAGGGCAAGATCTCGACGCTGTCCGCGGCGATGGATCGCATCCGCGGAGAGCGCGAGGGCGTCGCGAGCGAGCTGGCGGCCACGGCGCAGCGCGCCCGGGAGGCTACCGTGACGTCCGAGCGGCTGCAGCGCGAGCTCGACGCAGGCGCTGCCGAGAACAAGGAGCTGCTCACGATCTGCAACCAGCTGCTGTCGCAGGTCGAGCAGCTGCAGCTGCAGGCGAGGCAGGGCGACGCGGCGGCGGGCGCGTCGTAGTGTAGTGCCGCGGGCGGCGGGCGTGGTGATGATGGGATTTTACAGTCTGGCGTATTCGACCGTGATCGGCAAGTAGTGCCCGAGCACCTAGCTTGGATTGGCTGGCTACTGGTAGTAGCCACTCTCCTCTGGCAGTGACCTATCGCTTGCTTTGTACCAGTAGCACAGGGATGGATTGAACAGGAACGTTTAGGTGTGTGCCGCTGCGCAGTGCTCGACCACAGGGGACCACCACGAGCGTATCAGTCAACGGGTGCCTTCCGCCATGTCGTGCGACGTCGCATCCCTAGCTCAGTCCACAATCTGGCATTGGTCTGTCCAGGTGCATGTGTGTTGGCCCTGCATAGTGGAGGGCAGTGGCTATGGGCTCCACCAACCTCACCGCTGCTTTTGTTTTCTGGATAGGATAGGATTACAGGAAGGCACAAACAGCAACGGAATACATCACGTGCCAAAAGCTGGCACGCAAGCCCATGTCCACACAGGAGGGGGAGCACGTGTGCATGTGTGCGTGTGTCATCAACAGACAGTACCGATCTTTCGTCGCAGCCTCCGATCACCGCGTGGCTGGCGCTGCTGACGTTGCTGCCGCTCTGGGCATACCTCCCCCAAATGTCGCGCCGAATCGTGGCGGCGGTTGGGGGCAGGGAACAGCTGGGTCGCGATCGCAAGCAACGTTACAGGTTTACAATTGAATGCCCAGGGGCATGAGTAGAGGCCTGCATATAGATCCCCGTTCAGACCTTCCTCAGAAGGTCTGAAAAGGGTTCCGGTGGAGCGATAGAAGCTGACGGAAGGTAATGTGGACCCCCCCCTGTCAGCATAGAAGCTTACGGAAGGTAATGTGGACCCCCCTTGTCAGCACTGCGTCAGCATGCGAGCACGCCGTCCACCCCGCGCGCAAGTGCCAGCATATCCTATATATGCATAACGTCGCATGTGTCTTGCAGGCGATCGCTGCAGTCGTCTTTGGGGGAGATTAGTGAGCGTGGGGATGTGTGAACTCCATCTCACTCTCGCCGCCGTCCCGCGCCGACCTCAGCCTCGGCATTGCGTCATCGCATGTAATTTGCGATGCACCAGGGGGTGGGGGGTACCGGAAACGGGGCAGGTGGGCCACGCGTGTTGGGCGCCGAGTGGGAGCGCGCAGCCCCAGAGCAACGCCGCAGGGAAGAGGCCGACACCCACCAAACATGCCGTTGGGAGCTTCTCCCCATTAGGGCAGCGGGGAGCGGCGGGGCTCCCCCAGCACTGTCCATGCGTGCATGCATGGACGCGTGGGCGTGGGTGCCCGTGGGAGATGGCCATGGGGGAGGGGGGGTCTCCCATGGGGAGCATGGGGGGCCTAGTGGGAGCTGTAGGGGATGCGGGGGCTGTAGGGGGGAGGCAGTGTGTGTGTGTGTGTGTGTGTGTGTGTATGTGCGTCAGGGGTGTGTGTGTGTGTGTGGGCGTTTGTGGACGTGTGCTGTGTGTGCTCGATTAACGGAGGCGCGTTCTCGTCGCCGAGCCCTGGACCCAGCAATGCGGCGCTGCTGGTGACGAGGATCTCCGTGCCGCTGACGAGCGGGGTAAAATACGGCCCGGCTCCTGCTAGACTGCCCCTCGGTGGAACACTTCAGGAGCGGCTTGCCCGGCGCTGCCATGGCTTGGCGAGTAGCCGCGGCGCTGCCGCGGCCCGTGCTGGGAGACGGCCCTTATCCTCCCCCCATGCAGGACGCCATGCGGCACCGATCTCGACGAGTTGATCGACGAGCGGGAGAGCTGGCGCCCGTCAATGCATGCTGGACATTGGTCAAGATGGCTGCCCGTGGAGGCGGGCTACCATCACGGCTTCAGCGGTGGCGACCGCCAAGGCAACAAAGAGTAAATCCGCTTCACCAATCGCAGCGTTCGTCACCGCGCTCATCCTCGGGGGCGCTCGTCTGCCGGTGACTGGCGTTGGAAGGTCTTCAGGCAGCCTCCATGACAACTCTGTCGCCCATGCCCCCTGGAGGGTGGGACCTGGCCATGCATGAGGCATGGGGCGCCGGCTGAGCCCCATGCAAACGAGAGCTGGACAGCCATGCACTGCCAGGCGGGGACCGTTCCAGTCAGCGCCAGTCGGCTCTGCCGGCTTGATGGCCACAAGGCCACTACTGTGACCCTGAGGAAGGTCCTCTCCTATATGCTCCTTGCCAGACATGTCTCTCAGAGACCGCTGTTTGGGGTAGTCGAGCCGGCGGGAGCGGTAATCTATCGGCCGGGAGCCGGCGGTACTCTAGTACTTAAGTGTGCTGGAGTATTGGCGGGTGTCTCTAGTAGAAGAGTAGCCTGCTTAGCTGGAAACCCCGTGTTTCTGTTACTGTTGCTGTGTGTGTGTGTGCGTGTGTGTGTGTGTGTTGGGAGGGGGGCATCGACACACCACTGAACGGGCCGCGACGCAGGAGCCTTACAATCACAGACTAGGGGGCCTAAGCTACGAGAGCCAGTGAGGCCGCGCAAGCACCAGCCTACCAAACGTGGTACCCAGTGGGTCGCGAGCAGCAACATGTCGGTGCGCATGGGTGCTCTGTGGTGGTTCATATGCAGACCCGAGTCAAAGTTGGGCGGTCAGTCGGCAGATGAGGCCATAAGACGTCTGAGAGTTGCTGCCGAAAGTGGCCGTGTAGTCGGCGCGGCACTGGCAGCCCCCACCGGAAACAGCAGTCTGGTAGCGGTCCCGCACAAGAGGGACTGCGTCGGAGCCTGCGCATGGCACGGTGTTGGATGAGTGTCTTCCCCAACCGTTTGCTTCTTGGGCGGGCGGGCACCTGCGCGGCCCAACGGGTTCTCCTAGCTAGAACAGCCCCCTAGCCTTCTAGGGCCCTCCTAGGGGCCTTCTAGGGGCCTTCTAAGGGTCTTCTAGGGGCCTTTTAGGGGCCTTCTAGGGGTTAAACTCTCGCCGTGGGGTTCTTTCGACGTGCACATAAAAAACCCTGTGAAACCGGACTTGTCAAGTCCCGCATAAACACGCACGGGCGTGTTGCCGCTTGCCCTCCGTGTGCCGTAGTGTGGGCGACGGCAGCAGGAAAGTAGAAGCGCGTCCAGCCCAGCCCCCCCCTGCCCCCTCCCCCCCCCCCACACACACACGCACACCACCCGCCAAGACACCCCACTGGGTGTGGGGGGCCTTGCAAGACGCCTCAAGATGCCCCAAGATTGCGCCCCAAGACGCCCCAAGACTGCGCCACAAACTCGCCTCCGATGCATGGTTGGCACCCGGTCTCTGGGCATGGTTGGAAGCCCGTGTCGCTCGTCGTGTCATCAGAGCAGAGCCCATAGAACCCGGCACCGCAAATGGAGCACGCGGTCGCTCCAGCTGCAATCGTGGTCGTGCCTGCACGATGGGGCTGTGATGATGATGATGATGATGATGATGGATGTTACCGTCAGGGACACACAGACGTGTAAGACCGTGCTCGGTGCGTATGGCTCGAGCACCTGAATGAGATGGCTGGCCGTCGGTGGCTGTTGGATGTTACATGTTTCCTAGGGGTTAACTAGTAAACGACCAGTCTCTCTTAGGGCTTGGGGGATAGTAAGTAAGGCGGTGCCTCTCTAGGGATCTGGGGACAGTAAGGCGGTGGCTCTCTGATGATGGATGTTTTAGACAGGGACACATTTTGAAGGCGTACAAGACCGTGGGCTTGGCGCGTAGATCCCGAGCACCTCACTGGGATGCCTGGCTTCTGGTGGTAGGGGCGATGCACTTGCCTCTCGTCCCCCCCCCCCCTGATGCGCACACCTACTTCAACAAGTGTTTGCTGCCGCTGCGGTAGGGAACCTGAGGGTGCGCCCATGCTCTCTGCAGAGTTGAGGTTCCCTACCACCAACAGCCAGCCATCTCATTGCGGTGCTCGGGCCCTACGTGCCGAGCACGGTCTTATACACCTTCAGAGGTGTCCCTGACTGCTACTTCCACCGTCAGGCGTTGTGACAGCGCACCGAAGTGCCGATCCCAACAGAGGCGCAGGCGCAAGCGGTATGACTGCATTCACTTGCGCGGATTAGACGATGGGGCTGTGTTAGGGCTAGGAGGTCTCTAAGGGCTGATGGGCCATGCCTGCTGTCTTCATGTGGTGCGAGACAAAGAGGTGCATAGGCAGTCGTGCGTGCAGACCCAGAGGTCACAACCCGTGATCCCTGGGAAGGATTGTAGTGACTATTTCCACCGGCTTGAGCAACTTTGATCGCTCATACCAGATGCAATATACAACGGGTGTTCATGCAACGCATGCCGTCGTGCTGTTCTTGGCGATAGGTTTTCAACGAACCCCTCCGCGCCCTCTCTCACCAAGTGTGGAGTGGGAAATGGTAAATCTGGCCCCGAGTGGTATATGGGGGGATCACTGGTCACAATGACACCCACCTACCGTTGTCACGCTTTGCCTCCTAGTAATTCCCCCTTTAGTCCCCCTATAGACTCCTAGGCCTTCACTCGCGCCCCAGGGTCCTCCGGGCGCGTGCATGTAAACACGGTAAAGCCTGCCTAGCCTCGCTGCTGTTGCTGCGGAACCCCAAGGTACTCTGAGCCAAGCCTCGAAGGATGTTCCAATTAGTGAATGGGCTTGGAATCCCCAGGCTTCCACCTGTATGGACCTCTCATATGCTAAGCATTGGATGGAGAGGACAATCAAGAGCGCGGTGGGGTTCCTGATATTCATATTCATTCATGCCCGTCCCGAGAGCTTCACCCACCCCGAGAGCTTTTACAGCTGCGCCCCGCGAGGAAACTCCGCGCAGGTGCCGGGGACGCGTTGTCGTCATACAAGTTCTCATTGCACACGCATTCAGTGCCAGATGCAAGCCTGTGACACGTAACCTGGCCTTGCTGCTGCGCCCCACGAGGAAACTCCGCGCAGGTGCTGGGGACACGTTGTCGTCATACAAGTTTTCATTGCACACACATTCAGTGCCAGACACAAGCCTGTGACACGTAACCCGGCCTTGCTGCTGCACACCGGGAGGAAACTCCGCGCAGGTGCCGGGGGACGCATTGTCGTCAAACAAGTTTTCATTGCACACGCACTCAGTGTCAGACGCGGACCTGTGCAGCCTGTGACACCTAGCCTTGCTGCTGCGCACCTTGAGGACACTCCGTGCATGTGCCGGAGCACGCAGCGTTGGCACTGTAGAAGCCTACGCTGCAAGCGCACTTGGTGCCAGGCGCAAGCCTGTGGCACCTAGCCTAGCCTTGCTGCTGCGCACCTTGAGGACACTCCGTGCATGTGCCGGAGGATGCAGCATTGGCATAGTAGAAGCCTACGTTGCAAGCGCACTCAGTGCCAGGCGCAAGCCTGTGGCACCTAGCCTAGCCTTGCTGGTGCGCACCTTGAGGACACTCCGTGCATGTGCCGGAGCACGCAGCGTTGGCATAGTAGAAGCCTACGCTGCAAGCGCATTCGGTGCCAGGCGCAAGCCTGTGACACCTAGCCTAGCCTTGCAGCTGCACACCTTCAGGACACTTCGTGCATGTGCCAGAGGATGCAGCGTAGAAGCCTGCGTTGCACGCGCACTCGGTGCCGGTCCACGCGGCATTGGGATCCGCACAGGTGCACTCGTTCAGATCTGCGCCACAGTTGTGTGATGTGTGTGTGTGTGTGTGTGTGTGTTTGTGTGTATGTGTGTGTGCGTGACCAACAGAGGCCTGATGACCTCGTTGGCATCCGTGCACGTGCACTCTGTCGAATCGGGGGGGGGGGGGGACCGAGTGTGGGGGGTCAGTAGTGATTCGTGTCAGTAGTGATTCGTGTCTGTAGTGTCAGTAGTGATACCTGCTCGGAAAGTGCAGTTCCGATAAGGGATCTGCTAGTGCCATGAGGGCTCTGATCGTGTTATAGCTGATGCCACCATCCAATTCCGAGTGCATTTTGTGATGCTGCAAAGGCAGCCTCCCGCCCGCACACGCCGCATGGGGATGGTGAGAGGGCAGCGCCCTCCCCCCCACCCCCGCATGCACACACACACACACACAGTTACAGTTACATGGCATTCCAGCTAAGACAACACTAGTCCTAGTGCCACCGCCCTGTGAAGGACGATAGCCACCAGCCGGTTACCTGCCGTCTAGACTACCGCTCCCGCCGGCTAGTTTAGACCCAAACAAGTCCCTGAGGGACATGTCTGGCAAGGAGCGTATAGGAAAGGACCGTCCTCCTCCTGGCCTTTGAGGCCAACCACGCCGGCTGTGCCGACTGGCGGCGCACACACACACAACCAACAAACCAAGCGTAGCACGAGGCCGTCCGCATGCACCGGAAATGCCTTTACGACTACTAACAACACACACACACACACACACACACACACATACGCACACTCACACACGCATGCACCAAGGCACTCATGCCGTCAATACCCGCGCACATAGCGCAAGCACCGGCGCACACAACACGAGCTCACCTGCTGAGCATGAGTGGCATACGCACGCAACGGCATCGCATAGAAAGCCGTAAAAGTCGATGTCGCAAGTGGAGCACGCGGTCGCGCCATCCCCGGCCGTTGTGGTGCCTGTGCATGGCATCACGATGGCAAACAGGCGGCGGCGTAAGGAACCAATAAATCGGAATACGCACCGACCCCTCACCGTAATCCAAGACGCATTGACCCCTCACCGTAATACACCGCCCCTCGTGCACACCAAACATTCGAGAGCACCCCTTTCCCTTGTCGAACAGGCGACGGCGGGAAGAAACCAATTCATTGGAATATATCCCAGATGCACCGACCCGGCTTTGACCCCTCACCGTCATTGCAGGCTGTGCAGCCAGTTGCGGCATACGCCTTAGAGTACGTGCCCCTCGCGCACACCGGACACTCCAGAGCACCGAGAGAGTCTGAGTAGTAGCCGGGTGCACACGGGCTGCAGCTTTGGGCCTGCGCTGAGTTGGTTTGGGGCCCAGCGAAGCCAGCAGGGCAGAGGCAGCTCCCCTCTGAGTCAGACCCCGTGCTGGCTGTGGTTGTGGCAGTGAAGATTGGGCCGGCGCCGGTGTCGAAGGCGAGCGACGGGCACGGCTCGCAGTAGGACCTGCCGGGCTCGTCTTGGTACTCGCCTTGCACGCAAACGGCGCACCCCTGCTGCACCTCGAAGTCAGACGTGCTGTGGGCAGTGCCAAAGCTGTCTGTGTGTGTGTGTGGGGGGGGGAGCGTGCATGTCTGTGTGTGTGTGTGGTGGTGGTGGTGGTGGCATGTCTCCCTAGGTCCTAGGTCCCCCCTGTCCGGCCGTCCCTGCCCCCCCCCCGTCTGGTCGCCTATCCCTGTCCCACCCCCTGTATGTAGCCTCATGTCGGGACAGCCCCCCAGACAGGGCGGGACATGCCCCCAACTGCCCACCCACCCTGTCCGGACAGGAGGGGCGCTTCATAGGTCCTAGATCGAGGTCTGCATTTCAGAGTTCTCTATGTAACAAATTCTGTGCGTGTGTGCGTGTGTGTGTGCGTGCGTGCCTGCATGTGTGCGTGCATGCGCGCGTGTGTACCTGGAACGCACAAGCAGTCTCCGATCTTGTCAGCACCCTCCCTGTAGGTGCTGGTGCCGGTGCCCGAGGTGCAGGTTTTGCAGTCTAACTGCCCATTTGCATCCTGGTACATGCCGATGACGCAGTTGGTGCAAACCGGCTGGCCTGACTGCCGAGCCCCAAACGTGCCTGGGGTGCAGGGGAAGGACACACGTGTTGGTTGTCGCAGCTAATGCAAGCCGGCTTGAGTGCAGAGGATACAGGTGTTCGTTGTCGCAGCTGGTCCAAACCGGCTGGCCTGACTGGTGTGTCCCAAACATGCCTGGGGTGCAGGGGAAGGACACAGGTGTTGGGTGATTCTACTGTCCGTCGGATGCCTGTGGCAAAAAAAACTTGTGCCTGCACACGCCATAGGAAAGAGGCCGGCAGCTGTCAAAAATGCACCTCCTAGCTGCCATCTACCCGCCCGCCTGCCCGTCCACCCACAGCCCCCATACCCATGACAGACCAGGGAAACAGGGCTTGCAAGCAGCCTAGCTACCGGTGGAGGCATCTCCGTGGCCCCCCCCCCCCAGACACACACACCCCGACACACCCACCCCCCACCCGCCCCAACACACCCATGACGCACCAGGGAAACAGGGCTTGCAAGCATCCTGGCTACCGTGGAGGCATCTCCTGCCACCCACCCACCCGCCCACCCTGACAGACACATCCCCCCCCCCCACACCACCCTAGTCTAGTAGTCTAAACGCCATTTAAGGCGTCCAACAAGACTGTAAAATCGACCACCTGACAGACACACCGCCACCCCACCCACCCGCACCCATGACGCACCAGGGAAACAAGGCTTGCAAGCATCCTGGCCACCGGTGGAGGCGTTGCCAATGTAGCCGGCATTGCATGTGCAGAAAGCCCGAGTGGTGACGACGGACGCATCGTCTCCCTGCCCCCCCCCCCGACACACGCACCCTGACAACACACACACACACCCAAAACACACCATGGCGACAGGGCTTGCAAGCATCCTTGCTACCGGAGGAGGCGTTGCCAATGTAGCCGGTATTGCATGTGCAGAAAGTCTGAGTTGTGACGACAGACGCGTCGTCGGAGGTGCATGTGCAGGATGACTGGCCGAACAGGCCGTTGGTCGAACCTGCAGGTTATTGTGGTGTCGCGTTGCCTTGAGGATTAAACAGGGATTAAGTAATTAACAGGACGTTCTAAAAAAGATAAGGCAAAAAAAACCCGCAAAGTCAGTACAAAGTGACGTCAAAACGCGAAAATGAAACATCCCGCGACAAGGCAATGCTATGTGACAGGTTCAGGGTTTCGGATCCAAGAATGAAGGGTCGGGTTAGAAGTGCGGGTTAAGGGGTTGTTTCTAAATAAAAACACGAGAGGGCGAAAGTTCCACAACACATAGCAGGGGACGACTCGTCGCTATGAGGGGGTAAATCGCCACTCGGCGGGGGGGGGTCTGCCTTTGAGCACTGCAACTAAGTATGCTGTGTTGCACGCACAGAGCAGCGGCAGTTTTGTTTTCAGGAGTTTCCAGGGGGGGGGGGGGGGGGCAGGCAAGTCGATTTCAGACCCCATGATCAAAAACTTTGAATTTTCAAACCTGACGGGCGCCAGGCCCTTCCCCTCCCTTATTTACGTCCATATCCGCCCCTAACAAAAACGGGCCGTGGTGGGTGGGTGGGGCGCATTGGATTCCTTTCACCAAGAGGAGTCCAAATCCACCTTCAGATCATCCACACAACCAATACATTTCGCAGGGGGGTGGGAGGTGGGAGGTGGGAGGTGGGGCGGCTGGTGTGGACCACTGGTTCACCCCCCCTGAGAGCCAGAATGCTCTGCAGACATTCGATTGGGCTGGGAGTGGGCGCTTTGGATTCATCTTATAACACAGATGCTAAATTTATGGTCATTCATGTGGTTCATTGGTGGGGAGGGTGTGGATGGGGCCTTGGAGTGTGGGGCTGCACCAAGGCGCGTGGCCGCCTTCTGAGGTCATTTACATGAGTTGGAGTGAGTTGCACAGCCACCCAATGAAACCATAGATAGGGAATGATGTTATGAAGCTGCCCACCAAGTTTCAGCTCCAACAGATAAGGCCTGGGTGTACCCGGGGGGGGGTCCCC
Organism: Chlamydomonas sp. UWO 241; assembly: GCA_016618255.1. Taxonomy (NCBI): domain Eukaryota; kingdom Viridiplantae; phylum Chlorophyta; class Chlorophyceae; order Chlamydomonadales; family Chlamydomonadaceae; genus Chlamydomonas; species Chlamydomonas priscui. The sequence goes on from VFSX01000603.1 coordinate 75,838, forward strand.
CCCCAGGGGACTTGCAAAAAAAAAACAATCATGGGGCCTGGGAAAAATAAATCTGCCCCCCCCTGCTATTTTCACACTATTCCGACAAAGTTCGCCTCCGTCGGGTTGAGATCGGCGAAATGAGCGTGAGGCTCGGGTTAAGCCATCATTTTTCCAAGATCCTTCATGGAACCACTGGTACCCCCCCTGTGCATCCTCACCGGTCGGGCACGGAAAGCACATGGAAGACATCGGGAACGTGTTGAATGTGCCTGCGATTGAGTGCAGTGCGGGGTGGGTGGTCGCGGGTCAAGCCGCGCCTGGTCGGGTCGGGTCGGGTCGGGTTTAGGGTTTAGGGTTTAGGTTTAGGGGTTTTCATGGGTTTGGGGCATAACCCTGCATGCATACACCCAGCCATCCCAGCTTGGTGCTCGGGCTCTAGTCGCCGAGCACGGTCGTATACGCCATAAGAGGGTTCCCTGACCGTGACATCCGCCACCATGCACGCACACCCGCAGCGCTGCATGCACCAATGGACGCGCGCATCTGCTGGTTTCCCTGGTTCCCCACCCGTGGGGCAGCTCTTGCATGCCGCGGCGCCAAAATCGTAATATTCCCCAAGGGCACACGTCGCCGCGCCGTCATAGGCGATCGCCGACGTGACAGCCGGGTTGAAGCGAGAGCGCGCCGAGCCAGATGTTGAGCCTAACCCTGATAGCAGCACCATGAGGAGGAGGTCCTGGCCAGCGTCGTCGCCCAAGAGTAACAGCAACAGCAAAAGGTCATTGTCTGAGGTCTGCTGCTGCTGCAGATCGAAGCCTCCTGTTAGCAGCAGCAAGAGCAGCTCGGGGCTGTCCACAATACCCTGCAAGAGCATGCGGGCAAAGGTTTTATATGTACGCGCCTACACATTTGAAATCCGTATTCCGTATCATATCGTACTCCGTATTCGTTTTCGTATTCCGTATCGTGCCACCCTGCAGCTCGTGCCGGCGCACACAATCTGGGAGGTGCACGTGTGCTGTGCTGTACTGGCGCGATGGTCGCGGTGATGAAGCAGAGGAGACGCCCCTCCCTCAATCCCACGCCTTGAGGAGGCGTAAGTAGACTGTAAGCTGTTAACGGGGGAGACGCTCGGGAAGATGAAGATGAGAATGCGCCGCACCAGGTGGGAGGGGGCGGCGTATATCCGGCCAACGAGTGCCTACAAGAAGATGAAGATGAGAATGCGCCGCACCAGGTGGGGCGCGCCCCGGGGCGGCGTATACCAGGCAGGGTTGCACCACGGTACCGGTCAGGACGTAGGGGCACTGCGGTACAATACGCCTTTTACTTGCAACATAAACGCAAACGGCCATAAATCCCTCACCTCCACGCGGATCTGAACGATGCGACATGCTCTGGAACGCGTTTGCCAAGAGCTATCTAGAACACTACCTGGATGTAAAATCCGTCTCATCCGTTTCAGGGACTTAGGGGCCTCTCGACGTTCGTTTCGACGCCCCGCGTACCGGTGCCGGCCAGGACGCTGACCCGTACTGCCCCCCAATACCCCCCAAGACGCGCGTACCGTGCAACCCTGATACCAGTGCCGAGCTGGGTGGTAGTGCTAAAACCACTTAGGGTACAAACCCGCTGGCTGGCTGATTGGGCAATTTGGCTGGCTGGCTCACTGGGGAAGGTACTGGCAGGGCGATGCGGCTGCCAGTATGAGTCACGATGCCCTGTTGGCAATGACTCATGCATGGCGCCTTTTTTAGCGACCCAGGCCTGCGGCTCCTCCACGGGGACACAGTAGCGCACCTTGCACCAATGCGATGGAAGGCCGACGACGCAGGGTGGCGCCGTTGGGGGTTGGCTGGGGCTTGGGACGGCGCTCGAGCTCGAGCTCGAGCAGGCGCAGCAGCAGGTGGAGAGCAGGCGTGATGGTTAGCAAAGGTCGGCGGTGCTTAAGTTATATAGGATACAGGACTCACGGGGAAGGGGATGGAGGTAGGATAGGTACGAAAACACACTTGAAGCAGCGACGTAAGAGTGAGAAGAACGTCTTTTTTCTGGGCGCCACACCGCGTCGCAATTTAAACCAACAAACCTGTTAGGGTCCCAATTTCAACCAACAAACCTGTTGGCCACACTTGGGCTCTTTGTAGAAGATATATTGAAAAATAAATGAGTAATCCGGGAGTAACACGAGCAGCTACGCAGAGTGTCCGGCTAGCAGCGCATGGTGACGCATCGTCGGCCCAATCTTCCGCCCAGCAACGGTTATGACCATGGCAACGATGGTGACCCGCGGTGTCCTTGCAGCACGGCGGCTGCATGAGCGATAAATGGCAGCCACACGAATTATGGGCGCCCCATAAGAGAGAGATTGGGTACACGTGCCGGTGGTACTTCCCTAACACCCCGAGGGGACGCCGGGCTCACTGTATGTGCGGGGAGACGGGAAAGGGATGGAAAAAGGAAAGGCGAAAGGGTGCGCCGCAGGCTCAGGGGTCTCACTTCCGGGGGCACGCTCAATGGCATGCGCTTGTCAACTGTCAATCAATTGTTTTTATGTTTTTGTATTGTATGGGCGCGCACTCTAGCAGAGCACCACACACACTCTAGCAGAGCATCACACACACTCCAGCAGAGCATGAACCGTCTGGCATAGCCCACCCCGTGGGGCAGGCCGCCCGCAAACTCGACAAGTCAGTTTCAAAACCCAAGCCACAGGGTGGTGCAAACGAGAGATTGTTACACGGCCGGTGGTACTTCCCTAAACGCCCCCGAGGGGACGCCGGGCTCACTGTATGTGTGGGGAGACGGGGAAGGGATGGAAAAAGGGAAGGCGAAGGGGTGCGCCGCAGGCTCAGGGGTCTCACTTCCGGGGGCATGCTCAATGGCATGCGCTTGTCAACTGTCAATTTTTTTTTTTTTTTTTTTTATGGGCGCGCACACTCTAGCAGAGCATCAGGGGCCCCAAGAGAGAGATTGGTTACACGTGCCGGTGGTACTTCCCAAACATCCCCGAGGGGACGCCGGGCTCACTGTATGTGCGGGGAGACGGGGAAGGGATGGAAAAAGGAAAGGCGAAGGGGTGCGCCGCAGGCTCAGGGTCTCACTTCCGGGGGCACGCTCAATGGCATGCGCTTGTCAACTGTCAATTGTTTTTGTGTTTTTGTATTTTATGGGCGCGCACACTCTAGCAGAGCATCAACCGTCCGGCGTAGCCCACCCCGTGGGGTAGGCCACCCGCAAACTCGGCAAATCAGTATCAAAACCCCATAATAAGACACGGCTACGCCTTACTTGCTCGGTTTCCACTACAAAAGGGAAATAGGGGCAATATAGGGATCGTTTGGTGCTCGCCTCGTGCCTCACGATGACTATTGTTTTGCCGGATAATCGCTTGGCGCGGGTACTATTCCCAGGACGGTCACTCGCGCGAATGGGCCACTCACGCCGGTGACGCAGCAACGACGCGAGTCGGTACCTTCGCAGGTCACTTGTAGGAGGTGTGATAGCATTACATTCAGAAGGGACACTTGGGCTACGCATTGATTACACATCTCTCTCACTCAACACGGCCCTGCAGCCCTAGGACTGGCAGCCTGCCTCTGGCATCCAAAGTTATATGCAAAGGCAGGCTCAGCTTCAATGGGGTGTACCTCAGGTGGGCAGATACATGTGATGATGATGATGGATATTACAGTCTGTGTGACACCAGTAATGATGTATAAGACCGGTGTCGGCGCTAGCGCCCGACACCTTAAACTCAGTTTCAGTGGGAAACTGGCTGGCTACCTGGTAGGGGTGAGTGTAAACCCCCACACGCGCGCACGCACTGGACCTAGACAGGACACTGGGCCCCCAGATCCACCCTATACCACCCAGGTAGTGACAGCAACGCATTGTTGGTGTGCGCCTGTGTTGTACTACTAGTCCCGCCGCCGCCATTGGCTCCAGCAATCTCCTCCATGCCCGCCAGCAATCTCCTCCACGCCCGCCAGCAATCTTTTGTATGCCCGCAAGCAATCTCCTCCATGCCCGCCAGCAATCTCCTGTATGCCCGCCAGCAATCTCGTCCATGCATGGGCGCCGCCATGCGATCTCCATGCGCCGCGCCGCGCTCCATGCGCGCCAGCACCCATACCACCCGCCTCATTCCCGTTCTTTAGCCATTTCCCGTGACACCTATGGCTGATCCTTGTTCCGCCGTCCCCTTTGGCATCTGTAACCCGTATCCTCTTCCTGTAGCCTCATTCCCCGTTCTTAACCGCCATCTCCATTATGGTGCCCGCCCGCTGGTGGGGCCTCGCCGCGCCCCATGCCGCACGGCTAGTGTATTGATTGCTGCGCCATCTATAATCTGCGCCTTGGGGCAGGGAACCCCTGCGCCACAACCTCCTCACAAAGCCTAGCCGCATGTGCCTCGCTTCCCATGTTTCTCAATTTCTCGCCATCCGCTTCCACGCCCGCGAGCAATCTCCTGTTTGCCCTCAAGCAAGCTCCTCCATGCCCGCCAGCAATCTCCTCCATGCATGCACGCGCAGAGCGCCGCCATGCAACCCCCATGCGCCGCGCGCGCCGTGCGCGCGCCGCGCCCGCCAGCTCCCGTAGCCTCATTCCCCGTTCTTTACCCATGCGCCGTGACGCATTAGCCTTGTCCGCCGTCCCCTGGCATGCATAACCCGTAGCCTCATCCCCGGTAGCCGCATTCCCCGTTCTTAGCCGCCATCTCCATTATGGTGCCCGCCCGCTGGTGGGGCCTCGCCTCGCCCCATGCCGCACGGCTGGTGCATCGATCGCGTCGCCATCTAATAATCTGCGCCTTGGGGCAGGGAACCCCTGCGCCGCAACCTCCTCACAAAGCCTAGCCGCATGTGCCTCGCTTCCCATGTTTCTCAATTTCTCGCCATCCGTCTCTCTCTTCCATCCAGGCACAGTAAACCATTAGGAGCCGCAATCTGCTTGAGTTCCGATCGTTGTGAGAGGGGGTGCATGCTCGCCGCAATTCTCGCCATCGTGCATCGTGCTCTCCATCGTACCGCTGCCCCATCTGCCACATAGCCTCGCCCCATCAGGAACGGTTCACCAGTAGCGCTGTGCGTCAGAGCCGCTCAGGGAAAATTTCCAGATTTTCAGCCGCCCAGTATCAAGCGCAGTTGTCCCGGTTGTCCGCCATCGAGCGGCGCCAGGGCGGGAGCCCCTGGCGAAGAGCGCGTATACATAGAGCTGCTGCTGTGCGACGGGTGCCACTGCGGGTGGCACATGCTGTGCTTGCAGCCTGGTCTGACCGCCGTGACGCGGGGTGACTGGCACTGCCCCGATTGCTTCAAGTTTAGATAAATAGATTTCCCAGGGGGGGGGGGTCAGAATAGATTTTTCAGACTCAGCGTTGCATTATTTTCAAAACGGGCCTGAACCCCCCCTCCAGTACACCCAGACCTTATCTGCCGGAGCTGAAACTTGGTGGGCACCTTCCTGACATCGTTCCCATTCCATCGCAATATTTGGGATGCTGTATAACTCAATCACGTTCCGGAAACGGGCCTCAGAAGACGGCCACGCGGCCCGGTGCAGCTCCACACACCAAGGTCCCTTAAACACCCTCCCAACGATAAACCACAGAAATGACCATGGATTTGGCATCCATGTCATTAGACAAATCCATCGCGTCCTTCACCATCCCAATCGGAGGTCTGCAGAGCATTCTGGCTCCGAGGGGGTGTGAACCAGCGGTCCACAGCAATCGCCCGGTGTGGACCCTGTCACACCACTGCACTACCTATTGGGTGTGGGGGATCTGAGGGTGGATTTGTAATCCTCTTGACAAGAGGACTCCAGCGCACCAACTCTCGTGTCAAACGGATGTCACAAAAAAACTTGGAAAATAAAAGTCCCGAGATCACACACACAGCTCCACACGCCCCCCCCCCCCCCCCCCCCTTCCCATTTTTTCAGAGTGGAAGTCTCCCTCATTTAGGGAAGGGAAGGGAAGGGCGCCGGTCTGGTGAGAAAATTCCACTATCTTCAACGATGGGTCTGTTTCTAACTTCTCTGCCCCTCCCTGAGATTTCCTCTATTTCTGTCTCTTCTCTCTCTCTCTCTCTCTGTGTGTGTTTAGAGAGAGAGACAGTGACCGCACCCTCGACCGGCCGCAGCAGCCGCGCTCGCACGCTACTAGGCCATGGACCGCGGGGTTTGATTCCTCATTTTTGTGCGTGGCACGAGGCACTGGTCCTTTGTACCCAAATGAGCGGCACTGGTAGGCTGGCGCGTGTGCGACCACTCTGGCTCTCGCAGTAGAGCTCCCCTATACTTCTAGGCTAGGCCTTACTCACGCCCCGGTGTCCACCAAGCGCATACATGTGAAGACCTACCTGAGCCCGAGCGAATCCCACCCACACATTGAAAAAATGCTTTGTTTACTCGCCACAGAGACATAAGACACGGATCACACACACCTGCGTGCGTATGCCTCGCGCTCCTTGGGCGCAGAGTCAAAGAAGTAGGCCTGCTCAAAGTCGGTCTCCTCGGCGTGGCCCTGCGTGTGTGCATGCATGCATGCATGTGTGTGTGTGCGCGCGCGTGTGTGTGTGTGTGCATGCGTGCGTGTGTCTGTGTGCATGTGTGTGTGTGTGTGTGTGCATGCGTGTGTGTGTGTGTGTGTGTGTGTGCATGTGTGTGTGTGTGTGCGTGCGTGTGTCACAAACACCAGCAACATCAACACCAACACCAACATCAGCAACAACAACACAACTACGTCAACAACAACAACAACAGCAGCAGCAGCAGCAGCAGCAATAACCTCAGCAACAGCAACAGCGACACGTTGTGCACGCCCCTGAAGTGCGGCGCCCAGTTGTACACACCGCGTGCCAAAGCCACAGCAGCAACAATCATTAGCAACAGCAGCAACAGTTGTCAGCAACAACAGCAACAACAGCAGCAACCGACGCGTTGTGCACGCCCCTGAAGTGCGGCGCCCAGTTGTACACACCGCGTGCCAAAGCCACAGCAGCAACAATCATTAGCAACAGCAGCAACAGTTGTCAGCAACAACAGCAACAACAGCAGCAACCGACGCGTTGTGCACGCCCCTGAAGTGCGGCGCCCAGTTGTACACACCGCGTGCCAACGCAACAGCAGCGACAATCCTTAGCAACAACAGCAACAGTTGTCAGCAACAACAGCACCCACCGACGCGTCGTGCATGCCCGTAAACTTCGGCGCCCAGTTGTACACAAGCATGGCATCCTCTTGCGTCAGGTTCTGAGCTTTGTGCATGTTCTTGCGAGCCTCCGACACGAAGAAGTTGGCCACCTCTTGCGTCATGCGGATCTGCGGAGAGTGAGAGATAGCAAGAGATAGTGAGAGAGTGACAGAGAGAGAGAGAGAGAGAGACAGATGCTCTGAGCATTGTGCATATTCTTGCGTGCCTCGGACACGAATAAATTGGCCACCTCTTGCGTCATACGGATCTGCGGAGAGTGAGATATGGCAAGAGAGGGTGAGAGAGAGAGAGAGATGTTCTGAGCCTTGTGCATGTTCTTGCGTGCCTCAGACACAAAGAAATTGGCCACCTCTTGCGTCATGCAGATCTGTGGAAGGGGGGGTGAGAGTGAGAGTGAGAGAGAGAGAGTGTGAGAGAGCAGGGATCTGAGCCTTGTGTTATTGCGTCCCTCTTTGACACAAATAAAATTTGCCACCTCCTGGGTCATGCGGATCTGTGCGGGGGGGGAGGGAGTGAGAGCGAGGGACAGAGAGAGAGAATGAGAGAGTGAGAGAGAGTGTGGGAGTGAGAGTGTGTGGAGAGTTTGTGAGGTTCTGAGCCTTGTGCATGTTCTTGTGTGGATATGAAAAGATAGGGGGAGGGGGTGGGAGAGTGAGAGAGAGGGAGACAATGAGGAGGACAGAGAGTGACAGTGGGAGTGAGAGAGAGTGTGCGAGAGAGCGGTTATGAGCCTTGTGCATGTGCTTGTGCGCCTCGGACACGAAAAAGTTGGCCACCTCTTGCGTCATGCGGATCAGCGGAGAGTGAGAGATAGCAAGAGATAGTGAGAGAGTGAGAGAGAGAGAGAGCGACAGATGTTCTGAGCATTGTGCATATTCTTGTGTGCCTCGGACACGAGGAAATTGGCCACCTCTTGCATCATACAGATCTGCAGAGAGTGAGAGATGGCAAGAGAGAGTGAGAGAGAGAGATGTTCTGAGCCTTGTGCATGTTCTTGCGTGCCTCAGACACAAAGAAATTGGCCACCTCTTGCGTCATGCAGATCTGTGGAAGGGGGGGGGGGGAGAGTGGGAGTGAGTGAGAGAGTGTGAGAGTGGTTGTGATATTAGTGCATGTTCTTGCGCGCCTCGGACACAAAGAAGTTGGACACCCTAGGTCATGCGGATCTGTCCGGCGGAAGTGTGTGTGTGTGTGTGTGTGTGTGTGTGTGTGTGTGCGTGTGAACACGCCACACCAGCCCCAACACCAGCCCCAACACACGCGCACCCCACACTGCATTCCATACGCCAATCCACACCCCACACCCACCGCCTCTGGCGAGTGCCTGAGCTACTTGAGCTCTAAGTTCCATTCGATCGCATTCTCCGACGCTCCACACTCCACACTGCATTCCACACTCCAATCCACACCACAAATTCCATACCCCACACTCACCGCCTCTGGCGAGTGCCTCAGCGACTTCAGCTCAAAGTTCCATTCGAACGCATTCTTCTCGGGGTGCCACTGAGTCGCAGTGACTGGGTACTTTTTAGCCTGCGATGATTTAGCGAGAGGGTGTGGGTGGGTGGGTGTGGGTGGGAGGTGGGTGGGTGGTGGGTGTGGCGTGGATGGGTGTGGTGGGGTGCCACTGAGTCGCGGTGAAGGGGTACTTTTTAGCACGCAAGACAAGAAATTAGGTGGGTGGCAGAGGTTGGGATCGACGGGAGGAATGTGGGGTGGGGTGCCAGGTGTGATACACACCGACACACCGACACACACACACACACACCTCCAGAGTCGACACATATGAGCGACCACAATACACACGCACGCAAACAGACAGAGACACACACACACACACAGCATCGACACGTACGAGCGGTCCGACTTGTCAAGTGAGAGCGAGACCCCCCCCCCCCCACCACCACCACACACACACCACACGCACACACACGCAAAGAGAGACAGACAGAGAGACAGAGAGAGACAGACAGACAGACAGGCAGACAGACAGACAGACAGACAGGCAGAGAAAGAGAAACACACCTCCAGCGTGGACACGTACGAGCGTCCAGACTTGTCGAGCGAGAGCGAGATCACATCCCAGAAGCTGGAGAGGTTGC